>CAUJGJ010000040.1:612800-1175300 GCA_963170055.1 Halisarca cf. caerulea | reverse complement strand
TTCGGGAAGCTGGTAATTCCAGGAACGTTCCTATTCTTTTCAGTCAGCTGGTAAACCGATAGGGGTAAAGGGACTAGACTAGATGCAGAATATGGCAATAACCTTTCCCCTAATCTCCTTCGGCTATTCAGTTTATGTACTGAAAGTTATGATATTCCCGAAATTATCTGCTTTTGCCTTACTCACTGAACAAGGAATGGACCACTATTCATGCAAAACTTAACTGTTTGTCAATTGATGGTGATTTCTTCCGTTTGAACTTATTTGATCCCTCGTAGTCAATCGAGACGTTTTCTTTCCCTGCAGTCACCCCGTATATCTTCAGCTGTTTCGCTATAAACTGCATATGGGCGTCTATTGTAAGGCATGTAACGCGCCCAAACTATTGGTGTGGTTGTAACTATAGCCCAAATTTGGTGTGGTTGTTACTATCTCTAGCCCAAATTTGGTGTGGTTGTAACTATCTCTAGTCCAAATTTGGTGTGGTTGTAACTAGCCCAAATTTGGTGTGGTTGTAACTAGCTATAGCCCAAATTTGGCGTGGTTGTAACTAGCCCAAATTTGGTGTGGTTGTAACTAACCCAAATTTGGTGTGGTTGTAACTAGCCCACATTTGGTGTGGTTGTAACTATCCCACATTTGGTGTGGTTGTAGCTATCCCAAATTTGGTGTGGTTGTAACTATCCCAAATTTTGTGTGGTTGTAATTAGCCCAAATTTGGTGTGGTTACTGCTTGCCAAAATTTGGAGAGTTATACATTCTGAAATCTCATGATATGCTGACATATATTTATGTACAATTATTGTAAATCTTTATAGGTCTACATTGGAGCATACAAGTCCAAAAGTAATGAAGTAAAGAGTGTTGCAGACATGTCTGGGATACATGCAGGACAGCTTGTGGCAGTGTATCTGCAGGATTCTTCAGATGAACCTGCCATAGGAAGAGTTTTAGAGGTGAAAGCGCCCAAAATTTACATAGCGCCTAACTACGGTACGCCAAAAAGTGCCCATGAAAGGGAGGGAAATTTGAACGATCGTTTTGTGTGCTACGTAGCTTCAATCTTAAATATTCTTACATCATTGGAAAGCCTAAAAATAGCCCTTTCTAACGATAGTAGGATGACATAGGTTTACTATTAGAGGGAAGGCTCGCGAAAGGGAAAAAGGCGAAAGAGTCACAGAGACGTCGTGCGGTTTAAACTACTGCATGCCTCGACTGTTTCCAGGCTCATCTACTGACAGATTTGCACCAATAGATAGCAACATGGAACAGTAATTGTACATTTTGGATAGTTACACTGCAATCCAATGCCTTAATTGTTTTTCGTTCGTTGTCGTTTCTTCTTCTTTGCCCTTAAATTGCTCTTCCTTGACAATATCTCCGAGGGATGGCTGTATCGGTATGTGTAAGGCTTCAGACGGCCTTAGTGCCTAAACAACTAAAACTCATACTGCACGAAATCGATCGAAAAAGAAGTTCTTTGCACGGGTTTGCATAGGCAGATTTTCTGTCAAAACGTTCCGTAGTACGAGGTCAGAGGGGCGCTTATTTACCATAAATGGAGGGTTAAAGCCTTTCAATGCGAAATTGTTCACACAAAGATAAAATTGTGCTTCTTCAATTCTTCCATATCAAGGAGCTGCCATTTTATTTTGTGGTTATCTCCGCATAATTTCGTATAATCATCGTATACGTGCGCTTCTTGGCATACATTTGCGTTTTGCATATACTTTAGAGCCTTTTATTCGTATGGTACAACGTTGTATCAGTATAAAATTGATATGAGAGTAATACAATCGAAGTAAACTATAGAACAATATAAAAATCGAAGTGCTACGATAAATTCGACGAAGTACCGTCCACTATCGGGAGAGCCACTAAAGTGGTCTTCAGGCCATAAAGGGTTAAAAAGCATTCAATGTATATCACTGCACCAAAGGCCTAGTTTAACAGGGTTTAACAGAATCTTGGTAAACCAAGACAACAGGGTAGTTAACAAGGTTTAACAAGGTATGACTTTAACAGGGTTGTAAAACACTGTTAACTAGGCCATGAATACTATAATCATATTCATAGGGTAACAATGATATTCACAGTGGATCTTTATAGGCTGTTATGCAAGTGCAGCACTAGCTATAGGTAAGTATAGCCTGCATGCATGCACGGGTAGATAAAATGGCGACTTCCACAGGGCAGATTTTTAGATTTCCACAGTAGGTGAAATGTGATAGAAATATGACCTTTCCATGTATTTCCACATCTTTTCCCAGAAGCAAATCTTATCTTTCACCTGGGGGTTGAAGGTAGTAAAGTTTACATTTACCTAAATTTGCAGTGGGTTAAATGTGATTGTAAGCATCAGAAATTCATACACTCTATTCTAGATCTAGCTCATGCATATGCATGCAGATTGTAGCACTATATATACATATATTAATTATTTATAAATTGTATGAATGTTTATCGTCCGTTATAATTTACCATAATCAGTAAAGATTGAAATTTAATGTAAAATACAGCAATTAATTCAAAGAAATTCAAGTAGCTGTACATGTAGTTATACACATATACGTACATACGTCAGTCTGAAAATGTTCTGTGGACAAACGTATAACAGCCTTGTAGAACTACAAATTAATTATTGTACATTCCATGTAACTGCGGTACCAGCATTCTTGGAATCTAGTACAAACAAAATGCAGATATGTACACATCCATATACGTAGTTTGATGTTGAATTGTGGAAGTTACTCAATTATTGTTCGTATCCTTGACTGACAACCAAGACAGGGTTTCATTTGGGGGGGTGGGGGTATTTGCCCCCTTGGAAATTAGGTTAGCCTTACTTTTTATTAAATTGAATATAGAACTGAATTTAACACAAATAAGGAATATACAAGGAGAATGTAGTGTTTTAAAAACCTAAACAGCTATTCTTCTACCTTTTCTGTTCCACATATCTATAATCTCTTCAAGGTCACAATCCTGCAAAGTGTCTGGAGATTCAATGGCTATTTTCAAATTGTTATAGGTGTGTAATTTTCTAAAGTACCTTATCACAACTATTGGTCTATAGGTGTTGAGTCTCAAATCAGCACCAGAAATCAAGTCACATCATCATGTCATTTGAGAACCACAAATGAGTCTGAAAATGCACCAGGAGCGATCTCAGAGGGTGTAAAATTCAAAAATTTTATGGGAGAGCATGTCCCCAGACCCCCCTAGAAGGCATGCTATCGCGCATTTTCCCTTCACCCCCCCCCCCCCCCCCATTTTTTTCATAAGTATTACTTTGCCCCCCCCCTTACCCATTTTTCTAAATGAAACCCTGCAAGACCAAAGTAGTCTATACAACAAAAAAGAAATGTTACGTGAAAACAAAGCATTCCATTCGGGAAGAAATCAAAAATAAAGAAAATGTCAAGTCCAAGTCCATTACTCACCATAATTATTCAAATGAAGCTTCTTCATCAAGTTATACAATTATTATTGATTGTATCTGGTAAACAGAAGACTTGTATGTACATGCAATGCATGTTAAGCAGCAAATTACATACTAAGTTTTCAACTTACGTATGTATCTTCTCATAGCATTGGTAAATCCACATCCACTAGATGATAGCTAATAACACTATAATTCCAAAAATTTCATTCTTCAAGATATGTTTATTCTGAATCTATGAAAGACAAAAGACATACTTATTGTTATAATAATATTATACAATCAATAATAAGTATGACTGTTCCGTTGTAAGCTGTAGCATTCACTTACAAATTTACATAATCCCACATTTTATATACGTACGTACATACATATCTACTTCACGTACATACAGAACAATGAGTATAGGCAGGCTGACCCCTTGAAACTTTTTTGAACCAACTTAGCCAATACATTATATTACAACAGTTAACTTTAGAATTGATAGAAGTGGGGATACAAGTAATTCGAGTTAAAAAGTTGTGGGGGCTGCTGCTACAGGCACTCAAACTACTTGCAGCATTACATGTAACAGCTGAACATTCATTAAGATTACTATGAAAACATTCATTCATTGTTTTCAAAACAATCCTATTCAAAATTCCTATTGAAAATGGCAGAGAGATGTACTGTAGTAGTCTCGTACTCAGACCCACTTCCGCCTGCCATTTTATTTGGGCGAGAAGGTGGGTCTGGTACATATACGACGAAACCTTGGATCATGATCTGCAGATCCGCAGACCAATCAGATTGCACGGTCGTGCATATTAATGAGAAAATCACATGGTGTCACGAGCGTCACCTGATTCTAGAAGTGTTGCTTCAAACTTGTTGATCGATTCTTTTTTTTTCAACTTCTTGAGGCGATTGGACACAGTTTCCAAGACTTGTAAACAGTGACGACAACTGAATATGTTGAATTCCCCAAAATGAAGCAGCGCGAAGTCTCTGACTTAACATGGGCCAGATGGTTGTCAGTAACAGAGATATAAGGTAAACAATCCTAATTTGGGTCGCTTCGAACAAAACGGTAAACTGTGGCGCTCTTGTCATTTGAGTATAAAGCATGGCATGATGTATAGTTCGATTGGTACAGTAAAACTGTGTGATCCTTCTGAGTGTCACAGTTTGCCGTTTTGTTCGAAGCAACCCGAATTAGGGCCTGCCCCAAATTAGGATTGTTTACCTTATTCGAGTCCGCTTTGGTTCGAAAAATGTTGGGCATATTTCCTCTTTTTTCCTTTGTCTCTTTGAAGCAAAAGCAGCAATTCTCGGCAATACTCGCGTACATATTCAGAATGGTTATCACGTGAAATAGCACAATAAATTTTGCAGTAGATCCAAGGTTTTGTTGTATATGTACTAGACCCACTCTCTTGCCCAAATAAAATGGCGGGCAGAAGTGGGTCTGGGTACGAGACTAGTACTGTAGGATTGAGGTTGTCTGCAAAAGGCTTCCACTAAACACACTGGAAACAAGAATAGGATTGACCGGGTACAATGCTAGACGTGCTTCACTGGGTAAAGATGCTATCAGCAAGTGAACGGTTTCATGGGTACAGGGCTAGGCTGGCTAAACAGTTCCCTAAATCTCTACCACTTGTAGTTTTTGTTTGATACAAAATAGCTTAGTGATGTAGGGAACCGGCTTGTTTAGCCAGCCTTGTCCATGGACAGCAATGAAATGTTAAATTTGCTAAATTGAGGTAAGGAATAAATCTACGTAATACATATTCAACTACATTTATTGTTACTTAAACTTTGTGCTCATCTTACAAAGGGTGCATAGAAATACTTACTTTGACACATTGCCACATTCTGGAAAAGTGTACAGTGGAACCCCTCTAATCTGGACCCCTCTTTAATCAGGACGCTGTCTGTTGTCCAAGCTACATAGAGAAGTGTACAAAAAAAACTACCTCTGAAATGAGGACACCTCTTTAATAAGGACACTTTATGTGGTCCCTATGTTCTGGAATAGAGAGTTTAAATCCTGTCACAATATTAATGCAACTGATTACAAAAATTACAAGCTTCATTCTGTGATATAACAGATGGGAATTCACCAACACAGTTATGGGTGACTAACAACAGTTTATATGTACTTACATACGTATGTATACACAACATAATATAAGCGCAAGTGTAAAGATGTATGTACATACATACACACAAATAACACTTACTGATGTCTTTCTCTCCACTTTGTATATACGTACAAATACACCCTTAACACTATTATACACAGGTGTTCTTTATTTTCTCCACTCTGCAGATATATGTACCAGTGAAGAGTAGCATCTATTAATCAACAAACAATACAGGGACATCTACATATACTTGGACTTTAGTATACATGCATTATTGTAAACATGCACGGGTGCAGATTAGAGGCAATAAGCTATGTACATAATATTATCATAATAACAATAGAACAATATACGTAATTGCTGAATCAGATACATTAACATCAAATACGCATGTGTATATTTACTGTTGTTCATCTCAAGACTTCTTGTATTAGTTTGATTTATTTCTAAAGATGCCACTTATTATTAGTGTTGAAATTAGGATTCATGCTTAATGATGGCCTCCCAACACAAATAGTTCTAATTTCCACACAAGTTACCCTCCTTCGTAGTGTTTTCTTCTCCCATGTATGTTTCAGATAGACATGCCATATGTTCTGTTTGCACTGTCAAGTCAAACCCTAATGACCTAATAATAACATAATATACGTATGTAGGCCTACTAATCATATGTAGTAACAAAGAAAACAGTGCTATAGCAACACATGGAATTATAACAAGTACGTATATAACGAAATTACAGTGTCACACAGTAGTAGCCATATTCAGACAGAAAGTAAAGTGCGGGCCAATCACTTTAGAAGAAAACGACGACTACTAGGCTCGGAAAGAATCACAACGCTTATCAAGTTACTTATTAAGTAATATCCTTTAAGGTAAAGGCAGGTAATTTCGGGAAGCTGGTAATTTCAGGAACGTTCCTATTCTTTTCAGTCAGTAGACTGCTCGGGGTAAAAGGGACTAGAATAGATGCCGGATAAGGCAATAACCTTTGACGATTCAGTTTATGTACGGAAAGTTATAAGACATTCCCGAAATTTCTAAGTTTCCCGAAATTACCTGCTTTTACCGTACATATTACCGCTACTTTGACGGCAATGATTGTAAATAAAGCCCAGTAGTTGACGTGGATCAGAATTAGAACGCGATTGGAATTAGGGCACCATTAGGTCACTTTACCGTAAGAGAAAGTTCATATTAAGGTAAAATAGGATATAATTTTGGAACATTTAGTGGTCAATTTAGTCTCATTCGTACGAGACGTTTTACAAATGCAAACATAATAGAATATTATGAAATGGTCGGCCGCGTCCATTAGAAATCCCAAACTAGTGGAGTAGCTTACCTGCGTCAATTCCAGTTACTCAATTGCTTTACTGATTCACAAAGATCGATCCGTCACCATATAATAAGTTGTAATTGTTCGCTTGTAACGTTCATTCTGCAGAGGATGTTGAAATTCTCCGTACACATGCGTGTGCTATGATACGCCCAGGTCGCAAAATTTGAATTTACCCCTTTATTATCACGTGTTATTGCGCATGCGCAATGATGCTATGTTTGCTCTTCGTGCCTATCATGCTGTACCTAATTCAGCTTAATCAGATTATTGCTTCTACTAGTGTGAACAAAGTTTAGAACCTTGCTTGAATTAATTTTATAGATTGCAATGAAAGTGAATTGAGTTTTAGGTATATAGATACAGTGGAACCTGTTTATTGCGGTAACCATTGGGGCGAAATTTTTTGGCTGTTATAGACATGTGGCTGCTTTAATGAGGTAGAATACCATACATTACTGCTGATTCGGAGAAGAATTAGTGGCTGGTATAGACAGGTGGCTGCATTACACAGTGACCACAATAGACAGGTTCCATGCACTGTATATCTATTGGCATGCCACTATAGCTAGTACAGATAATCGCCTGACGCCTGCACTAACTGCAATGGGCAAGACTACTACTGATTTTCTAGGATCACTATTTTATGTAGATAAAACATTGCATGCATGGTTCACTGAGAACAAAGAGCCTATGGTAGCTATATTGTGGCAATTTGATCTGGGCCTCATGTACATCATCTGCCTCCGGCATGCAAGCTCTATAGGTCATCATCCACTGTCATCTGGTCTTTCTAATCTCACAGGGAAGCATGCTTCAAATGTAACATTGCAAATTAAGAGGTATTTTAGCTACTGTTTCCAAGCCTACCACAATGGTGAGGGTGAGCAGCTGGCAAAGCACATAAATTATAGCTAGATTAAATGAACCAATTAAGTTATCTTCATGCCCTTAGAATGTGAGTTGTACCCCCATCAGTATAACTGTTCCTATGTGGATGCAACATTGCATCACTGATACACAACAATAATATTGACAATGGTGGATACAACTCCAATATAGTTACAAGTAGAGAAACCAACCTAGATGGAATTGTCTCTTCTTTTATTGGTCATAAATTTATGGTAACAAGCAAACATGCAAATAATTAATGATGGCAAAAATGAAGTAGGTTGGAATGTAATTCTAACTAGTAAATAATTAAAATTTAAAGTAGATTATTAAGTATAAAAGAGTGAAGGATGTGTACAATGACACATCTGTGTCCAGTTGTCACACTACAGCACGCAGCGGCCAACCCGTAACACATCTGTGTCCAGTCGTCACACTACAGCATGCAGCGGCCAACCCGTAACACATCTGTGTCCAGCTGTCACACTACAGCACGCAGCGGCCAACCCGTAACACATCTGTGTCCAGTCATCACACTACAGCAGGCAGTGGCCAACCCGTAACACATCTGTGCCCAGTCGTCACACTACAGCACGTAGCGGCCAACCCGTAACACATCTGTGTCCAGTCGTCACACTACAGCAGGCAGTGGCCAACCCGTAACACATCTGTGTCCAGTCGTCACACTACAGCACGTAGTGGCCAACCCGTAACACATCTGTGTCCAGTCGTCACACTACAGCAGGCAGTGGCCAACCCGTAACACATCTGTGTCCAGTCGTCACACTACAGCAGGCAGTGGCCAACCCGTAACACATCTGTGTCCAGTTGTCACACTACAGCAGGCAGTGGCCAACCCGTAACACATCTGTGTCCAGTTGTCACACTACAGCAGGCAGTGGCCAACCAGTAACACATCTGTGTCCAGTTGTCACACTACAGCAGGCAGCGGCCAACCCGTAACACATCTGTGTCCAGTCGTCACACTACATGTACAGCACATAGTACTAGTGCCAACCCATACTTGTTTAGTAACACAAAAGTTGTAGTAAAGAGTAGGGTGCACACCCATTGACATGATTTGTAATGGGTCATATATGTATAGTAACACAGTTAAATTGTAGTAATGATTGTAAATTTAATATAAAAGATGTACATGTTAACATACATAAACATGCTATAAGTACTATATTAATAATAAATACATGCACAAAATGTTTAGTGGTGCTTCTTTGCAACCTTGGCCTTCAAGAATGTGAGTACTGTGTCAATATCTGGCCTTTCACTAGCATTGTACTTTGTGGTGGCATTTATGAGACAACGGTATGACTCGGCAACAATGGACGGTGTGTTTCTCACTATAACTTTTATTATGCGACCAAAGGAATACACGTCACTTTTTGCACTTTGTGACACAAGTCCGTCACGTAAGTCCGGGGCAACTTGTGGATAGCGTTTTTTGTACAAATCAATTTCTGACTTGGACAATTTGTACTTGATTGCATAGCCCATATAGCATGCCTTGCCAAAATCAACCAAATACGGCAGTGTTTCATTGCGTACTTTGCCAAGTACAATGTTGTTCAATTTAATATCATTGTGGATAATGTTTTTCACATGAACATGCCGTATGGCATCACCCACTTGTAGTAAAAAACTAATGTATTCCTTCTCATGGAAGCAGTTCTTGCCTAGAGCAGTTTCAAGGTTTAATGGAGCTCCATCCACTAAGTGCAGCGACATTATCAGAGCCTTTTGTTCTAGGCACACCCCAAAGCAGTGAGGAATGTGTTCGTGACCACTTACTATTGTTAAAATGCTAGCTTCAGCTAGCAGTTGCTGGTTCGACACAGATTCTTTTTTCATGTATTTAACACAGACTTCATATAACTCCTTATAGATCTTAATTTTGCATTCCCCAAATGTGCCTTTTCCCAACTGCTGCAATGTGTTCTCGCTATCTGTAAGTAGGCCTTCTGGTATTTCTGTGCTCAATGTTTGTACTATGCGTTTCTTCGGAGCACTGACCCCAACCACCCTCTGTTCAGCTTCCACGTAAGGTGTTGGCTTTCGCTTACGTGGTCGCAAAATCAAATTGTTCTCAGTACCATTTCTGAAAGTTGTCCTGCAAACAAGAATTAAGCATCTTAGTAATCTATATGTATTGTGTAACTATGGATTGACGTGTAAATGAGCTTCTTGAATCAGTAGTGTGATTTCAGTTCATTTAAACTTAGACTCTTCAAGCCCACCTATCATCCATCTGTTTTTTCTCCTTAGCATTTCGGAGCTCCATCTCCAACCTTTGTATTTGCTTCTTTTGATTTTCCCGTCTCTTTTTACCCATGGCAATCAGGCTTACAATAAGTTCAAAATGGTGAGTATCAGCAGTTAAGGCTATATTAGCTGTCATTTTCCCTCCAAAACTCTAACCTTTGTAGCAAATTGCCCATATATGTATTATACTTGGTCACTCCCCTGGAGGGGGAGATCCTATATATATACATACTATGAGGATTTCTTGATACACTAACTGAACACAATATACTAGTAAATGTATAGTACACCAGATCCTACAGTACAGCTTTAGTATCTCTTGTGCTCTTAATCTCATTGGTCAATGTGAAATTTTGGAGGGAAACGCTGCATGGTTAACACTGCAATAGACTAAAGGTCTACATCCAGTCATGCTCCAACAACCAATTTCAGGACACATGGGAGTAAACACTACATATTAAGGCAGAAACAGAAATGTCTGGATAGTCCTGTTCTTAATTTCATTGGTCAATGTGAAATTTTGGAGGGAAACACTGCATGGTTAACACTGCAATAGACTAAAGGTCTACATCCAGTCATGCTCCAACAACCATTTTCAGGACACATGGGAGTAAACACTACATATAAGGCAGAAGCTGAAATGTCTGGATAGTCCTGCTCTTAATTTCATTGGTCAATGCGAAATTTTGGAGGGAAACACTGCATGGTTAACACTGCAATAGACTAAAGGTCTACATCCAGTCATGCCCCAACAACCAATTTCAGGACACATGGGAGTAAACACTACATGATATACTATGCAAAACAGACAGAAGGTCTGAGCACAAAAGCATGCATACCATGCTATGTACAGGCCAATTGAAATGTTGCATATACCAATGAATATCATTAAATTTTACTTTATACTCAGGATAACAATGTCTACTACAGTCATTGGAATGCACAGACCCAAATGCAATTAATACATCCATTACATTATTATACACATATTATACATAATAATTACTGTACAAAATGGAGTCATTGTTATAGATCACATGATCAGGTTTTAGAGGGCTTTAAAGTCTACAAAAGGGTGAATCTGAATACAGTGCATAGCAAATAAGTCAGAAAAATATTATGGCCAGTCGCGCTGTACCAATCTCAACTCCTTCACCAGCAGGACAACCACGGGGATCCAACACACGTGATGTCCAATTTGCACGGACAACCATAAGCTCTACCCCTACAGGTGGAAATACAGGCAGTGAGTGAGAATTTACAATGGAATATGTACATAATATGTAAGACACATAGTGGAGTGGTTTTACACACAATGTTGTCATAATTGATCTCTGTAGGGAGGACAAGTCAAGTGCTATTGAACCGAACTGAGTACAACAGTCTGATTGAGAACCAAAAGGCTATGGCCGAGAGCATAAAAAAACTCTCAGAACAGGTGGAACAGAATAGGCTGCTACAAAATGAAAGAGTTGAGAGAACTAGAAGTATCAGAAATGAACGAATTCCCAAAGAAGTGACAGTAAGCTGCTGCATATACGCAACAAGGAACACATTAACACCACTATAAACAGAAATTTGAAAGTATACAGATTCTTAAGAGAATTACTGATTTAGACAATGCACTTTCAAATTACAGGCAACTGTACATGAAGTTATAAGAAAGTTATATCAGCAGAATGAAGCATTGACTTGGGATTACTCAAAATGGTGCGTTATGTATAGATTCACCCCAAAATTTCACAAACAATACCTTTTGACATGTGGATATCTACTCTTGACTTAATTGATAGCTTCACAAGTCCTGAGAATGAGGCTGTCAATACAGAAGCGACACAGAACATACAGGCTGTGACAGACAGCAATCTCCCTACAATTAGAAGTAGGTAAACTTGAGATAAATAAATGTGCATAATATGCTGTGGCTCAATACCATACTTGTGTAATACAAATGTATACATATATATTATGTACCGCATCTTTAGGAGCATTGCGTGTGTATTTCAAAACTAGAAGGATGCGAGACCACCGTAAAACAAACGGCACTCTAAGAATTGCTAACCAGCGGGCAAGACGACGAAGCAGACAAGCAAATGTGAGTAGTACAAAATTGTCAAGAAGCACAATAATTGCCAATTCACTATATAGCAACAAAATATTCTTTTCTGTTACAGAAAGCATCACTAAGGAAGGCAGCTATTGAGAAATCAACTTCTCTTGATGACAACACTAAAAAAATGCTCCTACCATTAATGGTACCTGACCTGATGTCAAGTGATGAATCTATCATTGAATCATCGCAAGATGAGCAATCCGATTCAGAATCTGAATCACCAAGGCGCAAAGTAGTCAAACTTATTAGGCATCCCATACCATATAGAACCCTTGAATTTAACACTAAGATAACTAGCCTAGACAGAAAAATTGACAGGAAAAGAGATGACAAAGCCAAGAAAATGGTTATTCCAGTGGAAACTGGTGAACCATCCAGCCGAAGACTGAAACCCGGCTACCCTGAGTGGGCAGTAGATTATAACAAAGACCTGTAATGTTGGACAAGAATTGAATTTAAGTCCTTTATTATAAGATAACAATTCTATATCACTTTATAGCCACTTGTTTCATTTATTCTTATAGCATTTTACTATTTACTACAATAATAGACACATTACTTATAATTATGATTGTACTGTAGTACTAGTACATTGTCAAGAAATTAATTAAAGTAAAATTATACTGTAACAGTAACTGTACAAAACTATGTAAAACAGACAATTTAAAGGATGCAAGGATGAAAATTCCCCAAAAGCAGCACTGCATAAAACAAGGGATACTGGACGGACATATAGGGCTAGACACGTATAGAGCTATGTATGTATGTAGAGGGTAAGACGGGTAAGACACAATTTAGGGCGAACTGGGGTGTAGTTTAAGTGAGTACAAGTAATCATATGTAAATTCCTACATCCCACACTTAAATGTTTTGCAAAGTACATAGTACCTAGGTTGTAATGTGGGATGTAGGAATTTGTACATTAGACAACTTGTGACCGCTTCAACTACATCCTAATACATACACAGCCATTTTGTTCTAACTAATTCATGATTGCATGCAACATAATATATTGAGTAATAATTCTAAATCAAGGTTCATCAGATCATACCCAAGCATGATACACTTCAATGCAAAGAACAATTATATTCATAGTTAAATGCACACTATTATGAATACAATTATGAAGTTTATAAAAGTGGCTGCTGGACTTGTACAGAGTACTCCTTTGTTTAAAGATGAACTCGGTGGATAGCAGTACGAATATACAGACAGACGGACAGACAGGTATCTGCATTAAGGTTGTTTATACTACTGTTTCCATCAGCATTTTGTACAAAATACGTACTTAAGCCCAAGTACTTACAGTGCCAACCACTTCATAGCACTAGCTAGAAAACTGGTTCAACATTGGACATAATTATTCTGACAGTATAAAAGCTTATGTTTATGTGTACACATTGATCATCTCCTGACAGGAAACGGGAAGAGAATGGCTAGTATACATGGAAGCAGTCAAGTAAGACGTGACACACGCAAATATTGTGAACATTGCCTCCAATGGCTTAATGCACAAGTATACCGAAGACACATTAAAAGCTTCTACAATGAATCTACTGCATCATGGACTCAGCATAGTATCTACAGTAGCAACAGTGAGTCAGACGCAGACACAGATGTGAGCTCTGAAGATACTGAACAAAGTAATTTCATGGAACAAGAAGAATTGAATTTCACAGAACAAGAAGAATTCACGGAACAAGAGGAATTTATCCTACAAGACTTGGGGCAAGATTGTATGAATGACAATAGCAATCACACTGCAGACTCTAACGATGAATCTAGCGAAGAAACTGAGACACAACAGTCCGAAGTGAGTGAATTTATGCACTACATATCTGTAGTACAGGACATCTGGTGTGTGTGTGTGTGTGTGTGTGTGTGTGTGTGTGTGTGTGTGTGTGTGTGTGTGTGTGTGTGTACAGGGTTAGGGGAACTGCTCAGGCCACTCAGGCCATAGCCTGACCAAAGTTTTGTGAAGTAGCAAAGAAAATAGGAGTTGAATTTATTACTCCTCACCTACCAAACTGCACACTCAGATATTTATGTACTTTAGCTGACCTGAATAGCAGGGAGTTGCTTTGGGGAGTAGGCAAAAGTTAAAGTTTCCGATTGCGTGTATTGGCCTTAGCAATGCAAACACCGTTCCCCCGGCCCTGATGTGTGTGGATTTGAATGGACTATTGTCGTTATTACTAAGAATTAGTATTATATGGTTATATGACTTGACTTGACCTACACACACACTTTCTACCTTTATGTATAGACAATACATTCAACTGTTATCTGGGATACAACATCTGAGATACTTGATGAAGATTTTGATCATGATACAAATGACCAAAATGATGCCCAACAAGCTGCTCAGCCACAATGTCAAAGTGGTATACTTTACTACATCACTTTCTTCTTTCTTTTTCTGCACATTTGGGCAAGATTCTACAACATCTCAAACAAAGCCATTGAATGTCTTTACAAATTCTTTAACTATTTCTTAACAAGAATTTCAACAATTGTTCCTGAAATAAAAGATGTTACATACTCAATACCCAAGTCAGTACTCACTGCCAAAAAACTTTTATGCATACAGAATGACAATTTCACCAAATTTGTTGTGTGTCCAAAGTGTCATTCGCTGTACCACTTTGCTGACTGCTACACAAAAGTTGGAGGCAACCTTGAAACTAAATCATGCTCATACATAAGTTTCCCTAATCATTGGCAGAAAAGTAAAACAAAGCATTGCAATCAAGCCCTATTAAAAAGTGTCATTTTGCAAGAAAAGACTAAACTTTATCCGCATAAAGTTTTTTGCTATAAAAGCATAAAGGAATCAATTGAGAACATCTGGAAACGTGAAGACTTTGAAGACATGATCAAACAGTGGCAATTACGCAAAATTCCCCACGGAAAAATTACTGATATCTATGATGGAAAGGTATGGGGTGAAATACAGACATTAATGAACACCTATGAAATTCTATCTTTGATGCTAAACATGGACTTCTTCCAGCCCTTTAAACACACTACATATAGTGTCGGTGTTATTTTTCTATCTATAATGAACTTACCAAGAGCAGTTCGATTCAAATCAAGCAACATAATCTTAGTAGCCATCATTCCTGGTCCAAAAGAACCTTCTGCACATGCATTTTACTCCTATTTGAAGCCTTTAGCCTTAGAGTTGAAAGATTTGTGGGAGAATGGCATGACATTAACCAGTAAACAGACAGGACTAGCAATAACGGTACGTGCATGTGTAACTTGTGTTTCATGTGACATTCCAGCAATGAGAAAGGTCTTAGGATTCGTTAGTTGTATGGCTGAGAAGGGGTGTCCGCGCTGTGAGAAAACCTTCACGTACAATACCAATTTGAAGAGAATGATCTTTTCTGGTTTTGAAACATGCAGACCACGAGATATTGACGAGCACAGACAAAATGTTAAACAGATTATCCAAGCTTCTACAGCTACAGAGAGAAACCAACTAGAGAAAATTCATGGCTGCAGGGACGCCCCTTTACTGATCTTACCATACTTCGACTGCATTCGTTTTGGGGTCATTGACCCAATGCACAACCTTTATCTGGGTACAGCTAAACACATGATGAAGTTATGGACAAACAGTGATTCCCCCACTCTGAGACCTAATGATATGTTAAAACTTGAACAGTTTATCGAAGGAATACAATTACCTACATCTCTGGGTAGAATACCATCAAAGATTGCAACTTCTTTTTCAGGTTTCACAGCCAATCAATGGAAACACTGGACTTTACTACTCTCCCTTACTTCTTTGAAATCTATTCTTCCTCCGTTACATTACAGTTGCTGGCAGAAATTTGTTCACGCATGCTACCTCATATCTCCAACTATCCTTGATCATTCAGTAACTGAACAAGCGACACAACTATTTCGAGAGTTTGGGGAACTTGTTCAAGACATATATGGAGAACACGCCGTAACTCCCAACATGCATCTCCATCTCCACCTAGGCGAATGCATTAGTGACTATGGTCCCATTTCAGGATACTGGTTGTTCCCCTTTGAAAGAATGAATGGTGTGCTCGGGGGTTATCACACCAATCAAAGATCTGTAGAAATACAAATCTTCAGACAACACCTTGCCACAGTCAGTGACAAAAATAAATTGCTCACACCTGAAGACCAGAAACACATTGCAGATATCTTGGATGATGCTGAAACAACAATGCTATCAAACATGCCTCTAAACAGTGACATCACCAAAAAAGAATATGAATTAAGCTACACTGACATCATCAACACTGACATGTGGTTTGAACACCATTCCATCATATGCTTACCACCTTTCGGTAGGGAAATGTTTGATGCATATGAATTGGAACAGCTATCCAAAGCGTACAAAACATTTCTCCCAACTACCCCTGACATCATACCATCAATATATGAAGTTTCAAAGGAAGCTCAATTCTTTGGTCATCGTTTGGGTTCAGCAACATCAAGGAATAAACGATCAGCATACATTTGTGCTGCATGGGTGTCTCCTGAAGGTAGCATTAATGGCAGGGCAGTGATTCGACCCGGGCAAATACAATGTGAGTACATGCAATGTAAGCAAAATTTATGTATCTTACATTCCATATATTAAATCATTACCATTACTATTCTTACAGTCTTTTTTCGGCAAAGACTACTTACACCACAAGGCTACAGAACAGTGCACATGGCAAAAGTGCAATGGTACAAGCCCCATCGTCTCCGCAATTTCTATGGCTATCCAGTTGAGGTCTGGGATGAACAAGTACAGTTGGTTGGACCTGCAACATTCATGCCCATTCAAAGGATTCGTCAGCAGTTTGTAGCAGCATGGCCTAAGATCAATGGTGAATGCATCTTAGCTGTTAGCCCTATACCACTAAAGGTATATTTTTAATTCTCTTGCATGACATTGTGTACTAACTTCACAACATACTTCAATCTGCATACTTTTAATTCAACATCCATCATAGTGACACAGTACAAACACAAATTTATTGCACATGTACGTACTCATTGACAACAGCAATAAATTAAATTATAGTGTTTAATTAAATCAATTTCAGTGAATTCAGATAGCTATAATTAGAAGATCATGCATGTGAATATTAATAGGGTTAATCGTGATATATGGACACGCACCATTTTAAAGTCTTTACCAGTAAGGCATTATAGGGTCAGAGTTGGGGTTATGTTTTAGTTTCATGCCTTGTCCATATATTATGATTGATCCTATTAATATTCTAGCTGGAAGAAATCTCTGTAGCAAAGCCTCTGTGAAACTGAGACCCTTTTGTTCAAGGGAATATCTAGCAACAAGGAAGATTAGCTGTAATTTGGGAAGAGTATGAAAAGCGAGTGTTGTATTGTGTGGATTGAGCAAAGTCGAGAAAGATAAGGTGAAATCAAAGTGCTTGAGCATAATTAGGGCTAGGTGAAATTTTCTTCTGGGACTCAAGGGTGGACAAACTTAGCCGCTTGTTGAAGAACAGCGAAAGCAAAGTAATCTTAGTATAATACGCGCTTACGGAGGACAGTTAGACAAACAGATTTTAACAGAGTTTCTAATCGAATAGCTTTATACACACAACTAAATGACATCGCAGTAGCTAATCAAATGAGTCTCCCAAAGAGCGTAAGTGACGAAAGTAATGCACGCACACAATTGCAAACGTGTTAGTTCTTAAAGTCATTGCACTAACCAGGCCAATTTCTAATCTTCTTTTGTATAGTTATAGGTTGAGCATTGTGAACCCCCCATGCAGCAGATTTGCGCTTCATTTCCTACATCTTCAACACGCCTTCCAACACTTTCCAGCCATGTTTCAAACACGTGCTGAAAGGGGGCGGAAAAACGTCACAACTTTGACCCACGTGAATAAACATGGCGGAAAACAGTCGGAAAGATAATGTGCTCATTTCAGCCGTCTGCGCTCCCAGGTGAAAATGTGATTATCACATTTACGTCACTTTCAATCTTTGGGAAACGTGTTGCAAATGTAAAAATTCGCGCTGTGTTCTTTATAGCTAGGAGACTGATTTTTTGGCCAATTACAACCAGAACTGCAGACAGTGTGGCAAAGCATACATGCTTGTCAAGTATGTTTACTTGAATGTCTTTGCATACCAGACATACATGCCTTAACACTGTTTCGACCTTATTGGGTCATCATCAGTGCAGTGTACTTCACATAATATATTGACACATGCGAACATCAGTGAAACAACTCAAAAATATTCACAAGGGGCCCGGGATAGGTACAAAGTCAACTAAGGAGTCCATGTTCAATATAGTGAGCGAAGTGTGTGTGTGTGTGTGTGTGTGTGTGTGTGTGTGTGTGTGTGTGTGTGTGTGTGTGTGTGTGTGTGTGTGGAGGGGGCAATAAGCTGACACGCCCACAACACAAACACATACACGTACACACATGGTATACATACAATACATCCAGTGCTGGGTGTGTTCTGTAAACTAAGTACAAAAATTACATGCACACACAGCAAAAATGATCATAAAACAGATCGACCTCTGTTTAGGGATGAACACACTGCTGAATTGATGAAAATGCACAAATTCCTGATCTTTCGACATTCTTCTTTTTACGTACCAAATTACCCAATTCAAAGTTAGATAGAATGAAGTGTTTTACACACACACACTCACACACACTTGTGTGTGCAGAATAAATGTGCCAATTAAGTTAGGTTACCCATTTAAATCTACTCAAATTGTACATAGAATAATAACGAGTAATAAGTACAGAATAGACTCCAAAAGTAAAGTACATTCCACATTGTCTTCTGATGTACATAAGTTACATATTATACAATGGAATAGCAATACTAAGTTTGAAATTACTCAAATGTGATACAACACTACAATCTTTCAGTATGGCAACATGTGTAACTATACTAGCGACTGGTACAAATGTGCAGATTCCACTCAATTCGCCCCACACTTCAACAGGAAAAGAGTACAAACTGTTTCTTCCTTGCTCTGAATCACTGAACCACTCCACTAAGGCGAAAGAGACCTTCTTTCTAACTAATTTTCCATCTACTTTGAGGTCAATGCCTACACGTACAAATTTCTTCACATAGCCAATTCCAAGAGTACCAATCATCTGGCCAGATATATCTGTGGAATGATACGCTTTTACACATGAAGAACGTAACAAACGTGATGCTGATGACCCATAAGTTTGACCACCACGTGAAATTTGAGAACTAACTTCACAAATCAAATCTATTCTGTGGAAATTCAAAAAGATTGCCCTGCACATTATTGTAAGTTGAGCATGTTCCTCAGTTGCAAGAGCTGTATAATAAGCACCTTTACTCATCAGTTCTGGACTGTTCCATTCTGTTATAATCTGCCTTAGAGTAGTGACACAGATGGAGTTATTCACATTGATACTGTGTACAGGAAAGGCTATACTGAGGTTGCTTGATTTGTTATCTACAAAGCTGAGTGTTCCTCGTTTGCTAGAATTATTAAAAAAATTAAAAAGTGATTGCACCTCTGAGGAAGTAGAATGTACATAACTGTTGAGCCACATTATTCGTGGGTATGTTCCCCAATTGTCCATTCATTCGCTCAAAACTAAAACACCAGAATGTATGAATGGGTCCAAAATCTCGTATGCAATCTGCCATGTGACAAACAAGATGCATGTTTATTGTGCAGATTCAATTCCCATAGATCTCCTGAAATCCTTGACAAAATTCAAGGATAAGGTCATGTGCTTGGGATATTGTATCAGGAGTAACTTTTTGGGAGCAAAGAAGAATACATGCATTGACAAATGCAGTCCAACACAAGTAATCAGCAGCTGGAATTACATTTTTTAGTGCTACCAAGCTATAAATAAGAATCCAATTTTTCCACTGATCTGCTGTGAAATCTGCAAACCCCGAAGTTATTTTGGCAGGAATACGACCAACACTACTGGGGACTTCAACACTGTCTACTATTTGCTGTATCTCTACAAGTGCCTGTGATGAAAGAACACCTTTCTCTTTCCACACAGAAACCACATGCTTGGCTATTCCTAAAAACAGGTTATGCATGGGATCAATGACATGCCGGCGGATAATATTGAGATATGGCAACTCAAGGAGTACAAAGTAACGCGTACCATGCCTACTTTCCAGGTCTTTTCTCGAAGTCTGTGTTAGAGCTACCTTTACTGCT
The DNA here is from genome assembly GCA_963170055.1 of Halisarca cf. caerulea. NCBI lineage: Eukaryota > Metazoa > Porifera > Demospongiae > Chondrillida > Halisarcidae > Halisarca > Halisarca cf. caerulea. The sequence continues at coordinate 1,154,897 of CAUJGJ010000040.1, read as the reverse complement.
TTTGCATTCACTTTATGTCGTGCAGGGTCTCTACATGGCCATGATGCAGTTACATAGCCACTAAAGTCAAATCCTTCTGCTACATTGCCAGGGAAAAACATTGCACACTTTGAGCAAGCAAAATGTGCATTGTATCCTAGGAAACCGCACACCTTCCTACAGGCAGGAATGTCACACGAAATGCACATAAGCATTGCTCTGATACGAACTGGCAGTTGTAAGGTTGGAATGGACATGTGGACACCATCCCACAATGTTTGTAGGTCATCTACAACAGGTTTTAAGACATGATTCATCATTGATTTGCTTGGTTCACTGGGTCCTGGAATGATACCTGCAATTAATATATTCTCTGGTAAGTATCTAATCTCTCTTGGCAGGTTTAAGACAGCAAAATATATCACTCCAACACTATAGGGGGAATGCTGAAAGGGTCTAAACCAATCAACATTTAGGGACAAAGCCAAATTATTTGGATGTGACAGAAAAGGACGGTCATTTACATTAAGACAGTCCTTCCACATTTGACCATCATATACATCCATCATAACTGAAGGATCCTTCGATGTTCGAAGGGGCCATTCATTGCATAGTTTCAGCATATTTGGGCGCATCAGCAAATCAGTTAGAGACCTACAGATACTTCTGTAAGGGTATACTTTGAGGGGTCGTAAAAAAGCTGAATAACCTGTGTGAACCTGCTTCATTAACTTTGCTGCACATTTCTTTCTTCGTGAAGCATGAGGGTGTCTTGGATATTCTATATGATTGCACAAAAAGTCTGCTGGTTGTGAATGGGAATATATTGTCCAAGTATGTAACTCATTAAACATTTTGAAACATTTCGGGCAACAAATTAGCTGTTTGAAGTTTTGGTCTTTGATCTGAACACCGGCAATATTTCTAAGCGAGCGCTCAGACTTTGGAAACACATCAAGGAAAGTCTGGAGGTCTGTAGGGTCGACTTTAAAAGCGGTGCCGAAAATTTTGACAAGAATAACGGAAAGTAACAGAATAGACTTAAGGCATGCCTCAGACAATGAATAAACCCGCTTCATTGTTAGGAGAAGCACTGCAAAATTTACAAGCAAGGACAGAAACGTTGATCCAGTAGCACTTTGATTATCTCCAACAGAAGTCTCGCTATCATCTGTAGCAAGAGGAGGTGGAACTGATGTGAAATCATTTGATATAGTGGCCATAGTGACTTCATCAATTTCCTCTGTATCATCATCATCATCAAAAACCTGTAAATATTGGTATACACTGGGTGTACATGCGTGCACTGTTGTACCTGTAACCTGGCTATTACCATAATACAGAAAACACTTACCATAACTTCATCTGACTCAGTAAAACTTGGTTCTAGATCTAAATCAACAGTTGATTCACTATCTGACAAATCCAACAATGTCTCTGTTGTATATTCAGCTGTTGGAGGATTATCTTCAGAACAAATAGAAATACTCTCTGCGTTGTTTCCAGGAAAGACAAGAAAATTTGCTGACACACTGTCAGGGGTTTCCTATTAGATGTATAGATGATTTTCATTGAACAAACAGGATGGTATCAAATGTCCACACACACACACACACACACACACACATAACAGTGGATTTTTGGACAATACATAAGGTAAATGGGGGTAATTTGGAACAGTCAGGTAAAAAGCAGTGTCAACTACAAGCTATCCGATCCTCGGAAACCAATATGAAAGGGAAATTCAGATTAGCTACTAGATTATAACAACATGCCTTAGCCACTACTACGTAGTTAACAAAAACAATAACGGCTGGTGGCAGCGTAATAAAACGGCATACCAAATGTGTAGTTTTAGCAGCGACCTGACAGCTCCCAAAAGTATCATGTAAGACTGACCTTGGGTTCTTTCTGCCACGAAGATGTCTCTTGATGATAATACAACGCTTTATGATCATTGAAAGCAGTTCTAGACAATTTTCTATCGTAATGAGGGCATAGTCGCTTCGCTGCCGGTACAACGGCTAAATGTTGGTCTGCGTCAGCCATTTTCTGAGGTGCACGTGGCCGAAGTGACGCACGGGGATGTGCGCATGCGCATTAATAGTACAAATAAGGAAGAAAGGGCGCGCATATCCACATTGCTGTCCCGTACCACATCACTATGCCTCTATCTGCTGCAAGTTTCCAGGGCCGCTCGAGCACAAATACACGTAGGTTTGGTATATGTTTAAGGTGCAGTTGGTTTTGGCTACAAAGTTAATCCTGAAAGCCTTTACCAGTAAAATCTTGGATAATACAAATTTAAAAGGCCTGGATTGAAAGTGTGCAATAATTGTCGAATTTTTATACGCTACATCTAGCTACAATGCTTGTTAGTATCTATAAGTTTGTTAACTTGTATCGTAAAAATTGTGATCAGCATCTGTTTTATGCTTGCAGGGACTACAAGCGGTCAAAATGTGGCAATAGGAGATCCTCAAGCCACTCCTTTAAGAAGAGGACCTAGATGCAGACAATCTACTCCAAGTATGTACAATTTAATAGTTAGTTTGTTAGCAGGGTTATTGTTAGCCTCCTGTTTGATTTTCTTAGGACAACCTTCAACAACTGGTACAGTGGCTGAATGCCCTAGCTTCATATCAGTAAGTCATTACCTAGAGTGAGTGCAATTGCCATTATTATATTAAACATTTTACTACAGTAACTCGGTGTTACTGAGCCAATTTCTTGTAACTCATTTTAACTTGTAATTCTGTTTTTAGGATCCAATGTACTCTTTCAATTCCGACACAACCAGTCATGAGTCTTCTGCTGAGGAACTGCAAGATTTAGTATCTTTGCAGTGTACAGCAGTGAATGAACTCCAGCAGCAGACTGACTCTCTTCAAAGAGAAACAGCTGCTTTGAGGAGAGAGGCAGATGAGCATCGACGGCAAATTGAGGCAATGAAAGAACAAGTTTGTCTTTCTTATCATTGTATCAACTATACATGTTGACAATTTATCAAATACTTTGCTTTTATAGCTTCAAAGGTCCAATGCTCCTTGCCCAAGTAATGAGCGGATACCACAGACGTTGTTGGTGAGCTAAATACAGTAACTACACAGTGCATGCAAATTAAACTTTTAAATCAAGCCGTTTACCTGCATGTTTCTGAATCAGCACTTAGTACAAAGTGTGTACTCGTCTTTGAGTATGGCATTTAATGTCACTGAAAGGTGAGCATTCAACATGTAGACTAAGTATTCAATGTAAATCAATGTTAAAGTGGCATAATGATTGTACATATACATAGCAACTCTTATAACTAAAGCTTACAAACTGCAGGTTTGACTCAACACAGAACAGAAGTGTTAGGCATAGTTTATATCTCGAGTTGAGAAGCCAAGAAGACAATGGGAAGCAGATGATTCAGTGTAAGCTAATTTAAATAGCATACTATGAGGTTGTGTGCTTTTCAGAGTATTATAATATTAATATACAATCTATGTACTTATATACATGTAACATGCATCATAAAAGGCTGTAGTTACAGATTTTGTGGTGTTTATAGGGGCAGTACTACGTCTCTTTGAGAAGCTGAAAAGGGCTTGGAAGGAAGAACAACCGGGAATGAGCGAAAAGGTGGAGGCTGATGGGAAAAAACGGAGAATAGCTGCACGGAGACGAAGGGTGAATGCAATACTTTCAAAAGGTCAACTGCATGGTCTTACATTGACTCAAATGTATGTTTCACTATCACTCATAGCTGTATATACGACGCAGCAAACAGATTAGGTCTGCAGAAGAACGAGAAAAATGGCAGCAGATAGATAACAGGATCATGACAGATGAATCATCAGATGATGAAAACTTATCAGTTCATCATCATGACTGGCGATCTAGTGGTAAGTTACATTGAATAACAGTAACAGTACAGTCAACACCAAGAAAATAAAATGTCATATGGAGCATTTGTGATTTTGTTATGTAGAGCTGAATGACGTAGTCAAAACTTTGGATGAAAGATGTGCCAGGCACTATTCAGTATCTCAGCAATTCCATCCGCCAACAAGACCAAGAAGGACTTCAACTGCAAGCCAGAGGAGTCCTCCAACTAATGCCCCTGAGTGGACTTTAGTGTTGCCCAGTTAACTAACACTCACCAACAACTGCAACTTCTTTGTACTCCATTTTATTATTTATTATTATAATTATTAGTAGCACCAATGGTATACTTTTGAATATAAATTCTGATACAGTAGTGTTACTATAAATAGAGTTTAGGTAATATAATATAGTAGGTCTGGATTAGTACCTATGATATATTCAAATAATATTCATAGTTATCGCATGATGACACCATACATCAAAGAGACCGGTATGCTGGTATCCAACTTACCAGCACTGCAGTATCACGTAAGCGCCCAAACATTACCTTATAAGGATAATGACTTGATTGACTATGCAAATTTGAGGTTAGCACTTTTTGGCTTCGCAGCTGTGTACAGCGATAGCATACCTAAGACTTTAGCAGAGATCTTCCAGATCGTGTTTCGTGAAAGCAAAGGCTTTAAAAGCGAGGAATGTGTCGCGCGCTAATGAAAATAATCAATGGTGGTCAGCGCGCCCTTCTCACAGCTTCTCTGATAATTTTCAACCAAAAACGCACTAACTTTACTACTTGACTTGTTAAGGTACTTTGATATTATTTGCGTCGACTTTGAAGTTATTCGAAGCGAAAATACTCCAACGACTCGTCCGAGATGCCTTCAAATCATCCTGCGAATTTGTCAGAGTGTTTATTTTGCGATAAGCCAGTTACTACACGCCCTTCTCTCGGGAGTATCGCATTTACTGCACTCGCCCTCGGGCGCTTCGCGCCCTCGGGTCTCGAGCAGTAAATGCGATACTCCCTCGTGGCATGTAGTAACTAGTACTTATTGTAACACCTCATTGTGTTGGTTCACCATGGTTTAACAAAGTTGTTGTTCTAAGTTAACAAACATTGTTAACTCCTTGTTAACTCTGCTGTAAGTTTCACTTGTTTAACAAAGTTTTTGTCCTGCAATAACAAACTCTGTTAACTAACTGTTAACTTGCAACAACAAGTAAGTTAACAAGGTTGTTAACTAAGGTGTTTGGTGCAGTGTTATCAATTGTACAAAATGCAAGTTTGACACATATATCCATGACTTTAAAGTTTTAGTGTAGTGTGACTTGAATATTCTCTTGATAGCCATGAACTACATAGTTCGTACCTGAAAAATGGACCTAAATGGGTGAAAAATCTTATATCAGAATTTCACAATTTGCGTCAGAACATGTTTGATACGCAACAATTCTGCTATATTTATCATAAAAAATTCTCACGGCTTTCCGACAGAGCGTACCTGTGTGTAGGACTGCTGCTAATGCTAATGGGGAAAAAGTCTAGTGAAACTGAAGATATCACTTCCTCTATTCTTTTAATGTAAACAAAATATTGTTATGCAAACAATCCTGCTGTTATATACACCATGAACAATCCTCACAGTTTTCAGATAGAGGGCACCTGCGTGTAGCACCGACAATGCACAATGGGGGAAAGTCTAGTGAAAATAAAGGTATATCTGCCCATATATGCAGTATACAAAGGTATACACCAATACAAGTTTCATACATTCTCACACTTGTTTGTCAAGACTCAGTAGACATGATTACAGAGAGTTTACTTATAATTCTACAGTTCACCACGCTCCTACTTTCACTCAGTTTGGTCAAAGGTAGCTGCAATATTAAGCAGTATTGTGATGATCCTAAGGAAGTACTGGACTCCATCAAACTCTACTCAGACAATCACCAACAACTCCTCAATGCCTTTCATCCCATTAATGAAGCCAAACCAGCCAGTGTCATCTTAGCCTACTTCACCAACTACACAGATCAGCTTCCTCCTGAGTGCTCCCAGGGAACCTATCCATGGAAAACCTATCCAACATTGAATTATACTTATCAGAAATTACAATGGTGTATGTGGACAACTTCATCGATATACAGCATTCAGAGTAAAATCTCCTATCTTGAATTTGGAGTGTACTTACCTACAATGACATACTACTTACTGTTCAACAAAACTTCTCCCTTTGTGCTGCCCACACCAATAGCTTGTATCAAAACAGCATACACTACTGATCGTGTAGTATTGGGGGATGTATCTGTCCAGGTGAATACTTTCATTACAATCATTAAATTATCAAGTTTTTTGTCCATTGGGATTGTGTGTAGCACATCGTTAATATTCAGCCTCTAAGTACAATGTCATAATATTTACATTGCAATTTCAGACCATAACTACAATTGCATACTAATTATATAGCTTCCGTTTAACTACATTCTTTATAGTTGTAGAAATTCTTCAACATGCTAGATCAATTTCGATAAGTTTCATCTTTGGACAGATAACGCATGTCACAATATTCATCAACAATCATTCAATTGTACAACATTTCGCCCACTTGGGCTTCTTCAGGTACACGCAACTAAACAACTAAAACTGATGATCTGTCCAAAGATAAAACTTATCCAAATACATCCTTTACCTATTATTGTTTTCTTTGGACTTCCGGTGTGTATTATATGTAAATGTATATAGGAAATTGGGTAGTATGGCGAGTAGCTTAATTTGAGGTAAGTGCTAAAATAACCTTTCTGTCAACTTTTCAAAAATGTTTTTTTTTTTCATTAAATACAACTCAAAATACTATTTTCTATCATGTGCTGAGTTATAGCAACCATTATATTCATGTAAATATTACTTATGTTAAACCTTTTTTGCGGTAAAATTGATTTCCCTTACATGACTTTTATACCATAGATAATAGAAAAACTCGGGATTGGAAACACGTTATGTCACAGTTCGGAACTGCTATGAATATAGCAACTGAATTTTTGCCTTTATACTAGCCTGAGTGGTTTATAAATGGTCTGGCAAAAGCTGTGTCACCATAGATCTCGAAGAGCACATTGGTAGAAACCTCTTACGAGCACAGCATTAAAACTCAAGGTAAATAGACCACTGCTTCGAGGAATAAAGGAGTCTATGGAACCTAATATTAACACGTCATACATAGAAAGTTTTCTAGCTTATCCTGAAATCATACAAGGCAAGCAATAATTCAATGCTGTGCCACAAATAATGGTCTTCGTCGGCAAACCCTAAAAGCAGACTTAGATACTATGAATTACCCTAATAAGGTACAAACTTGGCTATTAGCAAAATCTACTCATTGTTGTACATCTTTCTTGGCTAAGAAACGGGAGAAAATGTTGCAACACAGTTCATTCTGAGGCCAACGATCAGGGCCATTGCATAAGGTGGGAGTTGATTGCAAAATCCATGTTGTGGACATGTCCCACATGCGAAGTACAACCATGTATTTATCATACAGCGTGGGTAATTTTGCGAGGTAAACGTTTACAAATTTTGCAAATGGTTTGGCATTTTTGCAACTTTAGTTTCACAAAAAATCTCTAAATTTGCTCGCAGACAAAATATTGCAAAATTTCTTGGCAGTCATCTTTTCCAACATATATAGCATGAACAGCTTGAGCTCAAGTGTTAAAAATGAGCCCATAAGCACCTAGCATGTATATGAAGCAGTCGCTCATTTACGAGTTTTAGTCGAGAAATTCTCAAAAGGCACAAAGTTTTGCCTCATGAAACTTTCCCCATAGTATGGAATTGAAAGGGAAGTTTTATACAGAGATTAATATATAAGTAATATAGAGCAGTAGAAATTTATACAGGATGATGAGGATTTGTTTTCAAACAAGTAATTCGAGTTAAAAACTCATGGGGGCTGCCGCCCCACGCACTTGAATCACTTGCAAAGCATTAGAGTGTAAGTGCACAGCTGAACATTCATTGAACACACTGTTTATTGTAACTGGACAATTGTTTTGAAAACAATTGCCATATTTGGCAATTGTTTTCAAAACAATTCCTATAACTCATTCCTGTATAAATTCATACTTCTCTATTACTATTATATAAATTCTCTATTATAAGACTTTTCTTCAAATCCATATTATATATATATATATATATATATATATATATATATATATCGGACGAGCGTTACACACTGGAAGTCCAAATGAAAACAATATAGAGGAGTACGGCGTATGGTTGTGACCCACTGACTCCACACAAACAACATTTTGTAAAACTATACATACAAAGATTAGTACCACCATTACTAAAGTTACATTGTACTCAGTTTAGGGCTGTAATAACATGAATTACTTCTCTTTACAGTGCTAAGATAAATTTCCATTGTAAAGTAATAATTTTAAACAGATTTCCTATGTATTTCTCCACAAAATGCAGATACTTTCAGTTATATCACACAACTTGCAAATGGAATATGACAAGACAAGTTCATCTGGAATTCTCTACACTTATTTATCAGGCGATGATGCACATCAGTATGATGTTAGACTACAGTTCAAAATGCCACAGGAAAATTCATCAATTGGATTAAGAAGTCAAGTAGGATTTTCTAATCTCTTAATAACTTTATATCTCTTGATTCCTCTCTTACAATACACCAAAGGAAGACAAATGATTAACATTCTTCAAGAGAGTAGAAACAAACATGTAGTTGCACACTTTTGGGCTGTTTCATGTTTAAGCCACATTTTCAACATGTACATGACAATCAAGATCTTGGTAGTCACATGTTATCCTTACAGAATTGCATACTACACAACTCCAGCATGTGAAACTGCTGGGATTGGAGTAGGATATATCCTGTTCACCTCAGGAATTGTGTCCATCATGCACAGCAAGCATTTCACACTCCCAATCCCTACACTAATGCAGTGTGCTATCATTTGTGGACACAACAATACACTGAAGAGATTTATCAGAGTTGTATCACTATGGGGCATCCACTACAGTATAATATTATTATCATTATGTCTGCCTTTTCAAGTACTGCTGGTGGGTACCAATCCACTGCTGTATGGATTCACAATTCTCACAGTCTGGTGTGTAATGTTTACGTGTATCACGATAACGTCCATCCCATTTACAATTGCTCAAGCCTTCATTTCTGAAGTGGAGTACAGGATCACATTGAAAGAAGCAATACATCATATTCTGCTACTTGCCTTTGTGACTGTACTATTTCTGGGATTTGGATCGCTAGCATTTGGCATAACACTTATACTGCATTTGAGTAAAAATGGAGAAAGGACTGTGAGTGTGTCGACATCCATGTGGTTTGTGCTTCGTTATACTCTTATTCCAGTACTTGCCTGGATGGTTCAAGTTATCTACAGAAGGATACAGAGCAGCCTCACACTGCATTGCTTGCTGTAATGACTATTGGAATTCCTATAGTAGTGTTGTCAATGCACACATAAGCACTTTACTAAATGAAATGCTCCCATGACTTTTTGTACAGTACAATCGCAAGGTGGGGCAAGCCTCTGACATTGTTGCATTTTTGTGAATTTTGACAAATGTGCTTGCATGCATGAAAATTATATATATGCTATTATTTACAACTACTCCATTAGCTAATTCTTAAATACTCTCCCCACTCAGTGAACAGCGATAACATTTTGACATAATTATATAGTTGTAAAGTTGTATATAGATTGCTATTTGCGACATGTATTCCATGCCAAAAGAAGCCGCATAAATAGGTATATCTTGCATACAAATACAAAAATGGTCATTAAAAACAAATATACTTTAGAATCTTACATTACAGTGAGTTATCATTGCAAAGTTTCAAGTATAGGCTCATTCCTTCATAACTTCCTCTCCCTACTTCAGTTAACGGTGACTGTTCAATAAGCTTGAAAAATGCCATTTTATGAGCGAATCAACGCTATCTTCACTTATTCTAGAAAAAAAAGTTACCAATTGTCACTATTGTTAGCTATTGAAAGGTAAATATTTCAATAGCCCTGGAAAGATGTGAAAAATATAGCTTCCTTTTCTTCCCAAACCTGAATTTGTTGGTCTGGCGGTAGCCGGCCTGCCTGACCTTGCGCTACTCCTATGGTAATGTAACCTACATATGGTATGCAGTAGAAAAAGTTATATAGCATCTACGAGTTTTAGATATGAATACAGGCCTTGAAACATGCAGGTATATGGACATGTATGAGAAACAAATAGTGCTCACTGCGTGCCTATGAATTACGTGCTTAACAGTGATAACATAGTGGAATAAAACATTTTATCCACAAGTGGTCCCCCTTGTGTGTGCATCAGTGTAAACCAACAAGTGACTGAAAAGGGAAGAACAGGATTATCAAATGTCTTCCATAGACATAATTGATTCAGAAATAACTTGGATTATTGCAAGTATAGCAAAGTGCCTATTTCATTGAGTGTATGTATTTCAGCAAAGTACGATTCTGCATGAACTCTTTCTAAAGGAACTTTCCGAGGGGTGGATCCAGGATTTCCTGAGGGGGGGTTCTTTTATATCATTGGATAATTAGGCATATGTGTAAATACTAGTTCTGCTACCTTAATACTGAATGTACTTCTGAAGAAGTGCATTCAGCACTTTTCCTTTTCCACAGCTGTAATTTTGATTGCTAACAAACAATTTACTTTGCACACTTATCACATAATTTGTCACCTTCACTAATGACAGGCAATGGATCAGGTTACAAATTATGTGTGTTCGTGTGTCACATATTTTAAGATGGCTGCCTAACGAAGCAAATAGCTACGTAAGAGGACATTCGGCATGAACGACTGGTTCTTCTGAATTTCTAAGCCCATATCTTTGTTGTAATGTGATATTTAGATAATTAGATTTACAATCCTAGCTGGAATGTTAATTTCAATACTTGTAATTTACATTAGGCATGGGAAATTACGTTATGTACCTAGTAATTTAAAACTAAGGATTAGGAAGAGGGGGGGGTTCATCCGAACCCAACAAACCACCCCTGAATCCGCCACTGTTTCCAAAAACTGTTGAAAGGTTCCCTCTATTTGACCTCAACTTATGTATGAGGAAGTCTGTTTCCACTGTGCAATAAATCTACAATAATTATTCTTGAGTGATTTTCATTTTTATTCAATACACAGGAGCATTATAGCGCTTTTTGGAAGTTGGGGATTACAGGCGACAAAGTTATGGAATTTGTGGAATTTGTCACATTTTACCTATACGTCATTACCAACAGAAGGTAAACGTTGTAATACGTCATCAGTAGCAGGCGCTTACAGTGGTTTAGCGATAGCAGAATCTTTCGAATCCTATCGACTTTGAAAAGGCAAAAAACCGTTTTGTGCCTTAATAAGTTTTGTTTAGGTATTTATAAAAGCACATCAATGTTTAGTCACAATGTTCAAGCTACACTAGTACCGTTAAAAAGGGCCAGGTACCGTCGATATCGACCTTCCCACCTCGAATGATCGTTGCAGAATGCCGAATCAATGCAAGAAAGTGCTGTGACAGGTAACTGCACTATACAATCCAGGATATCCTAGATCACGAATGAAACACTAGCTAAAATCGGCAAAATGTTAGCAGGCTCAGTCTACTTTCTGACTTTGTACTAATCCATTGATTTCGCACGCAAGCTAGTGCCACTGTCTCTGCGTCTTAGTCGTCAAGTATGCCACTTTCGCCGCAGATATGACTATCAATGACAAGAATATATGCATAAGAACTCACCGATACTTGTTGGAACCATTTAATGAAAAATAGAACTTTCCGCACAACAAATTGTCGACCAGGTCGATTGTTCACGTAGTCGATAACATTGCAGGGCGCTTATTTCCAATGTACCATACGAATGTAAATGCCCAATACTGATGACGCGCACCTTACATCATCCTAAAATGGCGGATTGGAACCGTCCTGCAAATATATCGTGTTTTGGGGACGTGTACCCGGGACTTTTTCTGAACAACAAAAGAATCCAACGATTTAAATTACTTTTGTCTACTTGTTTTCGCTGAGCGGGGATTATATAAGCAGGTTAGCCCAAGATATTACCATTTTAATTGTCATTTTTTGCCATTTTTACCCGCTAAAAGTACATTTTTCGTTATAACTATTTCAGTTGGAGTTATATGTTCTCCGCTCAGCACCCATATCTTAAATGAACTTTACTCTTTCATCTCATGCCAGTTTCATCTCTTTGGGAGGCCGTCTACATGTCCCCAAATCGATATTTATAGAAAAAGTGTACCTTTTTCAAAATCTTTTTTATACTTCTGCATATGACACATGGGCCTGTTTTGTAGTTTATTGTTTCGATAAATAACACTAAAACACTAAACAGTTGTAAAAATCGACGTACATTGTTGTTTGAGCTGTAAAATTCGATGTATATATTACCGAATCGAGCGGCGGCCATTTTCTTCCCCAGTTGAAAAGTGCTATAATGAGCCTGTGTAATCTGATAGAAGCCATTTCACAATTACAGTGAAATAGAAATTCAACACCCTAAATGGAGAAATACATGGATGTATGGATTGGGAATGATGCATGTATTGTCTTCACAGTTTATATTGTTAGCACTAGTTTGTAAGTTCGAGGGAGTAACGCTGTGTTAAGGGGTTTTCCCTTATCGTGGAGGTATGAATCTCCTATCATGAGCACTGCGTACACATGTTGACCTGTTCCTATTGAGAAATGTAGCTTAGTGACAGTCCGAGTCATAAAGTATTATTAATTGCTTTGTGTTTCATTACATTTTGCTCAATCTTTGCAATTTCTTGATGATATTCTAAGAAGTGAATGCCACAACACATACAAACACATACATATTATACGAGTGGGTTGTGTGCACATCACATTTCCGCTGTGATAAGGAATATAATGTAACTGATTATATTGCAACACCATATGGCCAAGCATTGCACAGGCTCATTATAACACTTTTCGGCAATGAACAAAATGGCTGCCACTTAAAAGGCGCAACAAATACTGCATATTTTAAACTTACAGCAACAATGTATGTCTGCTTTTGCTACAGTTTTGTGCTGTAATAAGATTGATCGAAATGCTAAGCTGCAAAACTAGACCAAAGGTTACACGAAAAGCTTTTACGATTCAAAACAAATGGCACTTTTTGCAATAAACCTCAAAATCCGGACATGTAGGCAGTCTTCAACAAAGACAACACTTAGATGAAATAAAACAGTGGAGTTTGCTTAACATATGTTTGCTGAGCGGAGAAAATATAACTCTGATTGAAACAGTTATACCGAAAAATGTACTTTTCGGTCTACAAAATAACGAAAATTATTATTCATAATGGTTATATTTCAAACGTACCTGGTTATATTTTTTCCGCTCAGGCAGCAATATATGTGTACAAGCTTGTTAGGAATCACCTAACATCTTCATTCGAGAGTAATGGCATTTACACGTCCGGAAAAGATGATTTTTGCGAGAAGGGTACAAAACGGTCATTTTATTGTAACGTCATCAAATCATTGCAAAAGCACAATGCCCGTATCTGCCTCTTGCTCACTTGTTTCTCTTCTTGTGTCTCCTATTGGACGTTATGAAGGTATTTCGATCGTAAGCTTTTGATTTTCCTCATATTTTCTGATTTTAATGGATCTACAAATATGTTTCTAAGTAAGAATCGGTGAGTTAAGCTTCCAGATATTTTATGGCCTACTTCCTCAGCCTAAACAGAGCTATACGTTGCAGAAAAGGTACCACAGCTATAGATTTTGCCTCATAATCATATCCTTGTACTTACACGTTTGTAAATGATGTAGTTTGTCAAGAAAGTTACTCATTCAGCGACAATATTTGCTGCTTCTCCTGAGGACTTCACTTTGGGTTGTGCAAGATCTAATGACGTTTGTGACGCTATTTGATTAATTGGTCCTTATGTAAACAAATGTGCAAATTCCTACATCCCACATGTGCAGCACATTTTACAGTATATATGCAGATGCTGCGGGATGTAGGAATTTGCACAGTGTGCACTCAATCCAACTAAACTCTGTCTAGCCCTATACCCGTTTAGCCTTATGTATGTGTAGCCCTATGCTCGTCTAGCCCTATGTCTGTCTTGCCCTTTGCCCATCTAGCCCTGTACCGGTTGTGCAACTTACCCTTGTTCCAAGTGTTTTTGGAAAATCCTTTTTGATAATGCCTTTTGCACAATCCTGTGTCAATCCTACATCCTTTTACCATTTTTAAATGGTTTTTATAAACCCTTGTTCGTGCGGTTTTTCCTTTTATAGTGAAACGGTTGCTTGAATAGCTTTCCACTGCAGTTGAGAAGGAACACGATCAAATCTTGTAAGATTAAGAAACTAGAATCTATTCAGTTACCTGACTAAAATCAATTGATGTACCCATCTAGAAACAAATGCTCGAACAAAAAGAGCGCTGAAGTCGACGATCATCGAAGTACAGGCCTTGTGTACGTACGCGTACGTCTAGTCTCGCGTAGCCATTTCACCAGTCCGAAAATGGCTGATCCGGTGAATGTATGGAATTTGCCTATTAAATTTTTTCTCGCTTTAGAAGTGTAGGTGTTGCTTCAAAACCTACAAAAGGCACTTCGCGCTAACAATCGGAGCTCACTGGCGAAAGATGAGACCTCTGGACCCTTCGTGGCGACCTGTAGCTCAGTTCGAAACAAGTAATTCGAGTTAAAAACTCGTGGGGGATGCCGCCCCACGCACTCGAATCACTTGCAAAGCATTGGAGTGTAAGTGCACAGCTGAACATTCATTGAACATACTGTTTATTGTAACTGGACGATTGTTTTGAAAACAATTGCCATATTTGGCAATTGTTTTCAAAACAATTCCTATAACTCATTCCTGTATAAATTCATACTTCTCTATTACTATTATATAAATTCTCTATTAGAAGACTTTTCTTCAAATCTATATTATATATATATATATATATATATATATATTGGACGAGCGTTACACACTGGAAGTCCAAATGAAAACAATATATGCCAGAGGCAGCCCCTAAAAAAACGACGACAAGAAGAAGAAGAATCTTAAAATGTACTGGTGTTGCGTAGCCATACATTTTCGTCTAAAATTTCGACGTTCTTTAAAGACGTTGGCCTACGAAGGGTTTTAACCACTTCATCTTATAGCTAGTGTGTCAAAAGGCACCAATATCACTTCTAAATGCTTCTAACTGTACTGTGTCGTTAGTTTTCGGACGAAAACAAAATTTCCGCTAATGTATGGCGGCCATGTTTTATCGGTGTCAATCCTACCATAATAATACTATCCCATTCCCACAACTACTACTATAATACTATAGTCATCACCATTCTCACCAGCACAGCATTCACCACATTCACACCAGCACTGCTACTCACCCCATTCCCGCCAGCACTGTTGCTGCTCACCCCATTCCCAACAGCACTTCTACTCACCCCATTCCCACCTGAACTGCTGCTTTTCACCCCATTCCCAAAAGCATCACTAATTGTGTAAGAGTTGGTAGCTGCCATGCCCAAATTCCGGAATGTTCCAATTAGGAATGTTTGTTTCTGCCATAGGGTCAGGCTGAGATTTGGGCTAGTGAAAAAGTTATCAGTGTATACATGGTGGCTTTTTGCATGTAACCTTTTCCATTAGGCTAAGGACAACTTGGTGTCTTTGTGATAGGAGGATGGTTGCTAAGGAAATAAGCCTGGTTGGTTTCTGATCTTGCATACACGGGAGTAACGCATGTATGTTACAGCAGATTTTATGGCAAAGTCAAAAGGGCCATTGGCTATGATGACTGTAATTTCACCACCATTTTCTTCATAGATACTTGGTAAAAAGTACACCAAATGTCATGCATAATCTTTCCAACATTTATACTTTGTAACAGTACCTCTTTTTTTGTGTAGTGTATTTGATAGTTGCACTATTAAACATTTGCCACAATGTCTGAAAATGGTTTCAGTTGAAAAGCCGGAGATCTAGATGGTGGCTTTAAGCCTTAAAGTGGGTTTAAAATAATCTTAGGATCATTGTCTAAATTTTCACTAAACTGTATTCCTTGGCTATTATGTGCAGCATTTTGGGCTTTTCCAGCCAGGACAAGACAGGAAATAGTGAGACATAACTTAAACGGAACAAGTAATCAAAAGTATATGCAAACTGGGTTGCCTGTGCTGGTATGTAAAACAACATGATATTATATAGAGGAATCGGGAGGGATATCCAAGCCTACTATTGAAGTAGGCATATAAGCTTGTGGCAGCATGAATAATTTCTCTGCTTACCACTCCATGCCACTCAACTTGGTGGACACTACTTCCATGAAAGACTACCCACCTGATCACTACCAACACTAGGGTTAGAGGAAGTGAGTATTGAGTGTCTTATAACGAGGATGCTGATATACTGTATAATTTCCTCATATAATGACTGTTACATGTAATCAGAACGTCAAGATTTCTTCAGAATGTGACACTTCAATACATTCTTACATGTTGTCCAATGTACAAAAGTCTAATGAAAATGAATTATGTAACACTGCCAATGCATAATGGGGAAAAATTCTACTAGCTGAAAATGAATATTTCACTGCCTACATGTACAGTATATAAATACATACATTCTTACATGTTGTCCAATGTACAAAGGTCTACTGAAACTGAATTATGTAACACTGCCAATGCATAATGGGGAAAAATTCTACTGAAAATGAATATTTTACTGCCTACATGTACAGTATATAAAGCTATACAACAAAACTATAATTTCACACATCATTACACTTGTTTCGAACATCAGTAGACATGAACCTAGAGAGTTTGCAGATATTTTGTGTATTTGCTCTCCATTTTTCACTCAGTTTGGTCAAAAGTAGCTGCAATATGCGGTATTGTGATGATCCTCAGAAAGTACTGGACTCAATCAAAGTCTACTCTGACAATCACCAACAACTCCTCAAGGCCTTCTATCCCATCAATCAAGCCAAACCAGCCAGTGTCATCTTAGCCTACTTCACCAACTACACTAATCACCTTCCTCCTGAGTGCTCCCAGGGGACCTACCCATGGAAAACCTATCCAACACTAAACTATACTTATCAGAACTTACAATGGCGCATGTGGACTACTTCATCAATATACAGCATTCAGAGTAAAATCTCATATCTTGAATTTGGAGTGTACTTACCTACAATGACATACTACTTACTGTTCAACAAAACTTCTCCCTTTGTGCTGCCCACACCAATAGCTTGCATCAAAACACCATACACACCTGATCGTGTATTAGGGAATGTATCTGTCCAGGTAAGCACTTTCAATAAATGCTTGAAACTATTTATATCCATTGGGATTGTGTGTAGTCCATCAACAATATTCAGCCTCTAAGTACAATATCATAATATGTTGTATCTCCCACACGAAGAACCAACGTCAGTCACATTTGGGTTAGTCACTAGCAGATACTGATTCTCTTCAAAATATACATATACTTATATACTAGCACAATGAATCACCACCAGTCATTAAACACATAACAATCTTGTTCTAGAATGATCAGAATCACAATCACAGGATGATGCAATGTTCTTCCATATTACAACATAATATTTACATTGCAATTTCAGATCATAACTACAACTGCATACTAACTCCTGTTCTACTAACTAAACTCTCTACTTTCTTTCTTAAGCATATGTACCGTATTCACTCTAAAAATTCATCACACCCATTGCACAAAAAACTTCGTCTTTCTATTAGAATAGAATAGGATTTACCACAATTGTTTGCCCTGATGAAAATATAAGAACAAAATACAACTGCTGAAGTTGATCGTTGCGGGCAAATTCGCCAAGTACTGCAGGAAGATGACAAATTACTAGATCACTTGCAGTAGCTGACAAAAATTAGAATCATATGACAGAAATTGGAATGGCTGCTAATTCAACATGGTTAGAATACAAATAAGCCAAAGAATTATGCCCTGACGAAAATTAGTATGACGAATTTTTAGAGCAAATATGGTACTTTATGTTATGCTAATAATAAAGTTCAGCAACTCTATTATTAGCATAATATTATAAGCAGTTTAAACCTGTACAGTGGAACCACGTTTATCCGGTCATCAAAGTTCTGGGCAATTTGGTCTATCGGGCAAGTCCTTTTGCAAGACAGCCATGTTTAACATGGATGACAGGGAAGGAGGACCATTATTCTCAACCAGAAACAGAAGATCATTGTCCATTATATGAATGTAAAGTCTCAGTGCCTCATTAGTGACTTCTCTAAAACTTGATGATTGGCAATGTTATGCAAAGTATTAGACAAAATGGGCAAGTAAATTGTCTGTGAACACCAAATCGAGCTTGTGAAAGACTACTACACTTCTGCTGCTACACAGGAGATCACTGTTTTTTGGCCTTCATTAAAATTTTAGTATTCCGAAATCACAAATTTGGAGTTACAGGTAAACCTGAAGTTACTACAGGCACCCCTTGTTTACACATTGACTGTATAACTGAGGTTCCACTGTACATACATGCATTCCTCTTCTCTTTATATATGATTAGTTTTTATGCACTTCTCCACAACTTGTAGATACTTTTGGTCATATCTTGCAACTTGCAAAGAATATATGATGAGAAAAGTGCATCTGGAATTCTCTACATGAATTTGACAGGTAACGGTGAACACCAATATGATGTTAGACTGAACCACAGAATGCCACAGGAGTATGCATCAACAGGATTAAGAAGTGAAGTAGGATTTTTTCGTCTCATAATACTTTTAGTTCTATTGATTCCTTTCTTACAATACACCAAAGGAAGACAAATGATTACTATTCTTCAAGAGAGTAGAAACAAGCATGTAGTTGTACACTTTTGGGCTGTTTCATGTTTAAGCCACATTTTCAACATGTACATGACAATCAAGATCTTAGTAGTCACATGTTATCCTTACAGAATTGCATACTACACAACTCCAGCATGTGAAACTGCTGGGATTGGAGTAGGATATATCCTGTTCACCTCAGGAATTGTGTCCATCATGCACAGCAAGCATTTCACACTCCCAATCCCTACACTAATGCAGTGTGCTATCATTTGTGGACACAACAATACACTGAAGAGATTTATCAGAGTTGTATCACTATGGGGCATCCACTACAGTATAATATTATTATCATTATGTCTGCCTTTTCAAGTACTGCTGGTGAGTACCAATCCACTGCTGTATGGATTCACAATTCTCACAGTCTGGTGTGTAATGTTTACGTGTATCATGATAACGTCCATCCCATTTACAATTGCTCAAGCCTTCATCTCTGAAGTGGAGTACAGGATCACATTGAAAGAAGCAATACATCATATTCTGCTACTTGCCTTTGTGACTGTACTATATCTGGGATTTGGATCACTAGCATTTGGTATAACACTTATACTGCATTTGAGTAAAAATGGAGAAAGGACCGTGAGTGTGTCGAAATCCATGTGGTTTGTGCTTCGCTATACTCTTCTTCCAGTACTTGCCTGGATGGTACAAGTTATCTACAGAAGGATACAGAGCAGCCTCACACTGCATTGTTTGCTGTAACAACTATAGTAGTGTTGTCAATACACACAGTAGTACTTCAATAAATGAAATGTTTACATAAATTTTGGTACAGTGCAATCACAATGTGGGGTAAGCCTCTGACATTGTTACATTTTCCTGAATTTGGACAATTGTGACTGTACTTTCAAATAGGGACCACTTTGTGGTAAAGCAAACACTTCAGAATGGTGTTAAAATAACATTATTTGCCTATAATTTGTTTTTTTTTCACATATACCTATATCCCTTTAACGTTTTTTAGGCCATAAAGTGGCAGCGCGATAAAAAATCGCAAATTTTTGCGATTAAATTTTAATATGTTTTATTAGGTCGTAGGAATGTATTAGTCTATAAGATACTTTTATAGAGTTTGAGGGTCGTGGGATCCATATGTCAAAAGATACAGCTATATAAAAGTGCTGATTTTACAAGAGTTTACAAAGAATACACTGTGTTATACAAACATCAGACCACGTGTCGCGAAAAAAAAGGCCGCCGTTCACTTTGTGTGATAGAGTTTGAAGCAAGGATGCACGCAGAGGTGCACGGGCTTCTCAGGATTGCACTCTTTGCAGCAAAACAGTGTTCGGGATCGTTTCCCCGAGAAGAACAGTAGCGGCAAGGTGATCAGATGTCACTCTTATCGGGAAAGTGGCACCCACAGAATCGTACAGAAGGAGGGCCTTCACTCACTCTCTGCTGACGTTTGCGGCCATTGTAAGAAGCCATGAGTTGGTCAGCGATCTGCAGGACGTACTCCTCCAGCGACATCTTCGATAAAGAGCCGAATTCTTGGGACAAAATGTAGGAGTTGGTGACCGAAATGTCAACCAGGAAGTAGAAGATTTGCAGCCACCACCGCCTGGACTTTCGGCTGCAACTGTAAGTCTTGGGCCTAGCATCAGCTATGTCCACTCCTCCCGTGAACATATTGTATAGCTTCACTGCTTCATGGCACTTCACAGGCTTTCTCACTCCCTGCTTGTTCCTCCTCATGATCTCTTCTTCTGAGCCTGGTTTGTGATGGTGTTCACAAAGGGCACACATTTTATGTCCTTCCAGACGATGCATTCAACATTTCCTTGGTTAGTACAGATGTACTCTCCTCTCTTCAGCTGCTTTTCCATCCTCTTCTTATCTCTTATTTCTTGTGGCCACTTCTTTCTGTTGGTTCTTGCTGTTCCGATGCAGTACAACCCATCCTTCAGTAAGTCTTCCGCCAGATCAACACTTGTAAAGAAGTTGTCAAAGTACAAGTGATATCCCTTGCCAGCCTGAGGTGAAGATAGCCTTATGACAACAGAAGATCCAAGCCCATGTTCTGTGCTCCCTTGTGTGGCTCCCGTGTACATTTCAAAGGATGTCAAGTATCCATTGTGTGCATCTGCCTCGCACCACACCTTGTAGCCCCTCTTCACCGGCTTCATTGGCATATACTGTTTGTAACTGCTCCTCCCCTTGAACAGTATCATACCCTCGTCAATGGACAGCTCTTTGTGGGGCAGATACTTCGAGGCACAGTTGTCTCACAAGATGTTGTACAGTGGCCGAATCTTGTGCAGTTTATCGAAACCGTCCTCGCCAGGCCGCTTGGCAGTGCTGTTGTCATTGATGTGCAGACATCTTAGCAGGGCCTTGAAGCACAAGATGGGCATGCACTTGGAGATGGCATCAACATGCAGGAGTGGGCTCTACGACCAGTAGTCTGCAACGGTAGGTAGCTTGTGAACACCCATGAGCAAAATCATCCCTATGAATAACTTCATTTCTTCATTGCAGGTTGGATGCCATTTGTAGGAGATGCCAGGTGGTGACTGCTCCGCATACAAGTTGCTTTGAGTCGTAAGCAGGTCAAATGAGTCTTCACCAAAGATCTGCAGGAAGTAGTCCAAGGCTGTAGCATCTTCTGCAAGGTTGCAAACTGGACCGACATCTTCAGCGAACACTACATCTGGTCTGTTCCCTACAGCAACTGCTGTGCTCAACACAGAAGGTGAGGGCTCATCTGTGTGGGAGGTGTCAGGTGTTTCATTGGTGTCCATGTCTTCCTCCATTTCAGCCTGGTCAAGGGGGTCTATCATCGTGGAGTCTTCCGGAGCATCAAACTCATCACCCACAGTCTTCGGACTCCAGCCACTCTGCATCATCTTGAAACTGATCCATCACATCTTGTAGTCTCATTGCTTTGTCCCTGCTCTGTGTGTGTAATAATTATGTGCAATGTCATTATTGCCCACAACAATAAAAGTTTAGTAAACAAACAAACAACATTTTCGAATTTTCTGAAGTCTGCAACTTTGCCTGTGAGGAAATATTCGCCAAAACGACATGTGATTGCATCAGAAGGACTACTGGTATGCTTCTAACTTCTGTTTAGATGTCATTGTTCACCAGTTTGTTCTCTGACGCATTGTATACCTTGTCGAAACCCCATATTTAGCTTCATTTTTTAAAATGCCATATTGTCTATTCTGTAGACATTCTTAGTCTTTCAAATGACATATATTACTTAGTTGGGCATCTTCGAATCTTGAATTGGTACAAAGCAGCTAAATTTGGGGGTACATGTGGTGAATATTATCGCTGTCACAATCAAACTATATGGGTGGCACAATTTTCTGCTGAATTTGATTAAAATTGCCTCATATGAAAATTCGGCGACGTATACCTAACCATTGATGCTTGTGGCTAGACACCTGAGCATTTCTCCCTTACAAAAAGTGTACAAATCAAAGAAAAACACTTCTAAAAGTTTGCGCCAATATATTGGCTCAAGGGCGTTAAGGGTCTAATGATGACAAAAGAGCATGGGCATTAAAAGGTTATATTACTAATGTCCAACTTGTACCAAACTGGACCAATTAAACCACTTTCCTTACACATTCAAACACTCCGAAATGGTTAATCAAAGAAACAAAGCTTTTAGCCTTCATTTCACCTGTTCCCAGAGCTTTCTTTGACATTTTCTTGACTTTTATAGACTTCCACGGTAACACAAGGGAAGATTCTTTGGTTTAGCCACCCATCCATGGACGTTTTCTTCCTAAATACTAAGTCCACGTTCTCTTCTGTGTTATAGGGAGCATCAGAAGAGCTTTTGTCAGTTTTAGAGTTATTCCAAAACTTTTTTGAACGAAGAGAACGTTTTTAGACTTTGTTGGTGTACCTTTACAACTTGAAGGCCCACGGAAATTCTTGGAGAGACTTGAAACATGGTAGATAACTCTCAAACCAACTCCTTATGGCTAGAAGATTCTTTGCTGATGAAGACAGTATATAGCAAAGACACAAGTTCAATGAAACATTACATCGATACCAAATAACACCTGAAAGTCTGTCATGTTGTTGACACACGCACACACACATACTTATATTATATATATATACATATATATATATATATATATATATATATATGTATATTTGTTGTACGATGCGGCAAACATCAAAGCAAAAAAGTGTGCATTTGTATCTGATACTGCACACTTTTGGTGACCTTTGTCAAAAAGTGTGCAGTATCAAGCAAGCGCCTAGTGTTATGATAACAAATACCTTATGTCAATTAATCCCTTAATGCCCGTAAGCCACTTTATTGGCTCTACAAGGCCTCACCCCTTAAGACCCGTGATGCGCGAACATTGCGCGATGGAAAAAATATTTATACCAATTGTATCAGTATGATACCGTGCAAAATTTACCCATAGCAAGTGTCCTTACTTTATAAAAGAGCAGTAGAAATTGGGTATCTAACACACTTGTTCACAGTAAAACGGTAGTATACTGATTATTTTACAATGTTTTGCAATAATAAAATGTCTACCGTTTGTTAGGTGCACTAGAAAATGCACATTTTTAGACGAAGGACAGGTTTTTCTAGTACCCTTCAAGAACATAGAGAGAGTACAAGAGGTATCACTTCAAAATCTGAGCAGTTGGTGCGAAAACTTCCTCTCTTCTTCGTCGGCATTTTCAGTTTGTTTTAAGTTTGTACCTTGGTCTGCAAGGGAACATTCGCCAGGATGGCATGCAATTGGCTCAGAAAGACTACTGGTGTGCTTCTATTTTCTGTTTAGATATCATTGATAACCAGTTTGCGTTCTGACACATTGCATGCCTTGCCTAAACCCCTATATTTAGCTTTCTTTCTTGTTGAAACACCATTACCTCTCTAATCTTTAGACATGTTTAGTCTTACAAGTGACTTATGTTACTTATTGTACCTTGAATGGATACAAAACAGCATGATTTGGGTGTAAATGTGGTGAAATTTGCTGCCGTCACAATCAAAATGTACGGGAGCAGCAATTTACTGCCAAATTCGTCTGAATTTGCCTCATGTATAAATTTGGAGACGTAAACCTAACCAACGATGATTCTGGCTAGATACCTGAACGTTTTCATTTACAAAACAATCACAATTCAAGGAAAAAGCACTTCTAAAAGTTTGCGCCAATATATTGGCTTACGGGCGTTAAGGGTCTAACGATGACAAAATAACGCGGGCGTTAAAAGGTTAACAGTGGTAACATAATGACATAGCACATTATCCTAATATGACTTCCTTGCAAATTGTGTGTGCATCAGCGTAAACCAACAAGTGACTGAAAAGGTAAGAACAGGATTATCAAATATCTTCTACACACAGGGGCATTATATATATATATATATATAGTTGGTCTCAGGGAATGGGGATTTTAGGTGACAAAGTTCAGGAATCTCAAGAATTTGTCACTTTTCTGCCTACGTCACTTTTGTTCATCTGTCAACGTGCAATGCGTCATTACATAGCGCTCAGTAGAAATACGTATATTTCGCAAACCAAAAATAAAAACACAACTTTTTAGGGGCTGCCGCAGGCAGTCCCTATATTGTTTTCATTTAAACTTCCGGTGTGTAACGCTCGTCCGATATATATAATAATATGGATTTGAAGAAAAATCGGATCAATCGTAATAAACGGACCCACCGACATTTGCAATTTGTGACGTCACCGATCGCAGTCTCCTCGCATGACGACACATATGCCACTCCTCCGGGGCTGAAAAAACAAAATGGCTGACGGATGACGGCGGCGAATGGCAACAGCGTGTACTACCGGTGGGTTCTTCTTGTTTACGTGTGAATTTTGCATATTATGTGTATATATATGTGTGTGTGTGTGTGTGTGTGTGTGTGTGTGTGTGTGTGTGTGTGTGTGTGTGTGTGTGTGTGTTAGTGTGTGTGTGTGTGTGTGCGTGTGCGTGTGTGTGTGTGTGTGTGTGTGTGTGTGTGTGTTAGTGTGTGTGTGTGTGTGTGTGTGTGTGTGTGTGTGTGTGTGTGTGTGTGTGTGTGTTAGTGTGTGTGTGTGTGTGTGCGTGTGCGTGTGTGTGTGTGTGTGTGTGTGTGTGTGTGTGTTAGTGTGTGTGTGTGTGTGTGTGTGTGTGTGTGTGTGTGTGTGTGTGTGTGTGTGTGTGTGTGGGTGTGGGTGTGTGGGTGTGCATGTGTGTTTGTGTGTGTGTGTGCGTGTCTTAGTTTGCTTACATCTCTTTCCTCTTTATTCCTTTTTAGGGTTCATTGTAAAATGTGAAGCTGCTTTGAACACAGGATATTCAACTGTTAAGATGTTTAACTTGCTACACGCATGAACTTGTGTTATGCCGCAAAGAAAATCGGTAAGTTACCCGTACCGTACTGTGCATCGAGGAAACATTGTATGTTGCTGTGTTTTCTTTATTGGGCTTCTTTACCTGTTTTATATTCTTCATGCTGTAGGTACCTGCTATGATCGATTTACAATCCAAGTTTTACTCTTCACTATAAGTTCATTGTTGCTTAATCAGAAGCGGAATCTTGAAGAAGGTACGTAAATCTTTTGTATCCGATATTCTGTGGGATTGTGAGTCAGTGCACTGTTCCTTCCCTTTTTGCAGGTAACTAGCAAGTTTGAGAAAAGGATGGACAATGATCGTTTGGATGGATCAAGTTGAACACTGTTTTTGTTTATAGAACCTGTCAGTGAACGCTTCTTGAACTTTTTGAAGATAATGTAGAACATTCTCTACATGGTTATTCAGCATTTATGTTACTTTTGTATTTGTATTTTTGATTATTTCAAGAATTAAGTAAATTTACATTTAGCGTTTTGCTTGTTCACTCTGTTTTGGAGAGTGAAGAGCACTCCCATTGTAAGAGTGAAAGTCACACCACATTTGCGTGGGGTGGGGGGCACCCTCAAAACAGGTGTGCTCACAGTAGCCAAGATTTCACACTCATTTTGGTGTGAACTTCTGAATCAGCACAAATTTCTAACAGTGCATGTATGTGTGTATGTGGATGACATTGTGTGTTTCTGTATATAATATATATGTGTTATTCCATGCATGTGTGCTTTTTGTATTCTGTGGGTGCATGTGAATTATAGGTTTTAGGTAAGAGTCCTAGAAGAAGCAAAGGAGCTAGAAGATATAATGACAACCATGCAGGCAAATTAAGAAGGGTGTGTCTATTCCAGTGCAATCTTCCACTGACAGCCCATTTCAGTATTCTCTTTTTTTCTATTAGGTAATTAATCTGTATGTGCACAGAGTCAAGTTACTTGAAGATGCTGAAGTTACACTGTAACATTTGACTGATATGTTTTATGAGACTTTACTTTTGATTATCATTTATAATTTTGATGCACTGGTTGTTTTGTTTTATGCATAATAATCTGTGTTTCTGAATTGTGTTCAGCGCATGGATAATAAATGTTGGTACAATTATTCATTTTTTAATTTCTAGCCAAGCATTGTATAACCAATATATAACTAATAGAAAGCCTTACATTCGACAAATGATGACATTCTGAACATTTATTTGACTACTGACTTGAATGGCTAAACACACAGTGAAATACGAACCGCTAAACCTACAAATTTCGATTTCAAAATTGTAAAAAAGTATTTCATATTGTATTTAATAATGGGCAAATGTACTTTATCGACCGTTTGTAAGGTGCATAGCGTGTACTAGATTCATAGCTGTATAGTTTTCAGTACTTCGCGATCAGCGATTTTGGTCACGGCCATGTTGACTTATGACGTCATGTCATTATGACATCACTACTAACCACAATACGGATCAAAGCAAAGTGTTTCCGCTTGGTAGACATCACATGATCCAACACCTGATTAGTGTTTTGGCGCTTTTTTTGAGCTTGTTTGGCGGGTTTCGAATCAGGAGCTAGTTTGGTGATCAAGAAGTTATGTCTTTGCTGGATATTGGGCCAGTAATTTTTGGAGGAACGGAGGGGATAATTTCTTGGATGCAGTCCAAACGTTTACTCGCTCAATCCAAGGACTGCAGTACGTGCAATGTACCTATGGTTGTTGGACTGCGAAGTGACGTCAGTGATGGACACAGGTTAGAAATTGAATTATTAATTAGTAAGTAATAAGACAAGTAACAAAAAAGTAATAAAGAAAAAGCAATAAGTACATAGTATTGACACAAATTCAATACCGATGTTGGATTATTGCAGATGGCGTTGCCCCCAGTGCAAGAATGGTGTCACAATCAGAGAAGGCAGCTTCTTCAAAGGATCCCATCTGACTTTGCAGAAGTGGCTTCTATTGATGTACTGGTGGGCACGGCAGTACCCAGTGACAGATGCTGCGGAGGAGGCCAAGGTGGAGCCCAACACTGCCTCTCAGGCATATCAATACTTAAGAGAGGTGTGCACCACCAAATTGCTGAACACACCCATCAAGTTGGGGGGTGATGGGTCAATTGTTCAGGTGGATGAATCCCTCTTCCGCCACAAACCAAAGGTATGAGACTTAGACACTCCCAAAAGTACATGCACACTTTGCAGAATTTTACAGTCTGCTATTCTGCATTTTCCTAGCATCACAGAGGTAGAGCGACCACAAATGAAGTGTGGGTGTTTGGGATGGTCGACCCAAGCACCAGTCCCGCACTGGGATATATGGAGGTGGTACCAAGGAGGGATGCCAACACTCTCCTTCCCATTATCCAGGCTCACACCCTTCCTGGCACTGTGATACACAGTGACCAGTGGAGGGCTTACAGCCAGGTCACAACTCTACCAAACGTGGCATCCCATTCTACAGTGAATCATTCGCTGAACTTTGTGGACCCTGTTACTGGTACTCACACGCAGCATGTGGAGTCGTACTGGAACAGGGTCAAGACGAAGTTTAAAAGAATGAAGGGATGCCACGAAGAGAAGCTCACCAGCTACCTTGACGAATTTATGTGGCGTGAGCGATTTGGGGCCACTGCAATTGCTGCTTTCGACAGTCTCATTGGGGACATTGCAACACAGTATCCTGTGTAATGTGTTGCCCGTAATCCCTTCTTGTAAACTCTTGTAGCCTGCTTTTCTTCATTGCGTTGTATCCCCTTTACTTTTCTGCATGTATCCTGTTTCCATTGCTTTTCTTTGCATTGCTGATGTCTCCTACCCTGATAACCACCAGCATTATTATGCATGTATGGAGAACAGCTTGAAAACCTAGTAATTACCAATAGAAGAACATGACATATGAACCAAGACAAATGAGTACACATACCCAATGCATACAAATACACAAAAGACAAAACAAACACATAATTATAAAACATGAACACACAGACATAGGCATCCAACATAACATAAAATGCAAACACACGAAAACACGGAAAAATAAAGTGGCTTCGAGACACAAAGAAAATGGCTTTTCTTGTCTGTATGTGTGTTTTGCCCAGAGTGTTTACGTGTATACTTTGTGCATATACACGCACATGTACACACACGCACATGCACACACACACACACACACACAAGCACACGCACATGCACACACACACACACACACACACACACACACACACACACACACACACACACACACACAAGCACACGCACACACACACACACACACACACACACACACACACACACAAGCACACGCACACGCACACACACACACACACACACACACACACAAGCACACGCACACGCACACACACACACACACACACACACACACACAAGCACACGCACACGCACACACACACACACACACACACACACACAAGCACACGCACACGCACACACACACACACACACACACACACACACACACACACAAGCACACGCACACACACACACACACACACACACACACACACACACACACACACACACACACACAAGCACACGCACACGCACACACACACACACACACACACACATATATATATCAGAGCTCTCAACTCTCACGCATTGTGCGTGAGACACACGCATCAGCACCACAGCTCACACTCACACGCATCAGTGTCACCTTTCTCACGCAATAATCAGTTGGCAATTAAGGCTACACACATTAATGTAAACTTTGTCACACATCAATGAGGTGGCAGCTACAGTAGCTACTGGTACCATTTCCACTTCCCAAACTAGGCCAGTGTGGTTCAAAGGGTATTTTAGCCATGCCATAAGCATAATATCCTTACTATTTACCATGCAAATTTTGAAATTCTTTCTGAAAAAGCATTATTGTTGCATATTATTACATTTAGTATATTTGATGGTTAACTTG
Organism: Halisarca cf. caerulea; assembly: GCA_963170055.1. NCBI lineage: Eukaryota > Metazoa > Porifera > Demospongiae > Chondrillida > Halisarcidae > Halisarca > Halisarca cf. caerulea. Next base: position 1,125,816 of record CAUJGJ010000040.1, on the reverse strand, counting down.
AAAGCATGTCTCACTCGTAAGTATAGTAATCTCACTCATTCTAATACAAGATCTCACACATGGGGCACACAAAGGGTTGAGAGCTCTGATATATATACACATAATATGCAAAATTCACACGTAAACAAGAAGAACCCACCAGTAGTACACGCTGTTGCCATTCGCCGCCGTCATCCGTCAGCCATTTTGTTTTTTCAGCCCCGGAGGAGTGGCATATGTGTCGTCATGCGAGGAGACTGCGATCGGTGACGTCACAAATTGCAAATGTCGGCGGGTCCGTTTATTACGATTGATCCGAAAAATCTTCTAATAGAGAATTTATATAATAGTAATAGAGAAGTATGAATTTATACAGGAATGAGTTATAGGAATTGTTTTGAAAACAATTGCCAAATATGGCAATTGTTTTCAAAACAATCGTCCAGTTACAATAAACAGTATGTTCTATGAATGTTCAGCTGTGCACTTACACTCCAATGCTTTGCAAGTGATTCGAGTGCGTGGGGCAGCAGCCCCCACGAGTTTTTAACTCGAATTACTTGTTTCCTTGTGAAAATGCAAGAAATTCAAGTCACATACATAGAAGTGAGCTTCGCAGATGCGAGATTCATAAAAAGTCAAAATATACGGGAATGCTGTACTTGCGAACAAACATTAAGCTTACTCTAAAGAATTATCAACACCAAAGTAACACGTACGGCACATTTTGGGAAGATTCGGAAGGTACACAAAAGCAATAAACTAAGGGGCTTTCAAAACAAAAACGATCGAGGTTTAACTCACCAATTCGCTTTACAAATCCATCTGTAAATCGATCAAAATTGAAGCTTTATAAACGTATTTCCTTAGCTGAGAAAATAATAACCGTCCAATAGAAGTAAGAATGGCATCTGATCAAATGATGGAAGATTTTCAGAAGGACTCCATGCAGCGCGAGAACCAAAAGCAAGTATACAGATGACGTAATTGCTCCTAGTTACTGACGTCACCATTAAATGGCCGCTTTGAAGCCTTGCTCGTAAAGACCGTGTGATCCGGACGTGTAGATGATACTTATATCTTATACTTATATATGGAACATTTCAAAGTACTATTGTGTACATTTATAGCGTGAGCGGAGGAGAAGATATAACCAGGTACGCCGATTATATAACCATTTTAAAGCCTAATTTTCACATTTAATTGCCAATAAACTACATTGTTCCTCATAATTCTTTCATTTCGAGTTATAATGTTTCCGCTCACTAATAAATTATTAAGTATACTCCACTCTTTCATTTAATACCAATCTTGTTGGTCTTAGAAGCCATCTACACGTCCGGACTTTGCCATTTGCTGCAAAAAGTGTACCTTTTTTAAAGCTAATTTTCCTTTTTGAAACATAAACTCTATGCTTAAACTGTACACCAATATTTCGATAAATAACAATAAAACACACAGCGATTCTAAAAAGTAAGAAAATGTGTTGTCTTGAGCTAAAAATGCGTTAATATTTTAGCCACTTCGACGCGGCAGCCATTTTGCGTGACACACTATAATGAGCCTGTGCAGACATGGGATTCAGAATTATTATAACTTGGATTATAGCAAGTATAGCATATTGTCTATTTTATTGAGTGTTTGAAATTTAGCAAAGTATGATTTTGAACTCTGTCTAAAGGGACTTTCCACAAACTGTTGAAAGGTTCCCTCCATTCACTCCTGACTCATGCATGAGTACATTTGGTTTCCACTGTGCAATAAATTCTTGAGCTATTATTTTCAGTCATATTCATCAGCGTGATAGGAGACCAGTTCACAATTATAGTGAAATAGAAATACAATACAATAAATAGAGAAATACATGGATATAAGGACTGTGAATGGTGTCATTTTTGGGAGTGTTTTTGACCAGCCCTTTTTACACTAGATTGTAAGTACAAGGGAGTGTTGCTACGCAGGTGAGTTATGTCCAGTTTTGGCCATAACTCAAAATGACCGCCCTTTTGGAAGCACTCAAAATACACACTTTGTTTTGCTTTCTGCATAAGATTATGGTGACATTTACTAGTTCTTTTGTATTCTGAACATATTGAAGTTATATTGGTACACTTTCAACGATTGTCTACGACGACTTGATCCCGCTAACAGCATTTTTTTAGGTACTGTAAAATCAAGAAAACGGCGAAGAGGCGGTGGTAAAAATCTCAGCTTCTGAACACACCAGTAAGTTCAAACGACTCCTTAGGTTCAATAACTAACTGAAAGATTCCTGGAGCCTGGTATCTCAAAGCACGGCTGTTATGTCCAGGGGTTTACTTCCTTTTCTGAGGTCTCAAGCCACAAAACACGGGGCATAACTCAAATGGTAAAAGGTACAGAGTTCCAGGAATCTTTCACCGTGGTTTCGACTATTGGGAACACGATGGACCTACTCACGATCCTCCAAGTTGAGATTTTTACCACCGCCATTTTCAAAGAAATTTTCCACTCGAACACAACTCTTCTTGAGCTTGTTGTCACATGCTGTCACATGTTCTACGAAAGTGTTAGGTCACATTTTTCGTATACTCGCGCATTCTTTCTGTTTGAACATGACGTCTTCACCAAAATCAGGCTATCTGCGCGTGACAAACCCTTGTGGTTACCGCTATAATGAAATTCATTGCGCGAAGCCGTATAACGTTACATTTATGGCTGGATTTGGACTTAACACACCTGCGTATGTTGAGGGGTTTCCAATGTGAAGTGTGGGAATCTCCCACCAATTGCAAAGTGTACACACGAGTGTGTTACTCTTGAAAAAGGAAATTCAATGGCAGTCAAAGTGATAAGGTATCATCAAGATGTACATTTTGCTTGCTAATTGTCACTTATTTCTGGATGATATCCTTATACGCAGGTATGTTATGGCAGAATTGAGGCTAAAAGGGGGCGTTTTGTGGTTTGACAAGGTATGCAATTAGATTATTGCGCCTCAGACAGTTTATCACGGTTTGGCCATGTGACCAGTTTAAACACGACTATTATACGTCATTATAGGCTGAAACACGCGAGTATTTGAAGAGTTTGCCTCTCTGGACATGTGATATCATGTGACAAAGGCCTAAAGAAGCACTCCAGTCCACAAGGATTTTATGGCGAAAAAGGCGCAGGTCTAGATCTCTACGTAGATACTTAAAACTTTGTCAGAATATCGCTGAAGGACTGAACTTCAAATTCTGATTTGGGGAAGATTGTCGGTCCATCCCTTCAGTTTATGCGCAGCCACTTGTTGCTATAGCTGTTCTTTGCGATCAGAAATTCGTGGACATAACAGCCGTGGAATGGAGCAGCGTTTTCCCCAAATCAGAAAAGTAAGATTTGGACATGTTCTGTCTTCTGAATTGACTTGTGTGTTTAAATTCAGATGTCTAGACCCGCGCCTTACGCAGGTATGTTATGTCCGATCTGGGACATAAACAAAAATGGCCGCCGTTATCGAAGAAGTGAAATCAATAGGTCTTTCTTCCATGTGCACGATTAGTGATGCCCAGAAAACGCTTTGTGTTATATCTTAAACATATCTACTTTGTATCTGAGCCTTTTAGATTATTGTGCAAAGTTTCAAAACATCGTATGAGCAGTTTTTTTCCGACCGTACTCGAAAACATAAAAATCCAAAAACGCGGTGGTAGAAACTTAGGCTTTTGGACACAAAACTAGCCTCAAAAGAACACACAGGTACCGAACTTACTAAATCGAATTCAGGGTCTTCAGGCTCCACTGCATGGCTGTTATGTCCAAGGATTTATGCAAAATTTGAGGGTGAGTAGTTATAATCCTTTGGACATAAAGCAAACGGTTCAACGTACAAAGACCCTGAATTCAGTTCTAGGGGTTTGGTCCTTTGGGAACAATATCTCAAAGTTTCACGCTGAAAATCAGAGATTTCTACCACCGCGATTTTCAATGAAATTTTCTTGTGGAGCAAGCTGTCTTCCTTCGGGAAAGTCACATGACATCACATGCAATCCTACAAACAGTACATGAGTTGTGCTCGTGGTGAAAAACAGTTTTAGTGGAAAAGGCGGAATGGTAGACGGTGGCTTTTAAACCTTACAAAGTGGATTTGAAGTAATCGCAGGATCAATATCTAGATTTTCACCGCATACACTTTTGAAATTCTATTGCTTGACTGTTATTTGCAGTATTTTGTGGCTTTCCAGCCAGACAAGACGAGAAATAGTGACGCATATATAATTTGAACAGAACAAGCAATCAAAAGTATATGCGGTGAAAATTTAGATTTACCTTTTAGAAATCAATCCTTACATTTCGTAGTCATGACCGCCATCTACTGAGATCTCCGCCTTTAGAAATTTGCCCCGTGAAAAGGCTTCTCTCAAGGCTAAATCAATCTTCGTACACTATACCTTCAGCATACGATCTTACGTAGCCCCGTTATAGTAAACGAATGAGTTCAGAAAACATTGTCAACTTCTCTTGAAATCGGATTCTTCCCTTCCAAGATATCTAGTTCATACTTAAGTCGGTGAACCCCAAACCTGCCAAAGAAAGCGTTATTATCCAAAACCAACGCTTAGAATTTCGTGAACGAAACGTGCTGGGTAAAGTTGGGTAGGGTCTGAACCTTTTACCATAGATAACTCGATAGATAACCTTGCTTGTCGCGGAGCTTCCTAAGCTGATTCACGTTACTGGCACATGACCAACCCACGCAATTCAGTGATAATGAAACTCATAACGTGAAAACCACAAAGTGCCAGTGTTTTGGCTAGATTTGGACATAACATACCTGCGTTTGCGTTTTTTCCTTATTTTGGTATGGTTGAAAACCGACCATGTACAACACGTACGATATGTTTTTGGCTCTTTAAATTACTTATGCACAAACTAGGAATGTTCGAAATACTATCTAGACGCTTTCTTGAGTCTTTTCACCTTCAGGAAGAGAAAACAAGGCATTTTATACAAGCCATTCGAAAGCGGCAGCCATTTTGTTTCATGACGAAAAGTGCCATAACATACCTGCGTAAGTGAATGTCACAATTTATGTGTATGCAGTTGGGTTGTGGGCACATCATGTTTCCACTGTGATTTACAATGAAACCAGCTATATCGCAACACCTTAGCCATGCATTCCATGTGTTGAGTTGATCATGTGTGTCCTGTGTGACCTGCATGACCAAAGAATGATCCAATGTGATGTACATATTGTCCGCATAAGGGAAATGGTGGATGATTGTCAGAAATGGATTGGGAAGTGTATGTTTGGTCTTGTGATTATCATTAAGAATAGTTGGGTTGTATCCCATGTTTTGACAGCTAGTACTCAATAATGCTCTTGAAATCACTTGTTGTAAAGTACGGATTGCTGAAAGTGAGCGAACAGTGTGATCACACGCAAAACTCAAATGTTCGGAAAGGGACTGATTTTCATTCACTTTACCAGAAGCCTCATACTACAACATGTGGCAGTCGAGGATTGAAATCGCATTTTAGGTGGGTTTAATGAAATTCTTTTTTCACATTTTATGATTAAACAGGCTTTCATTTAGGTTTGTACAAAGTTTTGAAGGGAAACGTCCATTCACTACAGCTTTTAGAATGACTCTGGGTAGATACGCAACCTTCTTGGACAGTAGTATGAATATTAATTATGTAAGAAAAATGGCCTCTGAAGGCACTGTGTGTGGAGTAGAACAATGATTATGCCATATGTTTGGATTATTTCAGTATTATATTTTCATAAAATAGTTGCAAAGTACCAAGAATTAGTAACGTTTGTTTATTTCATATTATTTGTTTGCGAAACTGAATACTGATGTGAAACTGAATATTGGTGTAAGACTTTCACCCTCCTGTACTATAAAAGTTTGATAATTTGAAAATATGATGATATTTTGTTCCTTTTGCCTGTTAACAAAGAACAAAGACAGCAACAAAGATTATGTGAGTGAATTTGTATATAATCTTTGCTGTAGCACTTACTTCTTGTTCTTCTTTGTTTATCAACTAAACTATCTCTTTGCAACCTGTTCTTACGTTGACAAAGACATTCTCCAAGTGTTACTAACTTCTGCTTCGCATTCAACAATTACACGCAAAATTACTTCAATTCAAACACTCCAAACCAGTCACAAAAGGATACTCTTCTTCCACATAACTGAATGTATCACAGTTATCATGCATTATCTTGCTTGAAAAACTAATGCAAAACCACTTTTCTTCCAATATAAACTGTGCAATCCAGGAAGACATTTCTGCGTTTTTGCTCCATGATAATATTCATGATGCAAATTTTCAGCATATATATTCACGAATACTTTGTATAAGCTGACACTATTATCGCATATATCTCCCACAGTACATATGCTATGACTATGAATGAAGCTATACAAATTGATGCAGTACAAGATGCTCTATCAAATAATGTTTATGTTTATGAATCGGCCAAGGTTACACAATAGTGCAAGACTGCAGGAAGAGCCTATATAAATATAGGCCTGTGCAAGAGAAGGGGTTAATACACCTTAAAATACCATTTTCTATCATGCGCGGAGTTGTAACAACCATTATTTTTGTGTAGCTATACTTATGTTACGCCATCTTAGCCATATACATTCCCTTTGCATTAAGATTGATTTCCCGTACATGACCTATGCCAAAGAGCACAAGTAAAGCTTAAAACATGCTGCCATGCATATCTTCAAGTTTACGTAAAAATCAGATATTTTGCATATAACTTCTGACTGGAACTTGTACGAGTACATTTCTGATGAAAACCATCAAAATATCTCCTTTCCTAAGTACAGCCATGTATATATATCATACATTGTGGGTAGGTTTTGTGGAGCTAAACTTTTGTAAATTACAAATGTTTTTGCATTCATACAACTTTGGTTTTGCAAAGAATCTCTGGATTAGTTTGCAGACAATAAAATATTGCCAAATTTCCTTATAAACATGATAGCCTATGTTCTTAGACTGAAAACCATGCAATGTAACTTCCTCAGTAGTCATTTTTGCCAACGTCATAGTATGGACAACTTCAGCTCAAACGTCTACTACAGAAATAATCCCATGCCTAGAATATTCATGAAGCAGTTGCATATTCATTAAAATTTTAGTCAACAAATTCACAAAATAACACAATTCACGAATGTTTTGTCCCGTGAAACTTTCCTGCCATATGATGTGCTTTTAAAGAGAAGTTTTATAACAGGGAAAAAAATATAATAGTTACAGACCTGTATGAAGTTATACAGGAATAAATTAAGACGTTTTCAAAATATCATTGCCAATTTGTTTTTAACCTTTTAACGACCGCGTGTTTCTGTCATCACTAGACCGTTAACGACCGTTAGCCACTAAAGTGGCTCAGATATTTAGAAGATTCGTTTGGTCTGGAAAATCGCTGAAAATGTTTTTATTCCGCCGTATCACTCACTGCTGTCCTCAAGATACTCTCTTTTGTCTATTCGAGAATGGATGCTACTACAGTTTGTGATTTTAAGGTTCTTTTGTAAGAGTATGTAGGTGCGTTATTTCGAGTTTTCTACATGTTGATCGCTTGAAACATTTCGAGCGGTGATTATGCTATACGAAGCTTAGGTTGACTTTTAAGGCTTAAAGTACACACCCATCTTCGAGGGAGACACTTCTGTCAAATGATCGAGACGAATTTTTAGTTCTACATGTGACGGAAATGGAAAAAAACAACATATTCGTGCACGAAAAAGTTACGAGGAGAGTTTTGTTCCACTTTTTGCTGCGCTCTGCTTCGATATCGATCAAACAAAGGCAAAATATGATACTATACCCAAGAAATAATGCATTGTTTCTTCGAGCAACTTTCGGCGGAAGCCATTTTTGTTTGTATAACTTAGTAAAACGTTTGTATAACTGTGTGTTAGTGTGTACAATTGCGTTTCTTGTAGAATTTCTTTGCCTTTATATACACTCGTACAGCTATGTATGACTATAAAATTTGGCCTGGCCACTACATAGACAATACCCTTTCTGCCACACTAACTTTTGTGGCAATTGCGCAACTTTCACACCCCGCGGTCTTTAAGTATACTTGTTGTTATAAGCCACTAAAGTGGCTAACGGACGTTAAAAGGTTAAAACATTGTGTTCAATGATTAATTCAGCTGCAGCAGCTTTGCAAGTGATTCGAGTGTGTGAGGCATCAGACGCCAAGAGTTTTTAACTCAAATTACTTCTTATTATGACATACAATGAACGCATAATGATATACTGTATCTATACATGTGGTAGGTGTTTCAATCCAGGTGTGGAGTACAGTGTATGGTTGCACCCCACTGACTCTACACAAACAACTTATTGCAAATCTGCATATATAGAGATTAGTACTACTGTTATTAGCATTACAATGTACACAGTTTAGAGCTTTACATCCATGACTTACTTTTTCCCTACACTTAGGGGTCACAATGAAAAATATCATTGCTGTCGGAAACATCCGAAAATAATGTTTTAGATGAAAGTCAGTATGGCGAATCTAATGGTGGTGACCGTTTTTCGATTGGTTGAAGTATGACCAAGTTATGCGTAAAATCATATTTTGCTGCAACGCAGGTGGTTTAAGTAGAGCAATCTCCCCCAATTTTCTGCTATGGATAGCCGAGGGATGGATCATCCTTGCACAACGTGAGGGTTTGTTTCGCGTATGTTTCGAGCTTGTAAGGACGTTTAGTGTGGAAATTTCGGAGACCCCCCTCCGACAAATGCAAGGATAACTGTCCGAAATACGCCTTTCCTAGTTGATCATGACAGTAGTGAGTATCTGCTACAATTTTGGATCCATTTCATTTAACTCCGCATTGGTGGGAAGTAGTTTTCTAGCACGCGTTGCACCACAATTTTGATTAATTTTTATGCATAACTTGGTCATACTTCGACCAATCGAAAAACGGTTACCACCATTAGATTCGCCGTACTGAATTTCATCTAAAACAGTATTTTCGGATGATTCCGACGGCAATGAATTTTTCATTGTGACCCCTACTACACTGTGATAAAATCAATTTTCCATTGTAAAGTAATATTTTTAAACAGATTTCTTATGCATTTCTCCACAAAATGCAGACACTTTCAGTCATATCATGCAACTTGCAAAGAGAATATGACGAGAGAAGTGCATCTGGAATTATCTACATGGATTTTTGACAGGTGATGGTGTACATCGATATGATGTTAGACTGAACTTTAGAATGCCACAGGAAGATTCATCAATGGTATTTGTGAGTCATCTAGGATTTCTTAATTTCTTCATATTTCTATTGATGCCTTTCTTACAGTGCATCAAAGGAAGACAAATGATTAACATTCTTCAAGAGAGTAGAAACAAACATGTAGTTGCACACTTTTGGGCTATTTAAACTTAGATTTCCCTTTGTCAATGATCTCGCCAAGCTTCAGTGTCTCCACTAAGTGTTTAGATTTCTGCCTTTTCGGAAAATATTTGGCTATCGAGAAATCTCGTCTTGGAGCCTTGTCACGCAATTGTCAGATGACTTTGTTTACAATTTAGCATTACATTCTAACTCGAAGGGTTCCTACAAACAGTAGTTAGCATATTGTCGCTTGAGCAACTTTGTATTCTTGTATATTCCTGCAATATTATAGGTTTAGAAGTTTTAGAGAAGGTTAAAAAGAGAATACGACGAATTGGATACACATGACTAAACTAAACCACGGAAGTTTCGCTAAAGTGATACTTTTTATTGCTTCCTTGAAAACCGTGAAACGCCCTAGATTATTGTGCACATAAACTATGTGTGTCAGTTAATAGTGATACCATAGTGACAACATATTATATCACAAATGGCCCCCATATGTGTGCATTAGTCTAAAATCAACAAGTGACTGAAAGGGGAAGAATGACAATATCAAAAGTCTTTTACACATAATTCATTCAGAAACAATTTAAAATATAGGATTTTGTCTATTTGATTGTAGTGTTTGCATTCTAACAAAGTTCAGAATGCTGCAGGTATAACATGTGCATATTTAGGAAACAGAGGGGCATTGTGTGGTTTACAAAGGAATTTGATTCACAATTTCCACGTTTTACTGATCTACACGCGTTAGTCATGTGAATGTTTATACAGTCGCTTGAATTATAGGCCTTCTTGCTCTCAAACAGGAGAATTGTATCGAATATCGCTTTAGTCTACGCATAGTGTTTTCAAGGCATTCTTAAGGTTATTCGTTTGTGTAGGGAGAAGCATCGATTTCACCGACCTTTGATTGGTGACGTCATCGTATCGCCTGACAGCCTTGTGACAAACAGCAAAGGAGAGACTTCTTCAAAGACTGAGATTCTTTCAAAAACCCGGTCAACTAAAGGGTGGTGTAGAGGAGCCATGTTACGGGAGTTGATGACAATAGGCAAAGCTAAATTTTCACCGTGGAAGATTTTGATAGCATGTCCCATTCCCGACATGTGCACAAGTTTGTGGTTTTACTCTGTCTCGAAAATAACATTTCGATGAACATCTCAGGAACAAAGAAGAATGGTAAGATCTTCCACGGTGAAAGTTCAGATATTGATGTTAGAATGTTCTTGACACATTATGGCTGCTCTAAACGATGGTTTACATGACCGGGTTGAGCACTAAACATTTTTGAGGTTCGAAGTATTGACAATAAAGTTAAGTGAACTGTGGTAGCATTAAATAGTCATATCAATGTTTTGTATACTTTTTGTACATCATAAACACACCTAATGCAAGAAAAGAGGGGGTATTTTCAGCTGACTTTAGGGCAGCCATTTTGCTAACACCTCACATGTGCACATGTCACACCTGTGTGCTTGGTCTAAAGGCACTATTTAATTGTTCCCTCCTTTTATTGTTTCCTACCCTTTATCATTCACATTTATTAGAGGCATACCTCTGTATCCTAATCGTTGCACGATACGAATCCTATCATAACCGCTAAGTTCTTTTGTAACCTGCTCAGATTCCGTGCGCATGAATTCCAAATGTTAACTACAGCCTTAAATGTTGCTCATTATTGCAGTAAACTTAAATAAAAGGCACTAACTTGACCAGTTCAACCAACCTCCTCTTCGTGTGATGGCTAAGATGAAAGTGTCCTTGAATGTTAACGCAATTGGTACTCCAGTAACCTCATACCTTTCAGCAACATGTTATGTTTTCGTATTCAACATACGGCTAAGGAAAACAACAAAAGAAGAGATTAAAACTGCACTTATGCATCTGTGAGATGGCAACGTCATTTTATGTTTGCATAATTATTGTAAACTCTCCGTAATCTTGAGTTTTTTCACCAACATGTGTTGTTTTCTGTTGTATAACAGCCTCTTTTGTATTGTTATTATACGTAGTATGGCCATACAAAATAGACCGTTGCATTCAGATTGACCAGAGCTATCGATCGGTACTAAATTTGTGAGAATCGGCTGGTTTTGCCCACTCGCGGTATTTCAGGGGTGTCTAAAGTGTGCGCCACAAATGTGGTGATCAGTAGATAAGTGGTTAAACAGTGCCTTTAGACCAAGCACACAGGTGTGACATGTGCACATGTGAGGTGTTAGCAAAATGGCTGCCCTAAAGTCATAAATATATTATATATATATATATTTTTTTTTATTTTTTTTTTATTTTTTTTTATTATTATTATTTTATTATTATTATTATTATTATTATTATTATTATTATTATTATTATATACACATTAATGTACACATACATAAGGAAAGAAAAAAAAGGCACCAAATAAACAGATGAACACACAAGAAAAAGAAAAGGACAAACAAACAAACAAACCAAAAAAAACTAAACCTAAACCTAAGTATTACACAAGAAATTAATTAATCAATGTCATCAATGTCAGAAAGTGAACAAAGGGATCCGCGGATCGACAGTGCATTTCCCCGTTGAATAGCAATTGACAGCCTTTGAATTAGGTGTTGATGGGATTGAGCCTCCCCAGAAAGAGTGCGAAGGTGGCAATCCACTTCCTTGAGGAAGTAGAGGGTCTCTTGACCAAAGGCTCCAATTGCCTCCACAGAGACTGGTGCAAAGGTGTGGGTGGTGTCTAGATGGCGGTACTGAGAGGCCTTGATCACTTCTGCCTGATCAGCAACAGCTCCACACTTACGAGATGCAAGGGAGAGGTGCGATGGAGCAAAGGTATCAGAACAAGTGGCATCCCAAACCAAGGGACAACCACTATTCCATGGAAGCATGGTGACCCCATCGGGCCGTTTCCCATCTAGGCGGCTGAGGCCACGAGGCTCTTTCTGGGAGGGTATCCCAGCAGAGGATAGGGATCGATGGATGATGTCGTTAAGCTCATTGTGGCAAGAGTGACGACCTTGGCTACGTACACCGCTTAGGCCATGTAGAGCAAACTCATCCACGGGAGACCCACATTGTTTGCAAGGGTGAGGATGGCAGAGTGCAACTCCCAGACGTAGACTGACTGCGATGGTGATTGTGTCATTGTCCAAACGGAGGCCCAAGGAAGACACAGGGGGGGCATTGAGCCATGCACCTGATTCCTTGGAGGATGCACCCAGCAGCCTTGCTCTGGTCCTCATGTCTGGATCATATGCCTTCTGAGCAATGTCGGATGGACTGGTCGGAGGAGGTTCCGAAGTTGTGGATTTCCAAAGAGCCAGTGCATCCATGGTATCCGGAGATGGTGAATTGTGCATACGAAGAGGCAAAATCTCCTTGGAGAGCATAAGGCAGCCAGCAGCCGAGGCTAGAAAAGCGGAAGGTGCAAGCTGAACTGCTCTACGCACTCCAATTCCTCCTAGCGAGACAGGGAGAGATGCCTGGGTCCACACCCTGTCATCCGATAAGTTGACATTGAGGACAGCACATGTGATGGATTGGAGCAATTGATCAAATTTGGGCAATTCAGGGGAACGAAAACAAGGTGAAGTCCTGAGGAGATAAAGGATCTTAGGGATTGAAAAGGCATGGCGCAGGAGTAGTAAAGAGTCATGCCTCTGGAAATGCGGAAGTCTATCTCCCATGACTCTAAGGTCATTGCATTTGGTGATGATAGATGCATCCACCGAATTATGATCACCAATCGGGGTCCCCAGGAAAACGGCGTCTTCAGGAGGAGTTGGGGATGAGGTCCGGGGCTGACTGGAGGATGGATGACTTGTGTGGTTCATCACAGATCAGCTCGGACTTATTGAGGTTTAGATGGAGACCAAGGTGGGCAGCCTCCTCTTGAACGCGAGTGATGTCATTCAGGACCTCTGTACCTGTACTGCCCAACAGGCCATCATCAAGATAGAAGATCTTCAGCTCCGATTTCAGATTCTTGACCAAAGGGTGGATAACTAGGCAGAACAATAGGGGGCCCAAAGGGGTCACCCTGCTGTACACCTTCCTGGGATGGTATTATGGTATTTTCATAGAACAAGTGGGAACATTGGGAGTAGCAGCTGAACACATAGGGATATAACTCGGGTGCATGAACCCATGTAGCTTCTAAAACCTTGTCTCTCCTAACACTGTTGAAAGCGTTTTTGAAGTCAAGCTTTATCATCACATAATCAGGTTGCAACTCCCTGAGGTACGTTCTGGCACTATGGATTGCAGCCTCTGCCCCCAATCGTGTTCTATATCCAAGCTGCAGTGGTGAGAGGTACTCTTCCATTCGAGAGACAACACTCATACAATATATATATATATATATATGCAACAGGAAGTAGGCGAATGTTAATGGCTGCTGATAGAAAAGAAGACTTTAACAAGCAACGGTTTATCTCTACAACAATGGTGTCAGGTTTATGAAGAAGTTTTATCCTTCAGCTTTGTATTTTTTGCCTTCGTTGCAATTTTTAGGAAATTCGCTACATTTTGGCAAAGTTTCAGCCACGGTTTTACCCTAAAATACAAAGCTGAAATATAAAATTTCTTCGTAAACCTGATACCATTGTTACAGAGATATACTGTTATATTTGCAAGTGATTTGGGATGAGGGGCAGCAGCCCCACGGGTTTTTTACCCGAATTACTTGTTTGTTTTTTTTCACATGCCCAGTATATTTTATGAGCCACTATAGTGGCCTTTGATGTATTTGTTGTTGAATCTGTTCTTTCTTGCAAGTACGAGCACCGCACAAGTCTAAAATAGCCTTCATTTGAATGGAGATGTCACCTTGTGCCCTGCATTTGAAGTATAAACGCACAAAAGAGTTCAAATTATGATCAATTAACAGACAACATTCGCTGACCATGTATCATTGTAAGCTCAGGATGTTGTCCAGGAACGGATGAATCAAGGGCTTAGAGAAGGCTACTCTTGCCTAGTTCTCTTAGAGAAACCTTGCACGAAGATTTTATTGATCCTACGGAGTAACTATTACACAATAGTTGCACGTTATCATTGATTTCACTGTTGTTGTCGTACGCATGGTGCGGATTTGGGTTTCTTGAACTCAATATCAATAGTAATAAGGTTACTGATTCAGAAAAAAACTCTGATTAAGTCTTTAGATGGCTTCAGACTGCTCTGTCAATGAGAGAAGTCATTCGATTAGCTGATGAGCTTCTTCTGCATTCTACATCGTTCAATACTGCTGAATACTCAACGTGAAGAAATCTTTAACTAACGAAAGAGAACTCTATTCTAGCCTACAATCACGAAGGTGTTGTACATTTCTGCTTCATACTCAAACATTCAACTACTCGTAGCCATTTTGCTCCTACATTTACTTGCGTTTATCCGTAAACTGCGATGACAAGTCTGTAAAGAATATACGGTACAAATCATAGAAAAGTTGTTGTTTCGTACCTAACACGAGTACGAGTCGTTGCAAGAACGAACACGAGTCGTTGCAAGAACAGATACAAGTTGTTGCAAGAACGAGTACGAGTTGTTGCAAGAAAAGGTACGAGTTGTTGCAAGAACGAGTACGAGTCGACACGAAAACAAGTACAAGTCGTCGTAGTGAAACGAGTACGAGTCACATGGAGAGAAGACGAAATATTTGGCAGTTTGTTGTTTGTACTCAAAGTTTGTCGTTAACACCAAACCAAAGAATTTATCACTGTGGTTAGCAGTTATTTGTGTACAATCACCAACATGGATTTAAAGGCTCGATTACTGAACGTGTCATCTTTTTTTTGACCGAGAACTTATTGTGAACCCTGAAGCAAGATTTTTTGGATCTCTACACAAGACTTCTACTACGAACTTATCCTCCGACCGCTACGATGTCTCACTCAAGGACAAGAAGAACGTGCCAAGCTAAACAGAGTGAGTTTACGGACACCTTAACACACAACATTTATACCATAATTCGTACGTACGTGCAGTATAATCAAGCATGCTAATCTTAGGCCATGTTCACACTGCGGTAAAAACGACAGCGACGGTGACGGTAAAAATTGGTGCCAAGTCCTATTAAATTCCCAACAGGCCACGAACTGGATCAGGTGATGATTGATTTCAAGGCATTGTGTGGTTTGCCATTTTGTGCTGGAGCACTCGATGGCACTTTCATGCAGATTAAAAAACCAACAAATTTCAGCGACTCGTACTTCTGTTATAAGAAATTCGTTGCCATAATAGTGCTTGCATGTGTGGATGCTCGAGGCGTGTTTACATATATTAATGCAGGCAGGCCTGGATCAGTAGGAGATTCATATACCTACAGACACTGTGCTATGCATCACAAAATTGAAAATGAGGAGTGGCTATCACACACCCAGTGCACCATTTCTGGTATTAACATCAAGCCGTATATTGTCGCCGATGCTGCATTTCCCTTATCATCTACGTTGATGAAGTGCTTTGAAAGTGGCCAGCCTACCTACAAGCACAGCTTCAACTACGCCCTAATTAGAACCAGACGGGTTGTGGAACAGGCTTTTGGACGTTTGAAAGGGCGCTGGAAAATTATGGATGGAAAATGTTGTCTGAATGACCCTGTCTTTGTTAGTCAGGTTGCTACAGTATGCTGTGCACTCCACAATGTGTGTGAACGTCACCAGTGCCCATTTGAACCAGGTTGGCTTCCTAATGAAAGTGCTTATGTAAACACCACACCTTCCAATTCCCAAGCAAATGTGATTCTTGGGTCTGGAGCAAGTGTTAGAGAAGCAATTGCTCAGTATATTCATGCAACAAGACCAGCACCATGACAATAGTAACACTATGAACTTAAGTACTAATAATAGATACTGTTCATTGAACATATTGAACAATAATGGTACCAGTAACCTACCTGACACATTAATACCAGTAATAATACTTAGTGATGCTATAAAATAGTTACATAGTGATGATGCTAAAATGTCCAAGTCTTAGATTCCGCATGAAGTTGATTATTTATCGGAACCTTTCCCAAGCAATTCCTTTAAAAGTTCAGCTTGAAATAGCTGGTTCTGTTTCATCAAATTTGCTTGGAACATGGAGCTTTGCTGCTGCATTGTTGAGGACAGGTCCACTTGGAATTTCATTCTTTCTTGTTCCATTTTTTGTCCAAACAGCAGTGATTCTTGCTGCATTTTTCTTTCATGCTCCTGTTGTCTTTCTTGCAGTTGCTGGTTCATCTCATGTAATGATAACAAAAACTGGCTAGCTCCACCTTGCTTTCCTTTGCGTTTACCAACCCGAGCAACCTGCTGATCTTGTGATTTCACTTTTTTTGCATCCGGCTCAGTAGTTTCGTCACCCTGCTTTTCATCAAATGGGATGTCCTGCTGTGCTTCAATACCTTCTTCTGTATCCTCACTGTCTTCTAGACTGCGGTTTGACATCCTGCTGTGGCTTCTGCTAGAATCTCCTGGAGTCACAGACTCATTCTCAGCTACTTCTACTTCAGCTGCAACTACTGACGGTGGTGCAACAGTAGAGTCATCTACTGACCCTGGCCCAAGAGCTGGGTGGTCTTTGAATCTATCAAAGAAGGTTCTAAAATTTGGCCAAGCTGCTTTGGCTGCATCAATATCAAAGTCTGCCTCTTCTGGTGTATATTCTTTTCCGGTCTCCCCCTTTTTCTGATAATTGATATACATACCTTTACCCTTCTTTATAATGGTGTCAATCTTATTCCTCACTTCGCATTCTGTATATTGATCTGAGCGATTTAGCTCTTTGACGACATATTTGTTCAGGCGCGTTGTAGCTATTGCTTCTTTACTCTTTCTTGTCATCATCTGACCGCTGTACTCCTCCATTATGTCTGCCCATGTATCGATTAACTGTCGTTCTACCTCAGAATCCCACTTAGCGCGAGTTTTCTTGCATTTTGAGGCCATTGTTTCTTCCTTCTCCTTGCACGATATGGTAATATCTTCATCTGCCGCAAATTGCGCCTTGACCGTCAACGTCGCCGTGGCAACTCTTGTCACGGTGGCGGTGACGTCATGATAATGTCACTTTCACAGTCCCAAGTGAAAACGATAAATGTGAGCGAAGAACCGCAACCGTATCGTCACCGTCGCTGTCGTTTTTACCGCAGTGTGAACACGGCATTAGTATCATGATTTCCCTGTAATTTGAGCGCTTCTAGGTTGGTCCTCCCCACTTACAACATGTTTATTGATATTTTGTGCTTGTTCTTTGCTATGCAGGTGATCATGCACTAGTTTTCTGGCCAGGAGAAGATTGCGTAAATGCTGTGCCACTGGCTAAGATAACAACTCCTTGTCCTGCAGCTAGAGGGGACACTTGCACCATTGTCTTCAGCAAACAGACACATACAGGAGTTGTTGTTGAAATAGGTAAGTATCTACATACATGGGTATACTTCATACTGTACACTTGTACTACATGTGAATGAAGAACTGCTGTATAAGCATTACACTGTACTGTATCTGTAATTTATGACCAGTGTGTTTCTTCTGCATAGGATCAAAGATGCAGGTAAGTTATGTCCAGTTTTGCCATAAAACAAAATGGCTGCCGCTTCCGAGTGTCTCGAATTCAAGGCCTTGTTTTAACTTCTTGTAGATGCCAAGCCCCAAAAAAACAGCCCAAACAGCGAGTATAACCTTTATATGTTATGTATGTGTACATAAAGCAACCAACAATCTTTTGTAATTTCTGTATGACCGATTTTCCGTCACCATATGAAAATAGTAAAGATTCAAAAAACGCGGTCGAGAAAATCTACGAGTTTGAGCACACAAGTCAATTCACAAGACACAACATGTTCTTATCTTGCTTTCCTGGTTATGGGAGAGCGATAGTCCATCCCTTCGCTGTTATGTCGAAGGATTTCTGCTTCAAAAGTACGGTAGTAACAGCAAACGGCTTGACATAAACTGAACGGCAAGGTCTACAGTCTTCCCATAACCAGCATTTGAAGTTCGGTCCTTAAGGGATAATCTGACGTAGTTTCAAATACATAGACCAAAGTTTGCTCGACCGCGTTTTTGGACATAACTTTCTTATGGACAAGAGTTCTTCTCAAGCCTTGGTCACATGTTCACCACGTGTTCTCGAGTGTACAGAGGCTAATTTATACGCGCACATACGGTCATAACTTCGGAGGCAAGTCAGAACTTTTGAAGCTCGATCGCTTGCAAATTCGCAAAGTTTACAGTTTACTACCATCCATTTGCTAACTTGGTCGGCCAGAATCCCTTCTATTGATGGTGTAACCATTCAAATCGCGAATTTTAGCAAGATGGTCACACGGTAAGAACGTGATAATTTGTATTAGGCGTGACGATTTAATTGCATACCTGTCATAACCACAAGATGCCCTTTGTAACCACGAATCTGCCATAACCTACCTGCGGAGACAGATGTATGAATTGGAAGACAACTTCTTGGATGGGTCTTATGACATCCCCTTCCAGACCACCAATCAGAAGGCAAAGAAGACAGTCAATGAAGAGTCAACACAGGCCGTAAAGGAGGTGCAGGGGAGAGAAAAGGCAGCAAAAGTTGTCACAAAGTTACAGAGGCGTCATCCTCTCTTAGATGTCTCCAACAGTAGCCAACAAAAGAGATCACGTGGCATTCAGCAGGCAATCCTGGATCTAGCACATTTCGGTGATTGCATTGACGTGGAGATGGCACCTACAAGAACACCACCAGACACCTCAACAGCCACACCCCATCACACCCTACCAACCACACCCCCAGACACCTCACCAACCACACTCCATCACACCTCACCACTGCAGCACACCCCACCACCACAGTGCACCTCACCACCACAGCACACCCCACCACCGCAGCACACCCTACCACCACAGCGCACCCCACCACCTCAGCACACCCTACCACCACAGCGCACCCCACCACCTCAGAACACCTCACCACCACAGCACACCCCACCACCACAGTGCACCTCACCACTGCAGCACACCCCACCACCACAGCACACCCCACCACCGCAGCACACCCCACCACCACAGTGCACCTCACCACTGCAGCACACCCCACCACCACAGCACACCCCACCACCGCAGCACACCCCACCACCACAGCACACCCCACCACCTCAGAACACCTCACCACCACAGCGCACCCCACCACCTCAGAACACCTCACCACCACAGAACACCTCACCACCACAGCACACCCCACCACCGCAGCACACACCACCACCACAGAACACCTCACCTACCACATCCCATCCCAACCCAAATCCAATGCTACTTACCCTACTGGAAGAAATTCTCAGAAGGCAATCCGTTGTTGAAAGCAAATTGGATTTGTTATTGAATACATTGTCCACTGCCCATCCTCATCCACATGTAGACATGTACTCACAGTCACTACATACAGATAACACACACTCACAGTCACTTCATACAGACAACACACACTCACAGTCACTACATGCAGACAACACACACTCACAGTCACTTCATATAGACAACACACAGTCACAGTCACAGTCACTACATACAGACAACACACACTCACAGTCACTACATGCAGACAACACACACTCGCAGTCACTACATGCAGATAACACACACTCGCAGTCACTACATGCAGATAACACACACTCACAGTCACTTCATACAGACAACACACAGTCACAGTCACTACATACAGACAACACACACTCACAGTCACTACATGCAGACAACACACACTCACAGTCACTACATACAGATAACACACACTCACAGTCACTTCATGCACACAACACACACTCACAGTCACTTCATGCAGATATCGTGCAGACCCAGCCACCCAGTGACTTAGTAGATGAGATTCTGAGGGACAGCAGTTTTCTGGATGGCATCACAATAGACCCCATTCCAAACGATTGCAATTTAAAGCCTATCCCACCTATCCATCCAAATTTCACCGAACTTTCATCAAGCAGGATTGAGAGATCCAAATTTAAAGCCAGTTCATCATGTGCTGTCTACATATAGGGACATGGTTGAAAAAGAAAAAATTGGACAGTTGGCTGTAAAGCTCTCAAATTAGGCTATATTTGGTGATAGTGTACTACAGCAGTGCACTCCAAGAGGCTGGCCGGGGGTACCAGCATTGCCACAGAGGGAGTTAGGATTTCTAAATTTACAAGCTATCACAGCTCCCCAGGAACTTTTGAGAAGAAGTGGACAACAGCTCAAGATGCAGTCGGCCAGGCTCCGACTGAGGAAGAAGGCCAACTTTAGTCGTTTGTAAGTACAGTACTGTAACCGATTGTGTTTTCAATTTCTTTAGCATGTTTCTGCTTGTATCATTATATTATTCAGAATTCTGTTCCTCGAGCATTATGCTCATTTTTGTTGTAATATTTGCTTCTTGTTTATCATATCCATGGTTAATATAATAATGTACTATGTTTAATAAGTTCCTAAGACACTATAGTCTTGTATGGATACTAAAATGATGTGCACATATACGTAAGACAATAACATACAATGAACATACACAACAATAATGAAATAATTTGCAATGTTATATATAATCAGTTAATATCCTGATGGACCACCTTTACACTCTATAACAGCAGGGATGACTTTGTCCAAGTGCCCAATGTACTTTCTGCACTTCTCGACAGTCACTGTTGCCCAGAAAACCTTTATTCCTTCAATTATGTCTGCCTTAGTATGAGGCTTCACAACTCGCCGAATGAATTCTTTTAGCTCATGCCACAGGTTTTCAATGGGGTTCAGATCGGGAGACTCTGGGGGAGTTGGCCACCAGCTGACCGCATTTTCTTCATAAAAAGCCCTGACATGTCTTGAGCAATGTTTTGGATCGTTATCCTGCATGAACTTGTGCCCATCTGGATACACGATGCAGATAAAAGGGAGTAAAGAAACTTCCAAAATTGAAGTGAACAAAGCAGCATCCATTTTCCCCTCAAAAATGCAAAGTGTTGTTTTTCCTCGACAACTTATCCCTCCCCAGACATGCACTTTAACGGGGTGTTTGGGCCTCGGTTTGTAGCGGGGTTTCTGGCCTCTCTTGTAGCAGTGTGTGCGTCTGTGCGTTTCGATTTGGATTGAAGACTCATCAGAAAAGATAACATCCTCGAAGGTTGCACCAACTTGAGATCTTGACCACTCTAAACGCTTAATCTTGTTTGCGTCCCTGATCATTTGGGAGTAGCTGGTGCCCTTTGAAGTCCATCCTGACTGCGTTCTCCATCGAAGTGCCGAAGAAACAGATGTCTCGTGACCACGATCGCCAAGAACTCGCTTGAGTTCTGCTCCAGTCGTTTTGTCATCTTTCTCCATTTGAACATCGATAGCTCTCCTGATGTCATCCGAAAATTTCTGCACCGCGCCACTTCCTGGTTTCCTTGAAGTCTTACCACTTGCTTTATAATGTATCAGAAACTTTCTCACTCCTTCGTAGGTACACTTTTGTCCCTCTTCGAAAAGGCTGTCGGCAATGTTCCGGCAACTTCTGCCTTCGCCATGAAGGTGAATGATCCGTTGCTTTAGATAGTCTGGATATACCATGAATGCATGTCCAAAAAACAGCTGAAGAGAAATTAGCTCCAACAACACTCTACGGAAAGGCTAAACTAAGAACTTTCACAAGTTTCGTACGTAAGTACGAGTTGGAGCCACAACGAAAACGAGTTGCAGGCGAACGAGTACGACTCGTTGCCCAAATGAGTACGACTCGTTGCCCAAACGAGTACGACTCGTTGCCCCAACGAGTACGAGAACAAGTACAAGTTGGTGTGCGAAACGACAACTTTTCTATGAGTTATACCATATACTTGCCTTCTTCTCCTCTATTTAGTACGGACACTATGTCTATGAAACTTATACTGGAGACTTACGCAGATATGCTATGTCTGATTTGGACATAAAAATGGCCGCCGTTATTGAAGGGGGAAATCAATCGGTCTGTTTTACATGTGCATGAGTATATAGTGAAGCCCATGGAACACCTTGTGGTATATCTTAAGGCTACATTTACACGACAATGATTTCACTCATATCCGGAACAATATCTGTGGTAATTGTTGTGATTAGGCCTTTCGTTTACATGACAACGGTGAAATTGTTTCCTGTTTCCGTAAATATTCGTATCCTCAAAAGAAAGCGGAAAAGTTTGTATCTGGGAATGTTTCATCGTTGTGTAAACAGCTGTTTCGTTGTTTGTCCATGGTAAAAGAAGATGGATCGTCGTATCATCACTGCCTCTTGGCTCTCTTGTCGACTTTGATTAGCATCTATTCGCATGCCTACAAATCTATATTGCTCTAGAGTGCCTACTTTCTGTGTAAGAGGAAAAGACTAGCGTACCTCGCCCCGTTTTTGACCCCCAGAGGGTGCTTGATACGCCTAAGACGGTTAAATCGAAGTAGACTAAGAGCATTACTACTCTTACCGGCCCACTTTCTCTCCCAGCCTGCTTGGCGATATTTGGAAGTAACTACTGCCTTTTTTTATCTCGTCTGGACGATGAGGGAAGTCCTTTCCCTATGCTGTTATATATCAGCAATTCTGGCCAGGTGTTTGGCGATGCGGTCTCTAATATCGCCATACTTATTTCTAATTGATCCTCAGTCAAGGTATTCTGACATTTTCTCGATCATATGATCAAACACTATGTTGAGGAGAAGCTCAGCATCGTCATCCGTCCACTGAGGAAAATTTCTAGCACTTAGTGGACATGGAGGTGACCATATAGCTAAAGTTCTTTGCAAGATACCTCTTGAAATAAATTATACACATCGTATGGGGTGGATATTGTGATCTATCGTCATCGGCATCTTGTCTACATATATACCGTATGGGTAGAAAATTTTGAGGGTTCAAATTTTTGCGAATCCGAAAATTTTCTTTATTTTGAAATTTTCGCGGGTATTAACCCTTTTTCATTCATGCGCGCGCAATTATCTACACCCCTCCCGTTCGCCATCCACTTTAGTGGATCATAGGCCCTCACATTCAAAATATTAACGTTTATGCGATTAATCTATTATTTGGTTCGTGTACTAAATAAAGAGGGAATACACATGTAATACAGTTCTAGCGTGCAATGAACTTGTACAGAAGAAATAGAGCGTCTAAGAGTTCATGTGTTTTACCGAGATTTACAAATAATATACGATACTATGCGGAAAACAAAATGGCTGGCATACACGTGTGCATGGATTTGTTTTAGTGTGATAGAGCCTAAAGCACGGTATGACACAGAGTTGAACTGGCCCAGCTGAACAGCACTGCTTTCACCCGTAGCTGGTGCGCCGTCTCGTCTTTGCTTGGCTGCAGATTCTGCAGTGCAACGACTTCTCTAGCTTCATTGGCCAGTGTCGCTCGATGTAGCGCGAAGGACCACCATCCACGGACCTGCTCCCAGAAATCTTGCGTACGGAATGCATAGATAGGAGTTCCTTCACCAGTTCCATCCTAAATTCTTTCTGCGTCGTTTTCGGGCAGTTGGGAGTGTCTTGCTGGATGATGTGCGCGTTTACGACGGCCACATCTAAGCCGAAGTAAAATATGCGCATCCACCACTTTGTGGAACACCTGGAGCAGCTGTATACCTTTCGCTTAGTGTCAGCATTGTCCACCCCTCCCATGTTGGCATTGTACAGCTTCACGCTTTCTGGGCAATCAACAGTGACACTGCTTCCGTCTTTCTTCTTCCTCTTGACTGTGGTCTTCTGATGTGGGTCAGTGATGGTGTTGAGGAAGTTTACCTGTTTCTTATCTTGCCAAGCAAAACATTCCACGTTCCCCACCTTTGCTGATTTGGCCTGCCCGCGTTCTTGGCTAACTTTCCTCAGTTGCCTTGGAAAGTGTCGTCTGTTGGCTTGAGTGGTGGCAATCATACCAGTCTGGTGGATTAGTAGCTCTTCTGCCAACTCAACGGAGCTGAAGAAGTTATCAAAGTACAGGTGGTATCCTTTGCCAAAGAGATCTTGTGCAAGATCTAGCACCACCTTTGACCCCCGACTGTTGACAGTGTTTCCCTCGGCCCCGATGTAGATACGGAAGTCACACAAATAACCGTTCTTGGCATCACACCTGCACCAAACTTTATATCCACGTTTTGTTGGTTTCATTGGCATGTACTGTTTCAAAGACGAGCGTCCCTTGAACCCCACCATAGCTTCATCAATTGAATTCTCCCGGTGTGGATTGTTATACTTCAAGAAATTCAGCCTTAGTCTGTCCAGAAAGGGCCTTACTTTATGCAGCTTGTCAAATTGCGCATGACCCCTTGGCAGTGCTGTGCTATTGTCATTGAGGTGGAGGACAAAAAGTAGGGCTTTGAAACGGAGAATGGGCATTCCACGGGTAATTCCAGGAGCACCGACAATTGCATCGTTTTCCAATAGTCATCCAGTTCCGGTTGAACATTTATTTATACCCATCGCAAGGATCATGCCAATCATGAGCATCAATTCATTAGCTGTGGTGTCATACCACTTGTATGATGCTTGAGGGAGCTTCTGCTGAGCATAATGATTGCTCTCCATTGCCAAGTAGCTAAAAAAGTCACTACCAACCATCAGTAAAAAGAACTCTAGTGGTGTTGCAGTGCTTGCAAGATGCGGCAGTGAAGGATCAACAGGCTCAGTGAAAGTGGGTAGTGTAGTGGAGGGTGTGGATGGAGAACTGCTGGTGTCCATTATGATACTGTGGTCACTTTCATCTAAGTCATCAGTTTCTCCATCATCTTTGTCTACCTGGGCTACATCCAAGGGTTCTGAAATATCTTGCAATTGACTGTAAGTGTCGTTTCCGCTTTCCTCATCATCCTCACTGTCATTCCAGTCCACATTCTCATCCATCATAAGATCCAAAGCAGTGCATTCATTCATTCTTTGTGCCATCTGTATCATAGGTGTAGGAACCATGGGGGCTGGAGGGGCTATAGCCCCCCCAATGTTTGCCTGATCATATACTAAACAAGCTATTATACTACACATGAACTGCACATGATATTGAATGAGCCCCCCCCCAAAGGACAAGTCATTCCTACGCCAATGTGTATGTATTATGATAATTATGCATGATTGTGTATTATGTATTCTATATTTTCACCATTTTCTATCCTTTTGATTCATTCATGCTGTATTGTGTATTTTGTTTTGTATTTATTACAATTCTAATCGCGAATGAAGGTGTGCAGTGATGTTCTATAACCTTGCATGATACTTATGAGGACAAACTATACAGATCATATGTATCCGTGCCACGAAGGCTTTGTGCACGACTTCTGCACAGTACAAGCGCAAAAAGTCTACTTATACGTACCTTCAAGAGGAATGAGGTTCTAAAAGAAATACAAAGGGTACAAGAAGCTTTGAAGATCACGTAAAATGTTTCAGTAGACCAATTCGCTCGATAGCGCGCCAAAAAAAAGAGCCACTAAACTCACGATCCACTAAAGTGGACGACGAATGATAACGCAAAGTTTTTCGCGTCCACGTGAACGGTAGCATGCGCATCCACTAAAGTGGACGGTGAACGATATAAGGTTAAATTTCGCATCCCCAGCCAAAGGTAGTCACATGAATATCATTTGTGGGAACAGGGGCTGCGCAGAAAATCGCTCGAGTATCTATGGTTCGAAGAACATGCATCGAAGTTATGGGAACCTTCTATTCAATCGACAGTTAGAGGATGCAACACTTACAGTTATTCAGAAGTAGAGCTAGATTACAGCCAGGTAATGCTGTAATGTGAGGGACAAACCAGTAATCGTTACTACGACGAGTTCTTGTCCTTAAAATCCTACGTCGCCGGAAGAGTTCTACCTACCCCGTGATCACTACTGAACCAATCACTTGATTTCTAACTGTTCGTCTGCGATACTTTCTCATACTCGCCTTTTCTTATTCCAATTCCTTGATCTAAACTAATTATAATAACTTGCTTCGGAAGTAGGTTCTAAAGAAACGTTCGAACAAGCTTAAGACGATAGACCGGTTCAGAAGGGATATCGCTTCCAATGGGACTCGACTACTTAAACAACGTCGTTCTTAACCTCATATCGAGCCATGTGTTAAACCCTCTCCTGTTGCACTTTGTGCCTAGGATTAATATTCACGGGTTTGGAATGACTCGCAAAAAACGCGAAAATAAACCACCCGTGAAAATTTCTACCCTTACGGTATTTAGATTCTAACAGAAGACTGAACCGACTGAACCTTCGTCATCAGCCATTTTATTTTTTTGGTGATAATATCCAGATATAATTTTGCATGCAATGTACTATCCGTGTAAATGCAAATATTTTATTCCGGATGCTAACTGCAGAAATCGGTTTTGCTAACAATCGTTGTCGTGTAAACACAGCCTAAGCATATCTACTTTGTATCTGAGTCTTTTAGATTCTACTGGAGGGTCACAAAACTTCGTAATTCATAATGAGAATAATATAACCTCTTTACGCCCGTGTTTTTTTGTCACCGCTAGACCGTTAACGCCCGTAAGCCAATATATTGGCGCGAACTTCAGCAGACCTTTTCCTCTCTCGTTTCGAGCCTTTCTACAAACATATTGCTCTGTTTTCACTTCTCAGCAGTTCTGGAAATCCTTGCTGAGTCGGCGCTACCTTGAAAAGTTCGTCAAATATAAAGTTCTTCACGTTCTAACGGTGATTTGCCGAGTAAGCATGCATGAACTTCTCACCGTATCGATATATGTCTAAAACAAACGTATATTACGTATATATTTCAACATTGAAATCACGCAGTACATCTATTTATTAGTCAATCATTGTATTCATGTATTCCATGTTAGCTTACACCAACAAAATAAAAGCAAAATGACAAATAAGATATCAGCAAAAGAAGCTGCAGAATGTGTTTATGATTCTGATGATGCTGACTGACTGGAATCAGATGATGATTTGCTCGGCAATGACCATGAGGGTGACATGGATAGCTTTCTGATGCCAGTAAGGGAAGATCCACTGGAAGAAGCTCAATCAGAGACAATGGAGGAAGAATATGCCAGCAACAGTACAAATACTATGGTGAGTGATATTGATGAAGGAGATCAGCTTCTGCCTCACCCACAATCTAGCCCGTATGTGCCAACTCCAGTGTTGCAACCTGAGGCAACCTTCACTTATGGAGGTACTTTTGAAGAGGAAGTATAGGGCCTGACAGTAGTTTAGATGCCACAGCTTTGCCTCTCGATTTCTTCCTTCTTGTATGGGGAAATGACACCTTCACATATGTCGCTGAGCAAACAAACCTGTATGCCCTGCAGAAAGGCAAAGAGGATTGGTCTACAACAAATGACAGAGAGATGATGTCATTTGTTGGCATTCTTCTAGCCATGGGTATACACCGCTTACTATCTCTAAGGGACTACTGGAGCCAGCATACCCTTTTGGGTGTACCGGGGATAACCAGTGGTATGTCGAGGAATAGGTTTCTTGAATTATTGAGCAACCTACACCTAAACGACAATGACAAAATGCCAGCTAGGGATTCTCCGCTATTTGATAAGCTTTACAAAAGTACGGCCACTGCTCGAGAAAGTGCGAGCAAATACACAGGCACATTACAACCTCACCAACAAGTATCGGTTAATGAGGCCATGATATTGTTCAAGGGTCATAGTACTCTTAACCCTTTTTAGTTCTCGAGTTTGCACGAATATAGGTCGCTCGCGTTCACCGTCCACTTTAGTGGATCGTAACCACTAAAGTTCGAATTATTAAAGTTTGCCCGATTATGTTGATACTTAGCTATAATATCAGTCATAATAAGAATACAATGTACACGAAGTTTCAACGTCTAAGGAACATGTACAAAATAGTTCTGTTAAGTCAAACTTCCTTTAATCTACTGAGTTATACAATCCATTTACGATATTTTACAGGAAATAAAATGGCGACCGCGATGTCTTGCCACACCGCGGAATCAGTTTTTGGTGTGGTACAGCTTGAAACAAGGCGCAACACAAAGAGGAACAGGTGTGGATGGGCAGCATTCCTTGTAACAATAGCT
The DNA here is from genome assembly GCA_963170055.1 of Halisarca cf. caerulea. Classification (NCBI taxonomy): domain Eukaryota; kingdom Metazoa; phylum Porifera; class Demospongiae; order Chondrillida; family Halisarcidae; genus Halisarca; species Halisarca cf. caerulea. The sequence continues at coordinate 1,097,430 of CAUJGJ010000040.1, read as the reverse complement.
GGTGCGTTTTCTGATCTTCGAAGCCGCACATATCCGACAATGAAGTGATTTACCCAAATTATCAGGGAAATGGCGTTCCGTAAACCTGGAAGGGCCGCCATCGGTACTCCTTCGTCCTGGAAGTTTCCTCGCTGAAAACGAACTCATCAGTTCTTTGGCTAGTTCCAGGCGAAAGTCTTTCTGGGTGATAGCTGGGCAATTTGGTGTCTGCTGCTGAAGTATATGGGCATTCACTGGAGCAACGTCGAGACCGAAGTAAAGTAGACGCAGCCACCACTTCTTTGCCCGCCGGGAGCAACTGTAGACTTTGCGTTTTGCATCTGCATTGTCCACTCCACCCATGTATTGGTTATATAGGTGGACAGATTCTGGACAAGATATGTCCACTGTGCTCCCATCTTTGTTCTTGCGCCTGACCATAGTTATCCTCTGTGGCTGTGAGATGGTGTTTATAAAGTGGACTTGCTTCTTATCTTGCCACACAAAACAATCCACGTCTCCAACATTGTGGTGTTTGGACTCCCCACGTGCCAATACTGTTTTATGCAGCTGCTTTGGGTACTTCTTCCTATTAGCCCTGGTTGTTGCAATCATTCCAGTCTTGTGAGTCAATAGGATGTTTGCTAGGTCGACCGAACTGAAAAAATTGTCAAAATAAAGGTGGTATCCCTTGCCAAACAGTGGCTTAGCAAGATCCAATACCACTTTTGTACCCAAGCTGTGCTCAGATGGTCCACTTGCTCCACAGTACACTTGAAAATCGCACATGTACCCCGTTTTAGCATCACTTCTGCACCACACCTTGTATCCCCGTTTTGTGGTTTTCATCGGCATGTACTGCTTCAATGATGATCGCCCTTTGAATCCCACCATAGCTTCATCGATGGAATTTTCCCTGCCCGGATGGTACTTCTTTAAGAAATTCTTTTGAAGCCTGTTGAAGAAAGGCCTGACCTTGTGCAGCTTGTCGTACCCTGGCTCACCCCTTGCCTTAGCAGTGGTGTTGTCATTAAGGTGGATCGCAGACAGCAGTGCCTTGAATCGCAGGATGGGCATGCCATGTACTATCCCGGGAGCACCAAGGATAGGATCATTCTTCCAGTAATCCAAAAGTTGTGGCTGCACATTGAGGCCCATGGCATAAATCATGCCAATGAAGAGCATCATTTCACTGGCAGTTGTATCTTGCCATTTGTAGGAAGCAGGAGGTGGATTCTGCTGAGCATATCTGTTGGTCTCAGTTGCCAGGTACTCAAAGAAATCAGCTCCAACCATCAGCATGAAGAAATCTAATGGTGTTGCGCTACTGGGGAGATGTGGTAGAGCAGGACCAACAGGCTCTGAAAAGTCAACATTTGCCGGTGTGCTGCTGTCCATGTCCATTGAGTCATCATCAATGCTTTCTTCCTGTTGAAAACCACTAACTTCTTCAATGTGATCATCAAGCTGTGCAATATCTAGTGGCTCATACTGTTCATCAAAGCCATTCTCATCCTGGTAGTCTACATCGTCTTCACTATCATTCCAGTCAGACTCATGGTCCATCATAAGTCCTAATGCACTCAAATCATCCATTCTTTGAGCCATCTGTAGACATTACTGTTTGTGTTATGCTTATACTTGTGCATGTTATGTGTAAATGCTAATAATGTAGCAGTGATTTTGGGGGGCAACCTTGTATTACTTAGCTAGCAATAATAAAACAGCTAGAAGTAATACAAAGTCAAAAATCGCTGGCTAGTTGGTGACTAATTTTGTAAAGAAGCTTTAGTACGCACTGAAAGAACATCTACAGAAGACAAAACCCTTAGCACATATCTAAAAACGCCTAGAGATTGCCTACATACAGTTTACGTCCAAATAACCTCATGTACACGTACCTTTTCAGAAAACTAGTGTCTAAATCGGTCACCATTAAGTAAAGCAAGGTAAGAGAATAACAAAAAAGCGAAACAGAAGGTTATTTCGCTCGATATCGCGCCAAAACAAGCCACAATAACGACTATCCACTAAAGTGGATGACGAACGTGAACGCGTATAAATTATCCATATGCGCAAACGCGAACATACGCATCCACTAAAGTGGACGATAAACCGAAAAGGGTTAAACAGTACATGCCTATGAAACCTACAAAACGAGGCTATAAAACTTGGTGTCTTTGCAATTCCCGCAATGGCTTGTAGTACAACATAGAGATCTATGCTGGTAAGGCATCAACTTCTGCCCATGACAGTCCAGATGATGGATTGGCAGCAAAAGTTGTGAAATCAATGACACAGCCACTGTACAACAAAGGTCATCACGTGTACATGGACAACTACTTTTCATCAGTTTTGTTGGCAAAATTTTTACTCTCAGTGAGCACTTACATGATTGGGACAGCAAGGGTAATGTACAAGGGGTGGCCTAAGGAATTGAAAGACACCAAAGCATTGAACAAACAAATGAATCGAGGGGATGACAGATCAGTGGTGCTTGATAGTAATGTGGAATGCCTGATATGGAAGGATAAAAAGGCAGTTGCCTTCATAAATACTGTGGCACAGCCTGGCACACATACCAACGTTACCCGACGCAACAAAGATGGTTCTAGAGCACAGGTTTCTTTCCCAGAGAGCGTCAAACACTACAACGCACACATGGGAGGGGTAGATTTATTTGACTCTAGGCAAAAGATTTACTCTTGTAGCTGAAAATCAAAGAAATGGTGGCTTCGGTTGTTTTACTTTTTGGTAGACACCACAGTAGTCAACAGCTACATAATGTACACCGAAAGAGCCAGGACAAAACAGCTCACCTTGAAAGATTACATAATCTCTCTTTCTGAAGCCTTGATGTTGTCTTTTTCCTCCCGAAAAAGAAGGAGTACACACATCAGAGAAACTTTTGGGAAGACACTTTCCAGACATGATCCCCGAACCACAGCAGTGCCGCATCTGTCCTACTCGGAAGAGAACGAAGTATTGCTGCTCAGACTGCTCCAAGGAACATCCTATACCACTGTGCCCAACGAAATGCTTCCGAGTGTATCATACGGCTAGAAATCTCCCTGGGCATTCCGAAAAGTGGATGGAGCAGTAGCCATTTTATTCAAACACTTTCTATAACATTGTAAACTAATTTGTATATTAGCGTTTCTCTGTGTACACGTGTGTTACCATGTCAACTTTGTACAGCAATTTATACGAAAACTATAAGGTTGATCGCTGTAAGACTTGCATCGATTACTGCTAGAATTCCACTGCTAGAAGAAAAAAACTTATAGATCCTGACTGTAGGGATAGTATAGAAGCAAAGCTCAACAATGGTAAAAGCTCCTTAGTAGCTATTGAATTATTTGAATATTTGCCAGAAAACCCTGAAGGACACATACAGTACACTTCATAAGAAAACTGACGAGAATAGTGCTTTCCAGTTCGAATTTGACACTTTCTGTCATGTTTAGTGTTTGGCGAGTTTCTACTATCTGTTGGCGTTTGGTGATTGATTAGCGCTAATTTAAGCGCCAAGTGCGAAGCATTAACACATTTCAGTTTACATTTAGACTTATATTTTTCTTTATGAAGGCATTTAGTATCTATGATGAAGGTAACAGTTTATTTAGATATGACGGCAAGACGTACCTTGAGGTATATTTGAAGTCAGTCATTGTGAAGATAAAGTCACGCAAATGGAAATTCGCTGCTTCGTTAATTAGCTGACAAGCGTCACTCCTTTGACTTTCTTTGGAATTTGATAGAAGTATACATTCACGTTGCAGCATGTTCATTACAAAGGACAAGGATTTTGCAGTATCTACGGGTGAACCAAGAAAGATGAATTTGGGTAAACGCTATCAGATTACAGCTTACCGTAAATCGCAAAGCAAAGCGATTATTTCGCTTTTGCAACTGCTTTTCTGTCACTGAAGATGTGCTAATACCTGTAAACGGATTTCGGTTAGCATCACGATTTTAATGAAGTGTACTGTAATTGATGAATTCCATGTTATCGTGGAGAAACAGACTGGACAAACTTCTCTCTCTCTGTGTGTATTTTGCACGTGTGTGTAGATGCTTGTGCACATGTGTGTGTGCACGTGTATGTGTGTACACATGTACATATGATAGATAAATTAGGAGGGACATCCGCAGGTAGGTTATGTGCACATCGAGCAGCTGAGGGGCGTTTTTGTGGCTTCACACATTGTAATCAATTTGCATCTCATTATCGAGCCGTGATCAGGTGCAGTTTGCGTGACTATTCACGATGCACTTTGATCATTTAGCAAGCCAAATTGAATTTGTGCACATGTAAGTCTCAAACATCTCCAATTCTTCCTCTTGTTCGAATTTTTGTACGCGTTTTGTTCCTTTTTGCCCAATTTTGCTTCGAATTTGAACAAAGGCTTTGCGTACGAAAGTCCGTATACTTTCGCAACTATACGTTTACAAGTAACAGTCACCTGACGTGTGTGACTGTAGCTAGAAGAAGAGTATTTTGGACGACTAGTTTTCTTCTCAAAACGCGGAGATGAAAACCACCCGCTGGAGCTTCGATAATTTACAAGCTTGTTAACAAAGGGTAAGACTAACTTTTCACCATAGAGCCTCGTAAAAGCTTGTTTCTTTCGTTTTATGTGCACGTGTTTGTGTAATATTTTTCCTAAAATAACAGAAAAACCTGCACATCTCAGGAATGAAGTTGAATTTCTTGAGGCCCTACGGTGAAAAGTTAGCTACCGTTCCAAAGAACTCTTCGCTGTACATAGCTTGCCTCCGTACAATCGTTGAGTATTCCGCGTTTTGGGATGAAGTTAAAATCATATACATCAAATAAGTCCCTATTTTCTCCTTCAATACGTTGGTTCGAAGTAAACAAAGTAAAGAAATAGGGGTTAAAGTGTTCAAATAGCTTACTTTTATCTTTGTTTCTTCAAATTATCTACTCCGAAAGAAGAAAACGGGGTGCATTTGTGACCAACTTTGCGGCGGCCATTTTGAAATTTCGCTTTATGTGCACATAAATCACCTGTGTCTAGGCCTACTATTGAAGTGGGCGTATAAGCTTGTAGCGGCATAAATAATTTCTCTGCTTACCAGATGTCCACAACCACTCAACTTGGTGGACTAAATTCCATATAAGACTACCCTACCCCCCCCCCCCCCCGATTACTACCACCACTAGGGTTAGAGGAAGTGAGTATTGAGTGTCTTATAACGAGGATATTGATATACTATATGGTTTCCTCATATTATGACTGATTACATGAAATCAGAACGCAGGTAAATTATGTCCAGTTTTGCCATAAAACAAAATGGCGGCCACTTTCGAACATCTCGAATTCAAGGCCTTGTTTTAACTTTTTGTAGATGCTACGCCCCAAGAAACAACACAAACAGAAAGTATAACCTTCATATGTTATGCATATGTACATAAAGCAACCAACAATGTTCTGAAATTTCTGTATGACCGATTTTCCGTCACCATATAAAAATAATAAAGATTCAAAAACGCAGTCGAGAAAATCTCCGAGTTTGAGCACACAAGTCAATTCATAACACTCAACATACCCTTATCTTACTTTTCTGGTTATGGGAGAGCGATAGTCCATCCCTCCAATGTTATGTCTACGGATTTCTGCTTTAAAAGTACGGTAGTAACAGCAAACGGCTTGACATAAACTGAATGGAAAGATCTACAGTCTTCCCATAACCAGCATTTGAAGTTCGGTCTTTAAGGGATAATCTGACGTAGTTTCAAACATACAGACCAAAGTTTGCTCGACCGCGTTTTTGGACATAACTTTCTTATGGACAAGAGTTCTTCTCTAGCCTTGGTCACATGTTCATCACGTGTTCTCGAGTGTAGAGAGGCTATAATTTATACGCAGTACATACGATCATAACTTCGAAGGCAAGTCAGAACTTTCGAAGCTCGATCGCTCGCAAATTTGCAAGTTTAGAGTTTACTACCATCCATTTGCTAACTTGGTCGGCCGGAATCGCTTCTATTGATGGTGCAACCATTCAAATCTTGAATATTAGCGAGATGGTCACACGGTAAGAACGTAATAATTTGTATTGGGCGTGACGATTTAATTGCATACCTGTCAAAACCACAAGATACCCTTTGCAACCACGAATCTACCATATCCTACCTGCGAATGTCAAGATTTCTTCCGAATGTGACACATCAATACATTCTTATATGTTGTTCTATGTACAAAAGTCTACTGAAACTGAATTATGTAACACTGCCAATGCATAATGGGGAAAATTTCTACTGAAAATGAATAATATATCACTGCCTATATGTACAATGTATAAAGCTATACACCAGAACTAGTTTCACACATTATTACACTTGTTTCAAACATCAGTAGACATGAACCTAGAGAGTTTACCGATATTTCATGTATTCGAACTCCTACTTTCACTCAGTTTGGTCAACGGTACTTGCAATACTATGCAGTATTGTGATGATCCTCAGGAAGTACTGGACTCCATCAAAGTCTACTCTGACAATCACCAACAACTCCTCAAGGCCTTCTATCCCGTCAATCAAGCCAAACCAGCCAGTTTCATCTTGGCCTACTTCACCAACTACACAGATCAGCTTCCTCCCGAGTGCTCCCAGGGAACCTACCCATGGAAAACCTATCCAACACTGAACTATACTTATCAGAAATTACAATGGCACATGTGGACAACTTCATCAATATACAGCATTCAGAGTAAAATGTCATATCTTGAATTTGGAGTGTACTTACCTACAATGACATACTACTTACTCTTCAACAAAACTTCTCCCTTTGTGTTGCCAACACCAATAGCTTGTATCAAAACACCATACACAACTGATCGTGAATTGGGAGATGTATCCAGCCAGGTAAGCACATTCAATACAATCATTTTAGCTATTATTGGATTTATGGGATCAACTAGTGCAGTAGATCCACGCTATTTACGGGCTTCTGGATGATGTCACATGATGTCATGACATGTGACGTTGTTCTTTAGGGTCTCCCCAATGACGTCACATACCTGGCGGATTCGGTGCCGTTTTCTAGCGTCTAAAATAAGGATTTCTCCTAAACGCTTCGAAATTTCGATTTTATTCTTGCATGCTCTTTCATCCTGGGACCACTTTGATGACTGGGGATTACAATGAAGTTCGCAGGTTTGGTCGATAAACCAGGTATAGGGGTCGCAACAAAAAAATCGACACTGTTGGAATCTTTCGAAATTTGGTAGGCAGGTAGAGTCTAAATAAAAGAATATAATGCCGCTTTTAGTTTTTCGATCGATCGTTATTTCGCCGAGTTATACACAAAAATTCACCGTTTTGAGGACGCGCGAGAAGGAAGACCACACGTACAAAGGTCGAAGCAGAACGAATCATTCCCAAATCTTGTGTGTTAAATACCACTATGTTAATTTACAGTGTGCCACGGAAAGAAGATTTCAACGGACACTGTTCGCAAAGTAACCCAGCAAATATCCGACAGATTCTCTAAAACGACTCGCGCGGAGCCTTACTCCTCAGTCAAATTTGACACACAACAAACCCTCACACTGCATCATAGCCTACTATGTCTCACCTTGACACAGGACAAGAATTGGAAAGATTACTCTCCTAGAACCACCTAGATGATAGCGCCTAACTCGTTGCAGCTGAAAAATCCAATCGGAAAGCTACTTTAGCTTCATAATTACGTAAAATAGCGTTTCAAAGTAGTTTTTATTCCTCTATCTTGTCAATCCAAGGTCATATCGTTAGAAACATCCTCGGAAAAAATCTTTCGACGACTACGTATAAAATTGAGCATCATCAACTCTAAAGTCACGTGCATGCACGAACACGTGATGTTTGGCGGGTAATAATTTTTGAATCAGAGTTATTTGATCAAGAATAATTAAGCAGAATTCGAATCGATCTCGTTCTTAGGTAGGGGTCACAATGAAAAATTCATTGCCATCGGAATCATCCGAAAATACTGTTTTAGATGAAATTCAGTACGGCGAATCTAATGGTGGTAACCGTTTTTCGATTGGTCGAAGTATGACCAAGTTATGCATAAAAATTAATCAAAATTGTGGTGCAACGCGCGCGAGAAAACTACTTTCCACCAATGCGGAGTTAAATGAAATGGATCCAAAATTGTAGCAGATACTCACCACTGTCATGATCGACTAGGAAAGACGTATTTCGGACAGTTATCCTTGCATTTGTCGGAGGGGGGTCTCCGAAATTTCCACACTAAACGTCCTTACAAGCTCGAAACATACGCGAAACAAACCCTCACGCTGTGCAAGGATGATCCATCCCTTGGCTATCCATAGCAGAAAATTGGGGGAGGTTGCTCTACTTAAACCACCTGCGTTGCAGCAAAATATGATTTTACGCATAACTTGGACATACTTCAACCAATCGAAAAACGGTCACCACTATTAGATTCGCCGTACTGACTTTCATCTAAAACATTATTTTCGGATGTTTCCGACAGCAATGATATTTTTCATTGTGACCCCTATCTTAGGCGTATAGGTGAGCGGATGGCTAATATACAATACAATTAAATGTGATGATAATATAGTGTCACCAATATGCAGAAATGATCTCTCTGGTTGCTTGGCGAGCCAAAATTGGAATTTTCAATTGTCAAACTGTGTTCTTTAAACACAACACTCAGTCCAAGATCAGCAAACAACTTTGCATTGGTCTCTGCTGGAAGACAATGAAAACCGCACTACTAATCTCCTTGGTTTTGCTACTCATCAGTGGGATTGAGCTAAATCCAGGTCCAGTGAAGACTCGGCGTTTGCATGCTCAAGTAGATAAAGGTAAGTTAAAAGTAGTATTAATCAAATAGCAATACAAACAGAATGGCATGAGTCCTGTAAATAATCCGGCATATTATACATAATACAGGATCACCAACATACAGTGATGTCATTCGGATACTGGAATTGGCAGAACACCAAGCTTATAAGAGTGGCCAGCATGTTGCAAATGTACTATATGAGCTACTTAAGGAGGAATACCCATCTGCCATACTTCCATCAAGGCCAAGCAGACTACTTGAAGCTGCACAGCGTATTGCAGCCCCTATTAAAAGTGAAAGGACTTGTTTTGGAAGTATGACCACAAAACATGAATATTTACAAAAAGAATGGGTACCTAGAATTAGAAGTGTAACAGGTAGGTTGTGCACATGTTTCATACACGCACATACACACAGACACACACACATGCACACACACACACACAGACACATATATCGTGACACACACACACTCTCAGAAGCATGCAGACACGCATATATAGAGATACAAACACCCACCCACCCACTCCATCACACACATTGGCTATGAAAATACTGCATAAGCAACATGTACCTGTATACAGTGACATTGGCATCAAAACAAAGGATATAATATTATACTTGTTAATGAGGGAAGTGAACAAAAAATGATGGTTCTAAAATGACTGCCAGGCTGTCATATATCACTATAATTTCTAAGACTATATAGTCAGTATATATGTGCCTGCATATAGATAGTGCATACTTATATATACTAATAGGAATATACCAGCATTATACATTATTTTTTTACATTGACAATATATATAGGTGCAGAAGCATTGAAAGTACCTGAAGCTGTAGTAAAAGAAGGGTTTCATGAAGAAGCATTAAAGGCAGCATTTACAAATGCACAAAAATGTTTCCCTGTACTGGCATTCACACAAAGGCCATCAATCAATTTCTACAAGCATTTACATAGCTTTTTGAAACGGTGGTGTTTCACACGTAATGCTACAAAAACTGCAGTGGGCAAATTTTATTTGGCAATAGATCCCTTTTTGGATAAGAAGATGAGGCCTGACAATGTATACCGGTATATAGAACGACAGATCAGCACAAATGACAACAAACATGAAGCATTCAAGTTAACCAGAAGACACAACAGCCCACTGGCAGTAAGTGATGTTCCGACAGTATCTGTTGCAGAAGTCGATAGTGATGTACCAATACACTGCAGTGATAACAACTGCCAGTGCATGGATTGCAGCACAAAGAGTATATTGAGTAGATGCAAATTGGATGAGGATAAAAAGGATGTCATTGAATACAATGATTTAGATTTGGGGCATGCTCTGGCAATGGAAAATCTTGTGAAAAAGTATGAAAAACAAATTTCAGCATTGAAGAAAAACAATGAGGTTTTACAAATGGAACTATGCAAGTATGAAAATGAACTACAACAAATATTAGACAATATCAGTATGATATAGAAACACCATGTGCACATATCACATCACATGATGAGTCGTTCCAATATTGTCAAGACAAATCACCCCACAAAAATGAGAAATTCAATATGAGTCCACATCCACTGACAAAAACAAAGCAAGGAAAGTCATACAATGCCACAGTCCGAAAATTATACTACAAGCTATTAACATCAGGCATACCTCCCGGCAAAGTAGAATCAACCGTAAAGAATGTTGTAGAACACTTGGCACCTATTAGTGATCCATCTAAACTGAATCTCCCCAAGGCATCCACTGCAAATTATATGCGGAGAGAAGAAATGAAAACACTATGTGATATTCACAAAGCATCAGCATTATGCAATAGTCAAATGATACATTTGAATACAGATGGGACCACACTGTCTCAGCGTAAAATAGCAGCAGCATCTGCAAATGGATTGGTTCTTGCAGTTAATGAAGTCAGCAGTGGCGCAGCTGAGGACATAGCCAAGAATATTTCCAAAGAGCTGCAAAGACTGCGAAAAGTAGCGAATGATTTAGGAATGAAAAATGCTAACTCTATAAATTGGTCAATTGTTGGGGCTTTGACATCTGATTCTGCCGCTACACAAAAGAAGTTCAACAGGATAGCACAAGAGCTCAAGGAAGAAGATACAATAGAATTTGGAGATACATCAACTAAAGAGGGAGCAGAAATTGTTAGCACATTCTGTGCTATGCATCTTGGTATAAATCTGCGCCATGCATTTATGCAGGGCAGCGATAATGTTGAGACCAACAGTGGATGCAGACAACGTTTTGAGACAGACATTACTGTACATGAATTTTGTAAGTTGTTTGGAAGCAAGGGAACAAATGAATGTGGCCATGGGGTGACAACTTTCCCAGACTTTTTAGAAGTGCAAGCCAATCTTGAAACTGAGGCAAGCCGGAAGGACTACTATGAGCTATGTAAAAAGGTACATCTTGCAAGGCAGGTTGGAAGCAGGTACTTTGTTACTGCACACAATGCTGCCAAAATCCTTTTCTTACAAGAGGCAGCCTTGAGCTTTTTGGAAGTTTTTAGGAAAAACAAATTAGAGAACGAAGTATATGTTAAACTTCATAGTCTGTCAGTAATTGCAGGCTTAAAGGCAGACGGATTGATGTTCCTTCACGTATATGCAGACCTCACTTGTTTAGCAAAGTCCAGGGAATTGAACAAAAGTGTTAAAGACATGAGTATACACTACTTAGAACTGGATGGATTTCTAGAGAATATTGAAGAAAATCCTTGTGTAGTTTTTGATGAATGTGTGCAAGTGTTTGGGTCTGAGCCTGCGTTGTATGATGATGGAAAACTGAACCACCGGCACAAACCAGAGAACATTGCTGTATACTCACATCTGTTACAAAAAGATTCAGATGTCCTCTTTGAAATGACATTGGAAAAAATTTCAAAGGGTGCCAGGTCAATGCGGAACAAATTGAAAAGCTATGCTAAAGACCAACTGCCAGGAGGTAAATACTGGGACCCACCACCTAATGTTGCCAAAATACTTGGGGAAATTGAGCCGAGCAATGATGTGTGTGAGTCCATCCTTGGGCTTAATGACTGGCTTCAAACTTCCATGCCAAGCGCTAGCCAACTAACCAAGCGAAACATTATTGAAGCGAAAAAAACAAAACAGTTGAATGGCTTGATACAATTCCAGCAGAAAAGCAAAACACTGCAATTAAAATGGCTGCTTCTCAAAGGAAAGAAGTGAGGCGGTTAGACAATCAAGAAGCTTTGAAGAGAAATGAATTACGTCAGAGCATCATGAAGAAGGATATAGAGAAACAGAACCTGAAACGAAGAAAAGCAGAAGATATGAAAGATATACTTGTGATCAATAGCATACAACAAATGGACAAAATTATCAAATCTATTGAAAGTGATGTCATGCTTAATCAGAAGCAAAGAAATGGGAAGATAAAAGAGGTGCTAAAAGCACAGCTCAAACTACGGAAGATTCTCTACCAACAGAACCTTCAAATGTTTTTCACAAAGAAAGGGAAACCAATACCTGTAAATGAGTTACTTCAAACTTTTAAAGACATCATGGACAAGAATCCTGTGGATTCCGAACATGGTGGCATGAAAAGTAGCTCACTAGTAGGAAGAAGTATAAGCCACAAGTTTTTTGTGAAAGAAAGCAAGAATACATATGGTTTACAGGAAGAGTATTAGATTTTGATGCGTCAAATGGAAAATACACCGTTCTGTATGAAAATGAGGAAGAGCCATGTCATTTTGCGTTAGAAGTGGACTGGGCTCTAGGAGATTTGAAACTGAATCCAACAGTGATCCAACAGTAATTATATTGCAGTATGCAGAGCTCAGCACCTGATATCTGTCATTGAACATTAGCATTGCATGGAGTTTATGATTCAACTCCCCAAGTTTGTACATCTGTGCATGCCTCCCCTGCCATATCCGATACTGTTCTGCCACTGGCAGGAGGCTGACTCAGTTACCACAGGTCAACTAGTTACTTCTATGATATAAATGATTAGTATGAAAAAAAAATATTTACATAAATCATGCAGACTATCTTCACAAACCTCTGTTGGGTTTTAACAGTTTGTTAATATGAATTTCTGTCCTTCTTGCCACCATTTTCCTGTCCCCTTGTTCACACTCCAGTCACGTGATTAAAGTAGATCTGCAATGATCCTAAATACCATAGACAAGTTGCTATTGTTTTAGCATATTATTCAGTCCTCATATATATCGTGACTGTCTTTGCTTAAATGTGTATTCGCTATTTCTATGTTATAATACCTAAAAATTGTATGCTTAAAATCAGTACATACGGTCCCGCCGAAAGTCACTGTCAACCAGGTGGTTTTAGGAGAGTAATCTTTCCACTTCTTGTCCTGTGTCAAGGTGAGACATAGTAGGCTATGATGCAGCGTGAGGGTTTGTTGTGTGTCAAGTTTGACTGAGGAGTAGGGCTCCGCGCGAGTCGTGCTAGAGAGTCTTGTCGGATATTTGCTGGGTTACTTTGCTAACAGTGTCCTTTGAAATCTTCTCTCTGTGGCACATTGTAGATTAACATAGTGGTATTCAACACACAAACTTTGGGAATGATTCGTTCTACTTCGACCTTCGTAAGTGTGGTCTTCTTTCTCGCGCGTCCTCAAAACGGTGAATTTTTGTGTATAACTCGGCGACATAACGATCAATCGATAAACGAAAAGCGGCATTATATTCTTTTATTTAGATTCTATCTGCCTACCAAATTTCGAGAGATTCCAAAAGTGTCCATTATTTTTATTGCGACCCCTACCAGGTACAGCAGCACGTGTAGTTATAGCTTTGTATGCTCAGCCTGGAAAGTTTGATAAGTACACGCTGTCATGTACGCCGTCGTGTGAACGAAAACATCGCTTAATTTGATTCCCTGAAGGCGCCTTCAAAATAATGTGGTCTGGTCGCTTGCGTTAATGTATTCTCTGCCACTGAAAAGCAGAAAATCAGCCTCATTATCAGACCATTAATACGTATGATATCCTAATTGCAAATGATTACGTAGCTATATGGCGGGAGTTTTGAGATTCTGAGCGCGATTTCAAGGATTCCAAAGTTAAGATACACTGTGTGTAAATCTCATGGACACAATGTCAACAAATTTAACACATATCATGCATATGGCCATTATACCACTCTCAGGTGATTGTCAGAATAAACTAGACTGCTTATCACAAGTGGTGAAATTGAGGTTAGTAATCTGCAACCACACAAAAACATGATTGACAAATAGTAATTATAAAAAATTTGATGTAGAATACAATGGCTTTGATGGATATTGGTCCGGTAATATTTGGGGAAAAGAAGGGGATAATCGAATGGTTCTAAAGGAAGGGAATAATATCACCGACAAAACAGTGCCACAGATGTGCACCTGGGACAATGATGGTCTTAACAGTAAAGAACGATGTTGCCGATGGTTATAAATGGAGATGTCCCAGTTGCCGCACTTTTTCTTCTGTACGTGGAGGATCCGTTAACGGACAGGAAAGTTTTTTCCACAACTCAAAATTATGTCTACAGACATGGCTAATGATGATTTGGTTTTGGTCCATCAGCTTCCCTGTCACCAAGGCAGCAACACAGGCCAAGATTGCAGAGAGCTCTGCTGGCAACATTTACCAGTGGTTGCGCAATGTGTGTTCATTGAAGTTGCTGCAAAACCAAATTATCCTAGGTGGCCCAAACAAGATTGTCCACATCGATGAGTCACTCTTCAGACACCAGCCAAAGGTATAAAGATGACTAAATGTGTTGTTGCAATTCTATGATTGCAGTTTAATCCATCACATCTGTACAGAATGGAAGAGGGAGGACAGCTAGTGTAGATGCATGGGTTTTTGGAATGGTGGACACATCCTGCACTCCATCGTTGGGATTCATGGAAGTGGTACCTGACCGTACAGCAAACACATTGCTGCCAATTATCCAACAGCATGTTGCTCCAGGAACTGAAATATGGTCAGATCAATGGAGAGCTTACACTCAGGTAGTACATTTGATAATTTCAAGGCATGTATACACTTGTACCAAGTTGCATGCATGTCTTATCTCCATTGAAGGTCCAGACACTTCCAAATGTTTCCTCCCACTCCACCGTCAACCACTCGCTGCATTTTGTCGATCTTCAGACAGGAGTGCACACTCAAAACATTGAATCATACTGGAACCGTGTGAAGTACAAAATAAAGACAATGAAAGGTGTGCTTGGCGACAAGATACCCGAATACTTGGACGAATTTATGTGGAGGGAGCGATATGGTACCAATCCCGATGAAGCATTTGATAACATCTGCCAACATATGGCAGCTATGTTCCCTCCTCCTCCTTAACTCTATTAGCTTCTGACATATATACACCCATGTAGCCTTTTTTGATTTTGATGATCTTGATGATTCCAACACTGACAAGTGAGAAGGATATCCTGCAAAAACTTCTCCTGTGCCAAGGAAGCAACCCCCCAGTCGTTAAGTAGTCCCAGGATGAAAGAGCATGCGAGAATAAAATCGAAATTTCGAAGCGTTTAGGAGAAATCCTTATTTTAGACGCTAGAAAACGGCACCGAATCCGCCAGGTATGTGACGTCATCGGGGAGACCCTAAAGAACAACGTCACATGTCATGACATCATGTGACGTCATCCAGAAGCCCGTAAATAGCATGGATCTACTGCACTAGTTGATCCGATTTATGTGTAGCATATCAATAATATTTAGCCTCTAAGTACACTATTTAGGTTGAGGGTTGGTCTGCCCACACAATTTCCATAAAAAATTGAGCTGTTATATCGATGCTACTTAATGATATTAGTGCCACTACTCTAATTTATCTTAACCTGTGTAGGCCAAAAATATATGAAAAAATTCATACAATGAAGCAGAAACAAAGCTATTTTTTGTTGTCGCTTTATCAAGTCAAATTGCAATGTAACAAGTGTGTTTGGACACAAAATTGTAGCTTACCCTTGTATTTGAGATCATATGTATGGAATTTTGGAATCTCCTCAGTTTAACAGAAAATCAACTATTTTGCATTACTGCAGGTGCTAAATCGCCAATTTGGGCATAGTTTAGGTGTCATGGCGCAGTGGAAGAACAAATTTTCTGGAAATCCATACATACGATCATTCACCGTACTTTTGATGATAACACTGAGTTTCATACCAGAATAAAGCGTCACAAATGGTATGATGATAATCAAGTACATTAATAAATGCACTATAATTATATTCATGGCCTGATAATTATATTCATAGCTGCTGCAAATGGTGGCTGACCTGCCTTTAATTTCATAATAATGTTTACATTGTAATTTCATAACTACAACTTCAATCCAGGTGTGGAGTTCAGTGTGACCCACTGACTACATGTAAAGTTACATACTTGAAAACCTTGTTAACACTTAACTGCTTAACATGAAATGTGTTTTAACCGATTATACGCCATTTTTATTACGTCATGCGCACGCCTAATGGCCGAATTAATATTCACTAAATAGATGCGAAAAGCCTACCCACGGTGAAGGAAGCGAGGACGTCTAAACGAGAGCAAAAATTATGGCACAAGCTTGAAATAAGCAACGATAGTTTTCTCTCCGGTTAAGCAGCAGCACGAAAAACTAAGCAGCAGCTTAGAACTTAGAAGATACTCTACAAGAACGTGTAACACGAGCGCCAAAGTTGCTTCGAAGACTTTCCGTTCGTTTACGGTCGATTTTCGCCCTTTGTGCAATTGTTGCATATCATTTAGGCAAGCGTTGTCCAGGCTATCTTCGATGCTAGTTAGAAGGCAATATGGCTTTCCTAAGCGGAGTTACAACAACTCTTACGGTTGCCATTTTTTCTTATGCCATATGGCGTATTTGGCCATAACCTGCATTACGCCATATGGCATAATTGGCGTATAATCGGTTAACATCAAATGCTGGCCAAATCCAATTGCAGATCCTAGCACATAATGTAGTACTGTTTACATGAAATACTTATACAATGAATTCCTTGGCCATCATGTTAATGTAGTTTGACTGTATTGTAAACCTGCATATTTTCAGGCCTTAATCAATTTTTTCTTTCTCTTTGACAAGATTTGTTTTCTATCAACTTGAAGGGATAATTCTACACAGGCTCATTAGTGTGCTTCTCGACTGGGGAAGAAAATGGCCGCCGCTTGAAGTGGCAATATATACATCGAATTTTACAGCTCAAACAACAATGTACGTTGATTTTTATAACTGTTTAGACTTTAATGTTATTTATCAACACAAACTACAAAACAGGTCCATGTGTCATACGCAGAAGTATAAAAACGATTTTGAATAAGGTACACTTTTTATATAAACGTCAATTTGGGGACGTGTAGACGGTCTCCCAAAGAGATGAAACTGGCATGAGACAAAAGAATGATGTTCATTTAAGATATGGATGCTGAACGGAGAATATATAACTCCAACTAAAATAGTTATAATGAAAAATGTACTTTTAGCAGGTGAAAAATGGCTAAAAGTTACAATTAAAATAGTAATATCTGACAATTAAAGTGAAAACAAGTAGGAAAGTATTTTAAATCATTGGATACTTTCGTTGTTTAGGAAAAGTTCCCGGTACACGTCCCCAAAACACAATATATTTGCAGGACGGTTCCAATCCGCCATTTTAGGATGATGTGAGGTGTGCGTCATTAGTATTGGGCATTAAAATTGCATGGTACATTGGAATATAAGCGCCCTGCAATGTTATCGACTACGTGAACAAGCGATCTGGTCAGCATTTTGTTGTGAGGAAAGTTCGATTTTTGATTATATGGTTCCAATGAGTATTGGTGAGTTCTTATGCTTATATTCTTGTCATGATAGTTATATCTGTGGCGAAAGTGGCATACTTGATGCCTAAGACTCAGAGACAGTGGCACAGGCTTGCGGGCGAAATCAATCATTAGTACAAAGTCAGAACAGTCACTGTAAGCGCCAGCTACTGATGACGTATTACAACGTTTACCTCCTGTTGGTGATGACGTATAGGTAAAATGTGACAAATACCAGAAATTCCATAACTTTGTCGCCTGCAATCCCCAACTTCCAAAAAGCACTATAATGCCCCTGTGTAAGAAGCTTTCCTGTGCACTTCTCTACAAAATGCAGATAATTTCAGTTATATCATGCAGCTTGCAAAGAGAATACGAAGAAAAAAGTGCATCTGGAATTCTGTACAATGGATTTGACAGGTGATGGTGTACACAGTCGTGATGTTAGACTAAACTTCAGAATGCCACAGCAAGATTCATCAATTGTATTCAGAAGTGAAGTAGGATTTCTTCGTCTCTTACCAACTCTATATCTCTTGATGCCATTCTTACAATACACCAATGGAAGACAAATGATTAATATTCTCCAAGAGAGTAGAAACAAACATGTAGTTGCACACTATTGGGCTGTTTCATGTTTAAGCCACATTTTCAACATGTACACGACGATCAAGATCTTGGTAGTCACATGTTACCCATACAGAACTGCATACTACACAACTCCAGTGTGTGAAACTGCTGGGATTGGAGTAGGATATGTCCTGCTCACCTCAGGAATGGTGTCCATCATGTACAGCAAGCATTTTACACTCCCAATCTCTACACCAATGAAGTGTGCTATCATTTGTGGACACAACAATACACTGAAGAGATTTATCAGAGTTGTATCACTATGGGACATCCACTATAGTATAATATTATTATCATTATGTCTACCTTTCCAAGTACTACTGGTGGGTACCAATCCACTTCTGTATGGATTCACAATTCTCACAGTCTGGTGTGTAATGTTTACGTGTATCACGATAACGTCTATCCCGTTTACAATTGCTTAAGCCTTCATTACTGAAGTGGAGTACAGGATCACATTGAAAGAAGCAATTCATCACATACTGTTACTTGCCTTTGTGACTGTATATACTATTTCTGGGATTTGGATCACTAGCATTTGGCATAACACTTATACTGCATTTGAGTAAAAATGGAGGAAGGACTGTGAGTGTGTCAACATCCATGTGGTTTGTGCTTCACTATACTCTTATTCCAGTACTTGCCTGGGTGGTACAAGTTATCTACAGAAGGATACAGAGCAGCCTCACACTGCATTGTTTGCTGTAATGACTATAGTAGTGTTGTCAATACACACAGTAATACACACAGTAATACACAATACACACAGTGGAATAAAAAAGTAATACAGAAGTGGTCCCCTTGTGTGTGCATCAGTGTTGATAACATAGTGGAATAAAAAAATTATCCACAAGTGGTTACCCTTGTGCGCACATCGGTGTAAACCAACAAGTGATCGAAAAGGGAAGAACAGGGTTATTTAATGTCTTCTATAGACATAATTGATTCAGAATGATTATAACTTGGAATATTGCAAGTATAGCATGTTGTCTATTTCATTGAGTGTTTGTATTTCAGCAAAGTACGATTCTGAACTCTCTGTCTAAAGGGACTTTCCACAAAATGTTGAAATATTCCCTCTGTTTGACCTCCACTTATGTATGAGGAAGTCTGTTTCCACTGTGCAATAAATTCACAATTCTTGAGTGATTTTCATTTTTATTCATCAATCCGATATAAGACCATTTCATAATTACAGTGAAATAGAAATACATGGATATATGGATTGGGAATGATGCATGTATTGTCTTCACAGTTTATAAGCAGGTGAGTTATGTGCACCTTGAGGGAATTTTAAAAGTGGCCGCTCTAAAGTTGGTCACAATTACACCCTCTTTTTCTTCTTTTGCAGTGAATAATATGGAAAGGCAAAGGTAAAAGACTCTATTTGACCTCTTTAACTCTCTATTTGTCCACTTTGTTAATTTCTAAAGAGCACATTGAAGGGGAAATTTGAACTGATTTGAAGTATACGATTTTTACTTCACCCCAAAATGCGCCGTATTTAAAGATTCTGTAGAGACAAGTTATTTACGGCGAAGAGTTTTTTGGAACAGTAGCTAAATTTTCACCATAGCACCTTAAGAAACTCCACTTCATTCCGAAGATTTGCAAGTTTTTCTGGTCTTTTCAGGAAAATATTTCACAAACATGTGCACATAAAACGAAAATAAAAAGCTTTTAAGAGGCACTACGGTGAAAAGTTAGTCTTACCCTTTGTTAACAAGCTTGTAAATTCTTGAAGCTCCAGTGGGTCGTTTTCATCGGCGTGTTTTGAGAAGAAATTCAGCTCCTGCAAATAGCCTTCTCTTATTCACATGTCAGATGACTTTGGCGCATACGTTACATTACGTCACGAATAGGGCACGTTTACGGAAGCTGCAAGTTGGCTTAAAGTACATGTGTGTATTCATCTTTCAATTTTTATAGCAGCTGTATCTTGTCCTTGACTCCAACGATTCAACAGGCAACTATTATTGCCATTCAAAGCATTTGGATAGTACCCCCTGCGTGGTTTTGTACGAAATAATGCCCCAAGAATGCCCTTGGGATCACTTGTTGTAAGGTACTGATACTGATAAGCCTAGCACACAGTCTATTTGTAAACATTTCAGTCTATTTGTAAACATTTGAGTTATTAGTACACACCATATCAACGTACAGTTCACTCAGTTCATTCAAGGGCATTCACTCCTACAAAACCATGCAGAGGATATCTAACCCGACAATTCACAATAAATACACAAAACCTAACTGTCATTCAGCACTAGCAGTGGTTCGGATCCGTTTTTAGAGGAGCATTCACCAACGCGTCACAACTGGTCATCCTTTGGTCACACAAATCGCGCATGATCTGGCTCGCAAAGACGTAACAACGTAATCACATTCCTTATTACCACAGAAACGCCCCTCTTAAGTTCAATGTACACATAACCTACCTGCATATTGATCAGCAATTGTTGTAAGTACGATGGAGTAATGCTGTGTTGAAAAAGTTAGCTACTATTCGTAGGAACCCTTTGAAGTAGAATGTATTGCAACATCGTGAACGAAGTCACCTAACATTGGCGTGACTTAGGTGGAAGATGAGAAAAGTTCGAGGACCAATTTTCTTTGCAAAAGGCGGTCTACTCAGCGGTGCTTTGTAGCTCTGAAACTTTACAAGGTTGTTGACAAAAGGCAATACTAAGTTTTCACCGTATGGCTAATTGATGCATTGTTCCGTTCATTTTATGTGCATGTGTTTTTGTATTTGTGTCTTCTCGAAAACTATATAAAAACGTGCACATAACGGTGAAAAGTTAGTTACCTTTCTTAGGAACCCTTCGAAGTAGAAATCATTTCCCAGTGCAGCCGTTAAGTAGACCGCCTTTTGGAAAGAAGTTGTTTTCATATACTTTTGAATCTGCCGATTTATTCCCTGAATAAGATCTTTGAGAATGTTTTGAGTGCAGAAATCTACAATTATAATGTAAAAGTATCGTACAGTACCTTCGTTTGGCTCACACAACGTATATAACAGAAAAGAAAAAAATGGGGTGTATTTACGGTGACATTTATCAGCCCCCATTTTGTTTTATGTGCAAAATGCACATAACTCACTTGTGTATTTCTTGATGGTATTCTTAGAAATGAATGCCAGAAGTACATACAAACACATACATATACAAGTAGGGTGTGTGCACATCACATTTCCGTTGTGATAAGGAATGTAATGTGACCGATTATATTGCAACACCTTATAGCCAGGCATTGCGTGTGTTGAGTTGATCATGTGTGTCCTGTGTCACCTGCACGACCAAAGAATGACCCAATGTGATGTACATATTGTCCACATAAGGGAAATGGCGAATGCTTGTCAGAAATGCATTGGGAAGTGTATGTTAGGTTTGGTGATAATCATTATGAACAGTTAGGTTATGTATCCCATGCATGGTTTTGACAGCTAATACTCAATAATGCTCTTGAAATCACTTATTGTAAGGTATGGATTACTGATAAAGTGAACAAACAGTGTGATAATGTGCAAAACTCAAATGTTCAGAGAGGGACTGATTTTCATTCAGTTTATCAGAAGCCTTATACTACAACATATGATTTCAAAGACCTCTGCAATTTGGACATGAAAGTAGGTACAAACGAAAGAACATATTATAAAATTCCTAAATCGAATATTGGGCGCTGGCACTCTGCCCAAATACAAGGTTCCTAGTTGCAAGATGTTGAAAATACACTGAAAGGGCAATGCATAGTACTCAAAGATTCTATTTTGAGGGTTTGGTCATTTCGTAACATGTGACAGTTCCAAAGCTGAAAACCAAGTTTTCTACGACTGCCTTTTTATGAAATTTTCCTGTCAAACAGAGCTGCTCTTCCAGCTTGAGTCACCTGTAGTAACATGTTCCACAAACATCTTTCCCATATTATACTAATGTAAATGTCATCACCAAAATTGAGCTATACAGGTGCATTATGAACATTCCCTTTTGTGAAGATGTATAATGTTGTCTTTTTGGCATACAGACATAACACCCTTGTGCATTCCCACCAGTACTGGTACTCACCCCATTCCCACCAGCACTACTCACCCCATTCCCACCAGCACTGCTACTCACCCCATTCCCACCAGTATTGCTACTCACCCCATTCCCACCAGCACACGGTTATTACTCACCCAATTCCCACCAATACTGCTACACACCCATTCCCAACAGTACAGCTATGATTCATCACCATTCTCACCAGCACTGGTACTCATTCCCACCAGTACTGCTGCTTCTCACCCTGTTCCCCAAAGCAATGTTACTCACTCCATTCCAACCAGCACTTACCCCATTCCCACCTTACTATTATTTACCCTCAATCCATTCTCTTGTTCAAGCACTCCATAATATTTGACTGCATGTAATAAAATGTAACATTTTCCATGCCTACACCATGCATAAAAATATTATTATCCAAATCTTACACACCAGATATCCAGATAAAAAACAGTACCATAAAGGCAAGAAGTTAATGTATAACATGTCTATTGCTAAATGTACATATCCAGATAAAAACAGTACATGTCTATCACTAAATGTACACATAAACATGCATGTGTATTTTTGAAATGTAAAGTACAGAACAACATGGCATACATCAGAGCTATACTAACAGAAAAGGTATTTTCATCTTGTTTATCTTGTTGCGATGAATTATATATAGTGGAAAGCTGTGAAGATGCATATTGTCATCACACATGATATTTTCTTGTGATGTGACTTTTACATGAAGCACTACTGGTTACTCACAGACTTTTTAATCTTGTCTGTAATACGTGGACCAACATGTTCAGTGATAGCATCAAATATACAGTGCCATGTGATTGGAGTGTGGACACCTGCTACACCTCTTCCTGACAACAGCTGGTTGAATGCTTCTCTGCAGGAATCAAAGTCATCGTGGAAATTTTGCCGTAAACTGTGCACATGTCCACTATGTACACCCAGTGAGAGTATAATTCTCGTCCAGTTACCTACAATCTGCGGTATAACATACTCGACCAAATGAACAAGTTCAGGAATACTTTCATATGAGATGAGACTTGGCTTAGGAAAGTCATCATACAACAAATCACTTTCTTTAAAGTTGAACTTCGTGAGGATGTCACGCACTTGGTGACATCCAACAGCCTTGATGGCAGAAATCACTACATTGTTCCAGCTTCTCCTCTTCTGTCCAGCATTGTGAATGTAGCATGTCCAATGTCTCACAACTTCAGTACAACAATCCACAACTTGTGCTCTGTTGTTCTTACGAATCCCATCAAGAACATGAGGCTTAACTCCAAGGTACAATCCGAAATTGTACCATTCAGTGTGAACCGTTGGGAGAACTATATCTATGAGTTCCTTGTCAGTAGGAGCACTTTGTAGTGTTATTGGGTATTGTACCTCCAAGGTACTTGGGACAGGTTTCATGGAATGTCTAATGAGTGGTGAATGTGCAAGAATTAATTGATTATCAGGTAAGGGGTAAGGAGCAGGTGGCCTAATTGTTTCAGTCAATGATGATATGGATCTCGGGTTAGTTCTGTGTAGGCTGTCAGATATAGACTTTCTAATGGCTCTCATTGTCTTAGCTGTTTCATACGCATCGAGGACATCCAGGAGTTGTGTCCATGTTGGTCTAGTACCATTCTCCAACCAATAGAAGAGCAATTGCTTCAGTGTACACAGTTCACCCAAGTTTATTGGGTCAGTCATATCGAGTGAGTAGTAAATATTTTCATGATCATTACAAGTGTAGCTGTGTTTGGTCTGCTGGACAATGTACTTCATCACTTGACTTTTCTGTGGTTTCTGCTCAAACAGAGCCTCATCATCATGTTCATTACTTGTACCTAAAATGCTTAATTGATGCTTCAAACACACACTGATTTCTGCTACTGATACTGTACCTGAACTGTGAATCTGCCTCAACATGACCATCACAGCAGGTAATGTTGGTACCACTGTATGACTGCTTTCAAAAGGTAGGTAGACTCCTCCTAAACCAGCCTTGTGAAGTACACTAGCTATATCTGGCAGATGCAGGCGATCTGCTAAATGAATGGGATGAATGGACCAATTGCTGGATTGAGATCCACAATAATGCTGACGTAGGAAGGGTTTGGACAGCAGTTTAGAAACAAAGTCACAATATAGATGGGGTGCCCAGTGTAGTATAAGGTGACTTCTCTCAATATAGTATTTCCGTGATATCATACTCAAGTGAAAAGGACTGAGAATCTTCCCATGTGTCAGTGCATTCGCAACAATTAGGTCTGTATCTGACAGTTTAAATATCCACCTGACACAGTCAACAGTGAGGGTTGACTTGGTGGACACAAAAGACTTCTTTGCTGCATGGTCATCCCTCAGAATGCACTCTATTGAATCAAGTATCTTGTAGCTACCAAATAATGCTCCAAGATATATCAAATTATGAATATTGACAGATGATAAATTTCTCCTCAGCAAGTCTATAGCTTGGTCAAAGTGTGTACTGTTAGTATCTTGTGAAAGATTCCACACAATGGAGTACTCTATACTTGTAACTCCTATGAAACTAATGCAAGAGTACTCCTCAATGAATTGCTGTGATTCCAACTGACAGTGTGCAGTAATTTTCTCATTTCCCATTACATGAGCCAAGTATAAAGGAGTCCCAAAACCTGGTGCTTCATAATGAACATCTGCACCATTCTCAACTAGGATGCAATAAGCCTCCCATCCTCCTATTGCAGCAGCATAGTGAAGTGGTGTGAGACCATACATGTCAACAGCATTGATTGGTACATTGTGATCTAAGAGACGTTTAATAACCTCAGGATAATTACCTTGAGCTGCAGCATGAAGGGGAGTTCCATTTATACTGTTAAGTACATTAATCACACTGCAATCTTGTGTAAGAATAGACTTTATCAAATCCATTCTACCATACAAACAAGCTTGTTGAAATGGTGTGCCATCTAAGCCAGCAACAATGCGTAAGTTAGTATCATTTTCAATCAACTCTAATCCTGCTTCAGTTGCTCCTTCATATGCTGCATCATGTAATGAACTCCAATTTACAATATCCTTGACTACTTTAATACTGCCTATCCCTGGTCTATTTATGAATCCAGTGCCAGCTGTAACTGCATCAATGGAACATCCACATCTTAATAATGCTTGCACTGTGGACACTTGATTAGTACAAACTGCCTGGTGTAGAGGTGTGCCATAGTAATTAGCTACTACGGCATTGTCTGCTCCATGTCTAATCAGTTCCAATGCTGCTTCTGTTTTCCCTTTAGCTGCAGCACTGTGAAGTGGAATCCAGTTGTCTTCATCAGTAGCATTAACATCACAACCTCTATCAATGAGTTCCTTGATAACATCAACATTACCACCTTCAGCAGCATGATGGAGTACAGTGCGACCCTTGGTGCTGAGTGTGTCAAGTGGGCAACCATGTTCTAGGAGGGCTCTTAATGTTGTGAGATGACCCCCAATAGCTGCCTGGTGCAGAGGTGTGCCAAATCTACCAGCTACAACAGCATTGTCTGTTCCATGTGCAATCAGTTCCAATGCTGCTTCTGTTTTACCGTGAGCTGCAGCACTGTGAAGTGGAGTCAAGTTGTCTTCATCAGTAGCATTAACATCACAACCTCTATCAATGAGTTCCTTGATAACATCAATATTACCACCTGAAGCAGCATGATGGAGTACAGTGCGACCCTTGGTGCTGAGTGTGTCAAGTGGGCAACCATGTTCTAGGAGGGCTCTTAATGTTGTGAGATGACCCCCAATAGCTGCCTGGTGTAGAGGTGTGCCAAATCTACCAGCTACAACAGCATTGTCTGCTCCATGTCTAATCAGTTCCAATGCTGCTTCTGTTTTACCGCAAGCTGCAGCATAGTGAAGTGGAATCCAGTTGTCTTCATCAGTAGCATTAACATCACAACCTCTATCAATGAGTTCCTTGATAACATCAACATTACCACCTGAAGCAGCATGATGGAGTACAGTGGTACCCTCGGTGCTGAGTGTGTCAAGTGGGCAACCATGTTCTAGGAGGGCTCTTAATGTTGTGAGATGACCCCCAATAGCTGCCTGGTGTAGAGGTGTGCCAAATCTACCAGCTACAACAGCATTGTCTGCTCCATGTCTAATCAGTTCCAATGCTGCTTCTGTTTTCCCTTTAGCTGCAGCACTGTGAAGTGGAATCCAGTTGTCTTCATCAGTAGCATTAACATCACAACCTCTATCAATGAGTTCCTTGATAACATCAACATTACCACCTTCAGCAGCATGATGGAGTACAGTGCGACCCTTGGTGCTGAGTGTGTCAAGTGGGCAACCATGTTCTAGGAGGGCTCTTAATGTTGTGAGATGACCCCTAATAGCTGCCTGGTGCAGAGGTGTGCCAAATCTACCAGCTACAACAGCATTGTCTGTTCCATGTGCAATCAGTTCCAATGCTGCTTCTGTTTTACCGTGAGCTGCAGCACTGTGAAGTGGAGTCAAGTTGTCTTCATCAGTAGCATTAACATCACAACCTCTATCAATGAGTTCCTTGATAACATCAATATTACCACCTGAAGCAGCATGATGGAGTACAGTGCGACCCTTGGTGCTGAGTGTGTCAAGTGGGCAACCATGTTCTAGGAGGGCTCTTAATGTTGTGAGATGACCCCCAATAGCTGCCTGGTGTAGAGGTGTGCCAAATTTACCAGCTACAACAGCATTGTCTGCTCCATGTCTAATCAGTTCCAATGCTGCTTCTGTTTTACCGCAAGCTGCAGCATAGTGAAGTGGAATCCAGTTGTCTTCATCAGTAGCATTAACATCACAACCTCTATCAATGAGTTCCTTGATAACATCAACATTACCACCTGAAGCAGCATGATGGAGTACAGTGGTACCCTCGGTGCTGAGTGTGTCAAGTGGGCAACCATGTTCTAGGAGGGCTCTTAATGTTGTGAGATGACCCCCAATAGCTACCTGGTGTAGAGGTGTGCCAAATCTACCAGCTACAACAGCATTGTCTGCTCCATGTCTAATCAGTTCCAATGCTGCTTCTGTTTTCCCTTTAGCTGCAGCACTGTGAAGTGGAATCCAGTTGTCTTCATCAGTAGCATTAACATCACAACCTCTATCAATGAGTTCCTTGATAACATCAACATTACCACCTTCAGCAGCATGATGGAGTACAGTGCGACCCTTGGTGCTGAGTGTGTCAAGTGGGCAACCATGTTCTAGGAGGGCTCTTAATGTTGTGAGATGACCCCCAATAGCTGCCTGGTGCAGAGGTGTGCCAAATCTACCAGCTACAACAGCATTGTCTGTTCCATGTGCAATCAGTTCCAATGCTGCTTCTGTTTTACCGTGAGCTGCAGCACTGTGAAGTGGAGTCAAGTTGTCTTCATCAGTAGCATTAACATCACAACCTCTATCAATGAGTTCCTTGATAACATCAATATTACCACCTGAAGCAGCATGATGGAGTACAGTGCGACCCTTGGTGCTGAGTGTGTCAAGTGGGCAACCATGTTCTAGGAGGGCTCTTAATGTTGTGAGATGACCCCCAATAGCTGCCTGGTGTAGAGGTGTGCCAAATCTACCAGCTACAACAGCATTGTCTGCTCCATGTCTAATCAGTTCCAATGCTGCTTCTGTTTTACCGCAAGCTGCAGCATAGTGAAGTGGAATCCAGTTGTCTTCATCAGTAGCATTAACATCACAACCTCTATCAATGAGTTCCTTGATAACATCAACATTACCACCTGAAGCAGCATGATGGAGTACAGTGGTACCCTCGGTGCTGAGTGTGTCAAGTGGGCAACCATGTTCTAGGAGGGCTCTTAATGTTGTGAGATGACCCCCAATAGCTGCCTGGTGTAGAGGTGTGCCAAATCTACCAGCTACAACAGCATTGTCTGCTCCATGTCTAATCAGTTCCAATGCTGCTTCTGTTTTCCCTTTAGCTGCAGCACTGTGAAGTGGAATCCAGTTGTCTTCATCAGTAGCATTAACATCACAACCTCTATCAATGAGTTCCTTGATAACATCAACATTACCACCTTCAGCAGCATGATGGAGTACAGTGCGACCCTTGGTGCTGAGTGTGTCAAGTGGGCAACCATGTTCTAGGAGGGCTCTTAATGTTGTGAGATGACCCCTAATAGCTGCCTGGTGCAGAGGTGTGCCAAATCTACCAGCTACAACAGCATTGTCTGTTCCATGTGCAATCAGTTCCAATGCTGCTTCTGTTTTACCGTGAGCTGCAGCACTGTGAAGTGGAGTCAAGTTGTCTTCATCAGTAGCATTAACATCACAACCTCTATCAATGAGTTCCTTGATAACATCAATATTACCACCTGAAGCAGCATGATGGAGTACAGTGCGACCCTTGGTGCTGAGTGTGTCAAGTGGGCAACCATGTTCTAGGAGGGCTCTTAATGTTGTGAGATGACCCCCAATAGCTGCCTGGTGTAGAGGTGTGCCAAATTTACCAGCTACAACAGCATTGTCTGCTCCATGTCTAATCAGTTCCAATGCTGCTTCTGTTTTACCGCAAGCTGCAGCATAGTGAAGTGGAATCCAGTTGTCTTCATCAGTAGCATTAACATCACAACCTCTATCAATGAGTTCCTTGATAACATCAACATTACCACCTGAAGCAGCATGATGGAGTACAGTGGTACCCTCGGTGCTGAGTGTGTCAAGTGGGCAACCATGTTCTAGGAGGGCTCTTAATGTTGTGAGATGACCCCCAATAGCTACCTGGTGTAGAGGTGTGCCAAATCTACCAGCTACAACAGCATTGTCTGCTCCATGTCTAATCAGTTCCAATGCTGCTTCTGTTTTCCCTTTAGCTGCAGCACTGTGAAGTGGAATCCAGTTGTCTTCATCAGTAGCATTAACATCACAACCTCTATCAATGAGTTCCTTGATAACATCAACATTACCACCTTCAGCAGCATGATGGAGTACAGTGCGACCCTTGGTGCTGAGTGTGTCAAGTGGGCAACCATGTTCTAGGAGGGCTCTTAATGTTGTGAGATGACCCCCAATAGCTGCCTGGTGCAGAGGTGTGCCAAATCTACCAGCTACAACAGCATTGTCTGTTCCATGTGCAATCAGTTCCAATGCTGCTTCTGTTTTACCGTGAGCTGCAGCACTGTGAAGTGGAGTCAAGTTGTCTTCATCAGTAGCATTAACATCACAACCTCTATCAATGAGTTCCTTGATAACATCAATATTACCACCTGAAGCAGCATGATGGAGTACAGTGCGACCCTTGGTGCTGAGTGTGTCAAGTGGGCAACCATGTTCTAGGAGGGCTCTTAATGTTGTGAGATGACCCCCAATAGCTGCCTGGTGTAGAGGTGTGCCAAATCTACCAGCTACAACAGCATTGTCTGCTCCATGTCTAATCAGTTCCAATGCTGCTTCTGTTTTACCGCAAGCTGCAGCATAGTGAAGTGGAATCCAGTTGTCTTCATCAGTAGCATTAACATCACAACCTCTATCAATGAGTTCCTTGATAACATCAACATTACCACCTGAAGCAGCATGATGGAGTACAGTGGTACCCTCGGTGCTGAGTGTGTCAAGTGGGCAACCATGTTCTAGGAGGGCTCTTAATGTTGTGAGATGACCCCCAATAGCTACCTGGTGTAGAGGTGTGCCAAATCTACCAGCTACAACAGCATTGTCTGCTTCATGTCTAATCAGTTCCAATGCTGCTTCTGTTTTCCCTTTAGCTGCAGCACTGTGAAGTGGAATCCAGTTGTCTTTATCAGTAGCATTAACATCACAACCTCTATCAATGAGTTCCTTGATAACATCAACATTACCACCTGAAGCAGCATGATGGAGTACAGTGCGACCCTTGGTGCTGAGTGTGTCAAGTGGGCAACCATGTTCTAGGAGGGCTCTTAATGTTGTGAGATGACCCCTAATAGCTGCCTGGTGCAGAGGTGTGCCAAATCTACCAGCTACAACAGCATTGTCTGCTCCATGTCTAATCAGTTCCAATGCTGCTTCTGTTTTACCGCAAGCTGCAGCATAGTGAAGTGGAATCCAGTTGTCTTCATCAGTAGCATTAACATC
Source organism: Halisarca cf. caerulea (assembly GCA_963170055.1). Lineage (NCBI taxonomy): Eukaryota > Metazoa > Porifera > Demospongiae > Chondrillida > Halisarcidae > Halisarca > Halisarca cf. caerulea. The sequence continues at coordinate 1,067,062 of CAUJGJ010000040.1, read as the reverse complement.
ACAACCTCTATCAATGAGTTCCTTGATAACATCAACATTACCACCTGAAGCAGCATGATGGAGTACAGTGGTACCCTCGGTGCTGAGTGTGTCAAGTGGGCAACCATGTTCTAGGAGGGCTCTTAATGTTGTGAGATGACCCCCAATAGCTGCCTGGTGTAGAGGTGTGCCAAATCTACCAGCTACAACAGCATTGTCTGCTTCATGTCTAATCAGTTCCAATGCTGCTTCTGTTTTCCCTTTAGCTGCAGCACTGTGAAGTGGAATCCAGTTGTCTTCATCAGTAGCATTAACATCACAACCTCTATCAATGAGTTCCTTGATAACATCAACATTACCACCTTCAGCAGCATGATGGAGTACAGTGCGACCCTTGGTGCTGAGTGTGTCAAGTGGGCAACCATGTTCTAGGAGGGCTCTTAATGTTGTGAGATGACCCCTAATAGCTGCCTGGTGCAGAGGTGTGCCAAATCTACCAGCTACAACAGCATTGTCTGCTCCATGTCTAATCAGTTCCAATGCTGCTTCTGTTTTACCGCAAGCTGCAGCATAGTGAAGTGGAATCCAGTTGTCTTCATCAGTAGCATTAACATCACAACCTCTATCAATGAGTTCCTTGATAACATCAACATTACCACCTGAAGCAGCATGATGGAGTACAGTGGTACCCTCGGTGCTGAGTGTGTCAAGTGGGCAACCATGTTCTAGGAGGGCTCTTAATGTTGTGAGATGACCCCCAATAGCTGCCTGGTGTAGAGGTGTGCCAAATCTACCAGCTACAACAGCATTGTCTGCTTCATGTCTAATCAGTTCCAATGCTGCTTCTGTTTTCCCTTTAGCTGCAGCACTGTGAAGTGGAATCCAGTTGTCTTTATCAGTAGCATTAACATCACAACCTCTATCAATGAGTTCCTTGATAACATCAACATTACCACCTGAAGCAGCATGATGGAGTACAGTGCGACCCTTGGTGCTGAGTGTGTCAAGTGGGCAACCATGTTCTAGGAGGGCTCTTAATGTTGTGAGATGACCCCTAATAGCTGCCTGGTGCAGAGGTGTGCCAAATCTACCAGCTACAACAGCATTGTCTGTTCCATGTGCAATCAGTTCCAATGCTGCTTCTGTTTTACCGTGAGCTGCAGCACTGTGAAGTGGAGTCCAGTTGTCTTCATCAGTAGCATTAACATCACAACCTCTATCAATGAGTTCCTTGATAACATCATCATTACCACCTGAAGCAGCATGATGGAGTACAGTGCGACCTTTGGTGCTGAGTGTGTCAAGTGGGCAACCATGTTCTAGGAGGGCTCTTAATGTTGTGAGATGACCCCCAATAGCTGCCTGGTGTAGAGGTGTGCCAAATCTACCAGCTACAACAGCATTGTCAGCTCCATGTCTAATCAGTTCCAATGCTGCTTCTGTTTTCCCTTTAGCTGCAGCACTGTGAAGTGGAGTCCAGTTGTCTTCATCAGTAGCATTAACATCACAACCTCTATAAATGCGTTCCTTGATAACATCAACATTACCACCTTCAGCAGCATGATGGAGTACAGTGCGACCCTCGGTGCTGAGTGTGTCAAGTGGGCAACCATGTTCTAGGAGGGCTCTTAATGTTGTGAAATGACCCCTAATAGCTGCCTGGTGTGAAGGTGTGTCAAATCTACCAGCTACAACAGCATTGTCTGCTCCATGTCTAATCAGTTCCAATGCTGCTTCTCTTTTACCTTCAGCTGCAGCACTGTGAAGTGGAGTCCAGTTGTCTTCATCAGTAGCATTAACATCACAACCTCTATCAATGAGTTCCTTGATAACATCAACATTACCACCTGAAGCAGCATGATGGAGTACAGTCCAACCCTCGGTGCTGAGTGTGTCAAGTGGGCAACCATGTTCTAGGAGGGCTCTTAATGTTGTGAGATGACCCCCAATAGCTGCCTGGTGTAGAGGTGTGCCAAATCTACCAGCTACAACAGCATTGTCTGCTCCATGTGCAATCAGTTCCAATGCTGCTTCTGTTTTACCTTCAGCTGCAGCACTGTGAAGTGGAATCCAGTTGTCTTCATCAGTAGCATTAACATCACAACCTCTATCAATGAGTTCCTTGATAACATCAACATTACCACCTGAAGCAGCATGATGGAGTACAGTGGTACCCTCGGTGCTGAGTGTGTCAAGTGGGCAACCATGTTCTAGGAGGGCTCTTAATGTTGTGAGATGACCCCCAATAGCTGCCTGGTGTAGAGGTGTGCCAAATCTACCAGCTACAACAGCATTGTCTGCTTCATGTCTAATCAGTTCCAATGCTGCTTCTGTTTTCCCTTTAGCTGCAGCACTGTGAAGTGGAATCCAGTTGTCTTCATCAGTAGCATTAACATCACAACCTCTATCAATGAGTTCCTTGATAACATCAACATTACCACCTTCAGCAGCATGATGGAGTACAGTGCGACCCTCGGTGCTGAGTGTGTCAAGTGGGCAACCATGTTCTAGGAGGGCTCTTAATGTTGTGAGATGACCCCTAATAGCTGCCTGGTGCAGAGGTGTGCCAAATCTACCAGCTACAACAGCATTGTCTGCTCCATGTCTAATCAGTTCCAATGCTGCTTCTGTTTTAATGCAAGCTGCAGCATAGTGAAGTGGAGTACAGTTGTCTTCATCAGTAGCATTAACATCACAACCTCTATCAATGAGTTCCTTGATAACATCAACATTACCACCTGAAGCAGCATGATGGAGTACAGTGCGACCCTCGGTGCTGAGTGTGTCAAGTGGGCAACCATGTTCTAGGAGGGCTCTTAATGTTGTGAGATGACCCCTAATAGCTGCCTGGTGCAGAGGTGTGCCAAATCTACCAGCTACAACAGCATTGTCTGCTCCATGTGCAATCAGTTCCAATGCTGCTTGTGTTTCACTTCTACCTGTAGCAATGTGAAATGGAGTACAGTTGTCTATGATGCTTGAAAATGTTTCAGCCATGTTCATTAAGAGCCATAGGTATTTATCATAGGTCAAGTTGCTAGTCTGATAAATCCAGTAAACACATCTGCAGATTGAGATAAAAGGATTACACTAACAGCAAATATTTGGTGTGTGAGGCAGGTGAGGCTTCTTTTAACATCTACAAAAGCAATTAGTGGAGAATATCATCATAGTAAATTGGAGGCCAATAACAAGACTCCTGCATGTCCAGATGTAACAGGTGAACACAATTCAGGGTACTTTTGTGAACCCACGCAGTTCAAACATTCCACAGCAAACCATCATAGTCAAAAATGCACAAATACAGTGGACAACACTTGCGCCCAAGATCTGATCCTCTATAACCAACCTATTGCACATCGGACATGCCCAGAATTGTTATGATAGCACTCCTCAGTTTGCATAGTGATAAAATGTGAATTTTCGGTGCCTCAATAAAACAAGTCGCACAGTTATCTTATATTTTAAACTTTTTTTCGGGCATAAACGAATGCCTAATCCGTGTTTAGTTTCTGTTGTCACCAGTATTCTGTCACATGCTGACATGTGACCAAACTAGGCTGTTCTTCACAATTTTAGTTTCATGCTGGGTGATAAATGAGGGAACATGCATGACAGTGACGCTTTTATGGTACCAACTGTGAGTTATTTGCACTTGTCCTAAGTTATAGATGCTTAGATCATGTCATTAGAGGTCTGATTTCATTGATCTCCACAGGCTCATTATAGCAGATTTTAGACGACTAAAAAAATGGCTGCCGCCCTGAAGGGGTGACAAATACATCAGGATGTTGACTCGCAGAAATAATTTCTGGCTCATTTTAAATCTTTTACACACTTTAATGCTTGAAATAGTTCTTTGTGGCTAGGTATATCCATCAATTAATCCTAAATCGTCCACACTAGCCAGAATTTGAAAAAATATTAATTCCAACGTTTCGGCAACACAGTTGCCTTCATCAGGGAATATCACAGGGTGAAAACTCAAAGCTTTTATACAAAAAGGGGGGGGGTGATATGTGGTGATTGTGTAAGGATAACATGCTAGATAAATGGGATGTACAATGGGATGATAACATGTATTTGTAAATAAATGGGATGTCACATGATGATGATGATGATGGTTTGTATGTTCTAAACAGATAACAAGAATTTATGGGTGAGTCTTAGCCAAGTAATGAGGTGTACTCCCTAGGTAGTGTGCCCTTTTCTCTGTTGATTGTGTTATCATCCTTCTGCGAACACATTCGGACAACCCCTTGATGTGACACTACCCTACATCAAGGGGTTGTCCGAATGTGTTCGCAGGATCCTCACCCCCCTGGACATCCAAGTTGCCTTTCGACCCCACTACATCATCCGCAACACACTGGTACACTCAAAGGATAAAACGCCAACTGAGCAGAGATCTGGTATTGTGTACAAGATCTCATGTTCTGAGTGCCCAAAGGTGTACATTGGACAGACAGGGAGATCCTTAAAACAACGGATCACAGAACACCGCCGTGCCATCAGGAATGGTGACCTGGCCACATCTGCTCTAGCCGAACATGCGTGGAACACGGGCCATCATTTTGATACAGCCGCAGCAGAGATCATTGATGCACATCCCCATGTGACAACCAGATGCTTACTGGAAAGCTGGCACATACAGAAGGATGACAACACAATCAACAGAGAAAAGGGCACACTACCTAGGGAGTACACCTCATTACTTGGCTAAGACTCACCCATAAATTCTTGTTATCTGTTTAGAACATACAAACCATCATCATCATCATCATGTGACATCCCATTGTACATCCCATTTATTTACAAATACATGTTATCATCCCATTGTACATCCCATTTATCTAGCATGTTATCCTTACACAATCACCACATATCACCCCCCCCCCTTTTGGATAAAAGCTTTGAGTTTTCACCCTGTGATATTCCCTGATGAAGGCAACTGTGTTGCCGAAACGTTGGAATTAATATTTTTTCAAATTCTGGCTAGTGTGGACGATTTACACTTTAATGCTTATTGTCGAAACATTAAACCAAAAAACAAGCCCATATTGTATGCAAAAATAAGTAAATAAGAATCTGGAAAAATACTATTTTTGCAGTAAAAGTCAATGTCCGCACGTCTAGAAGTGCTTTAATAGGGACAAAACTAGTATCAAATTAACCCTTTATCTTGCACGGGCCTATATTTAGGCTCTCGTCGCTGTCTTGTACGATTGCGTAACTTCAACCGATTTTCAATTGGAATACGTCATTCTGTAGATCTTCGGCTACTGTCCATATTTGTACAGTTTTATAGGTATAGCATGTGTATAATGAGAGATATGAGCCAAAAACATCATTGCGTATACAAGAATGCTCGAAATTATACGACAATATACATAAAACGCGAAAAAAATGGCTACGCGTAACTAATAATGGAATGTGCTTATTGCAGTTCTTTTGAGTTAGTTAGGCTGTAGTACTGTTAGTATTCTTCTGTTTTGTGTGCCAAAGACGAAAACAAGGATCAATGCACAAGTGGACCGGATCTTGAGGGTTACAAGAAGAGCATTCGTATGACTATTTTTTCCGGGTTCCTTCGAGGCTGCACAGGCGACATCTGATGCTCTTCTTACTCCTTTCGGGGAAGTGCTGACCCGTATATTGTGTTGATGGAAGCGCCTTACCAGAAGGATGGGGTGGGCGCTTTCGCGAATTGAACACAGCCAGCAATTGCTCGCTCAGTTCAAGGATGAACTCCTTTTGGGTTCTTTTCGCACAGTGAGGACTCTCGGCCAGAAGGATGTAAACGTTCACGACGGATACATCTACCAGGTAATAGAACAGCCTATGCCACCACTTTTTAGAACGGCGACTACAGCTGTATGTTTTCCGTCTGGCATCTGCTAGATCTACACCACCCATATGTTGGTTGTAGAGCTTCACTGACTCAGGGCAAGGAATGCGGGATGTCTGACCATCTTTTCCTTTCCTTTTCACCGTGGTTGTTGTTGTTGGATTGCATATGGTATTGATCAAAATGACAGCCTTTGTATCCTTCCATACCAGACACTCAACCTTCCCGTCTTCAACAATTTTTGAACAGTGTTCACCGCGTGTGAGCCTCTTGCTCATGGTCTTCACATCTTTAAATTCTTGTGGCCACTTTTTCCTGTTGCTTCTGGTTGTTGCTATGGTGTATGTGTTGCGAGACAAGAGTTTTCGCCAGATCAACGCTTGAGAAATAATTATCATAATAGAGAAAATGTGATTTGTCTAGCAATGGATTGGCAAGCTTGAGAACAACTGCCGGCCCCAAACCACCACTCTCCTTTTCCGTACTAGCACCTGTGTAAACCATGAAGCGATATGTGTATCCGTTGGATGAATCGCATAAGCACCATATCTTGAAACCCCGTTTGGTTGGCTTCATGGGCATGTATTGCTTGATTGAACTCCGCCCCTTGAAGCCAACCATTGCTTCATCTATCGCTACTTCTTGATGCGGATTGTAGCACTCTTCCATATTTCCTTGAATGATGTTTATAAGAGGTCGAATCTTATGCAGTTTGTCAAAGCCAGCTTGACCCCTTGGTAATGCTGTTGTGTTATCCACAAGGTGAAGACAGCTCAAGAGGACACGGAATCGGCGATATGACATCCCAGCAACTATTCCATTGGCACCCAGAAGTGGATGCGATGACCAGTAATCCTCCAATTGCGGGAGTTGATGAATCCCCATGGCCAAGATCATACCGATAAACAATTGCATTTCTTGTGGATTGGTGTCATACCATTTGTAGCTTGCACCCGGTGGTGTTTGCAGAGCATATAGGTTAGTCTGGTCAGCAAGCAGCTGGAAGGTATCTTTTCCAAAGAGTAGTGTGAATGCGTCAAGTGCTGTTGCTGAACTATCCAAATGAACTCTTGGGCCCACTGGTTCGGAGAATGCCAAAGGAGAAAAAGGTGTGTTGTTGGTTGTATATGTAGCTGATGGTATGTGGGTGGGACATGGTGTACTAGGACCAGGAGTTGAAATGGTGGGAAGAGTGGTCCTTGGAGGGGGGGGGGGGGTACTGGGAGCAAGTACAGGTGTGATGGAATGAGTGGTGCTAGGAGCAGGTGTTGGAGGGGTAGAAAATGTTGTATTGAGAAGTGGGGTGCAAGGAGTAAAGGAGATTGTGTCTGGAAGGGTGGTATCAGTGGCAGGAGTGGAGATTGTTTCTTCAGGAAGGGGTGTACTGCCAGTTGTGATTTGTGCTACATTTGTCTCATCACTCTCTTCATCTAGGGTGTTGTTGATTTGGGCTAAAGTCAGGTGATCAGTGGGTTCCAGCTGCAGGATAGTGTCGTCTGCTAGGTCGTGTTCATCCTCGGAGTTTTCCCAGTCAACAGTATCATCCTTATCAAATTGTTGCAGCACATCATCAACAGACATTACTTGTTTTCGTGCCATGTGTCTATTGTAGAAATTGTATTTATATGATAAATATGTGCATTGAGCATGCTCAAGGAAATACTTGCAATGTTGGCCTTACTTTGCGAGCGAGATATGGATGACACCAGTAAATTTCGGCAAACAAGAACCTTGCTTTTGGTAATAACTTGTTGCAATTGCCAAAACTAAACGCACTGCACTTCCACGACTGTCACAATGAAAAACGCTAGCTAGATCGGTTATTTTGTAGGCATTGAAAATGACGCAAAAGCGTGTGTGTCTTTGTTAACTAAAAGTACGACGAATGTAACAAAACGCCAGTCAACAGGGAACAAAGAAACGTCAAAAAGACAAAACAACAAAGAGATACTACCTGTTTACAAACATCTTCTTTGTTTCTTCTTGTTTGTTCCCTATTGACTGCCGAAAAGTACGAAAAAGTGAACAATCATTATATCCATTAACAAATTATGCCCACGGTAACAGTTTCGTACGAGAAACAAAGCCATTTTGGTCGTTCTCGTCGATTCCTTCAGCAATTTATCCATTACGCCTAAATATAGGCCCGCGCAAGATAAGGGGTACGCGAAAAATCGTAACGCGAACGGAAAGGGGTTAAAGAGTAAAGTAAAGTCACAAAGAAGGGCCATCTAGACGTGTGGATTCTACATTCTTTTTGAGACAAGTTCAAAGCCGCCATTTTAGTGTGACATCATTGAGGATGTTGCGTATCATTCCAAGATGGTTGCATGCATGAAAATTCGCTATGTTACTGTTATAGTTTCGATATCAAAGTTAGTTTCGTCGTTTTGTTTAGTTTTTCTCACCAAAGGAAGACACTAAATCTTTGATACTGATTAATCGATCCTTGTTTGCGAACGATTATGGGTGAGTTACAGTGCCTTTAACTGATCTTTATGCATATGTGACCGTCTATGAGAAAGGGGGTCACTTTGCGGTTATTAACCCTTTTTTGTTCTCGAGTTCGCGCGCCTGTAGGTCGCTCGCGTTCACCGTCCACTTTAGTGGATCGTAAGGCCTAAAGTTCGAATTATAAAAGTTTAAGCGATATTCTTCTAACTTGGTAGATGTACTACTTGTAGTAAGAATACACAATACACAAAGTTTCAATGGCTAATGTACATGTACAAAAGGGCTACAATAGGCAAAAGTCTTCTAATTTACAAAGTTATACAGTGCTATACGATATTTTACAGTAAATACAATGGCGGCCGTGGTATCTCGTTACCAAATCCTATCAGTTCTTAGTTCGATACAGCTTAAAACAAGGAATAACGCAAAGAGGAATAGGCGTAGAAGAACAGAGGTCCTTGCAGCAGTAGCTGGTACATTCCGGATCTTCGGTGCGGCGCATACCCCGGCAATGAAGAGATTTTCGTAAAGTGTCAGGGAAGTGCCTTTTAACACGTCGTAAACTTGAAAGGAGCACCGTCTACACTTCTGCGCTCAAGACACTTCCTTGATGAATGGACAGACATCAATTCCTTAGACAATTTTAGTCGCAAATCCTTGCGAGGTTCGTCTAATTGCTATAACACACAGTACACCTTTGTAAAGCCTGCCGTACACATATACCTTTCCATGAAGATGGGCTAAAAGGGTCACTAATAAGCAAGGAAGGTTAGAAAGTCACAAAAAGCTTTCGAAAAGAAAGTTTTGCTCCATTTCGTGCCCGAAACAAGCCACAATAACGACGAGCCACTAAAGTGGATGACGAACACGAACGCATATGGTAATTATGTATGCACAAACGTGAACATGTGCATCCACTATAGTGGACGACGAATCGAAAAGGGTTAAGTAAGCGCAAAATGTGCAAAAATTCATTTCATTAAGATTTTCTTTTATTTCAAAATTTGATAGCCATACATTCGATCTATGACTGTACAAAGTTTGAATTGAATTCGCTCGGTAGTTTTTGAGAGCGAGGGTGATTTTTAACCTTATGCAGTGACGCCATCTTGATTTACGGTGCGATTTTAGCATACTACAGAGTCATCACTGATTACCGGAAGTTAGTACAAAACTGCCCGTTTCTCACACATGACCACTGCATGTGGCTGATAAACAAAACGTCATATCTCAGTGAGCGTTCGTGACACAAACAGAATACGCTTCAAGATGATGTGTAAATCGAGTATTGACCAAAACCGCAAAGTGACCCCATTTTCCTATAGACGGTCACATATTATTATATTGTAAAATCCTCTCACCGTCACTATTAATAGAGCAACTCTTGATATTATCATATGATTTTGATATTGCTTGGATACGTTAGTGCAATTTCGAAGATTATGGGTGAATACCTTTGCACGAATGGTTCTGATTGCAACATTTATGTACGCAAATTGTCCATATGTGGTGTTTGATACTTTTAATCACCATATCCATCTTTTAAAAGCTTTCAAATGACGGATCTGGCGGTGCAAAGTTTGAATCGTAACTCCCACAATATGCAAACATTTCCCGCTACAAAGATTTTGCAACTTGTGATGACACATGTCACGTTTTTTATAGAGGTAGTCATGACGTGTATGAAAAATGTGACAAATTCTCTACATTCCAATACTTTGTCACCTAAAATCCTCACATTCTGAAATACGCTATAATGCCACAGGGGCATTATAGCGCTTTTTGGAAGTTGGGGATTACAGGCGACAAAGTTATGGAATTTGTGGAATTTGTCACATTTTACCTATACATCATTACCAACAGAAGGTAAACGTTGTAATATGTCATCAGCGGCGGGCGCTTACAGTGGTTTAGCGATAGCAGAATCTTTCGAATCTTATCGACTTTGAAAAGGCAAAAAGCCGTTTTGTGCCTTAATAAGTTTTGTTTAGGTATTTATAAAAGCACATCAATGTTTAGTCGCAATGTTCAAGCTACACTAGTACCATCAAAAAGGGCCAGGTATCCGGCGACCTTCCCACCTCGAATAATCGTTGCAGAATGCCGAATCAATGTAAGAAGGTGCTGTGACAGATAACTGCACTATACTATCCAGGATATCCTAGATCACGAATGAAACACTAGCTAAAATCGGCAAAATGTTAGCAGGCTCAGTCTACTTTCTGACTTTGTACTAATCGATTCATTGATTTCGCACGCAAGCCAGTGCCACTGTCTCTGAGTCTTAGTCGTCAACTATGCCACTTTCGCCGCAGATATGACTATCAATGACAAGAATATATGCATAAGAACTCACCGATACTTGTTGGAACCATTTAATGAAAAATAGAACTTTCCGCACAACAAATTGCCGACCAGATCGATTGTTCACGTAGTCGATAACATTGTAGGGTGCTAATTTCCAATGTACCATACGAATTTAAATGCCCAATACTGATGACGCACACCTTACGTCATCCTAAAATGGCGGATTGGAACCGTCCTGCAAATATATCGTGTTTTGGGGACGTGTACCCGGGACTTTTTCTGAACAACAAAAGAATCCAACGATTTAAAATACTTTTGTCTACTTGTTTTCGCTGAGCGGGGATTATATAAGCAGGTTAGCCTAAGATATTACCATTTTAATTGTCATTTTTAGCCATTTTTACCCGCTACAAGTACATTTTTCCTTATAACTATTTCAGTTGGAGTTATATGTTCTCCGCTCACCATCCATATCTTAAATGAACTTTACTCTTTCATCTCATGCCAGTTTCATCTCTTTGGGAGGCCGTCTACACGTCCCCAAATTGACGTTTAGAGAAAAAGTGTACTTTTTTCAAAATCATTTTTATACTTCTGCGTATGACACATGGGCCTGTATTGTAGTTTATTGTTTCGATAAATAACATTAAAACACTAAACAGTTGTAAAAATCGACGTACATTGTTGTTTGAGCTATAAAATTCGATGTATATATTACCATTTCGAGCGGCGGCCATTTTCTTCTCCAGTCGAAAAGCGCTATAATGAGCCTGTGGCCCCTGTGTCAGCTTCCAAGACGAATGGTGAAATACCCAACATGGAAAAGTTAATGAGTACTTCGCTATATAGCAATTTCTGCATGAAAAGGGTCCCATAGATACACTATACTGCTGTGCGAATGGCCCTAGGTTCTTCATGTATACTTCGAAGCGTATAATATTATAGATACCATACCATAGATACCTAGCCCTATAGGCTCTGCCCCATCCAAAACAGTAGATGGAGACAAAGGTAATGTTGTTATGGAGAGCAAATGCTCACTGATGATCACACGCACACACACAGTGACCTAATGCACTCAAGTAATGGTATTACCCCACCCTACAAAGAACTGAAAGTGCTATGTTGAGTCACATCCCGCATCTGTAGCACATTATACAGTGCATATGTGCTGCGGGATGTAGGACTTTGCACAGTGTGCACTCAGTCCAATAAACTCTGTCTAGCCTCATGTATGTGTAGCCCTATGCTCGTCTAGCCCTATGCCTGTCTTGCCCTTTGCCCACCTAGCCCTGTACTGGTTTTGCAACTTACCCTTGTTCCAAGTGTTTTTGGAGGATCCTTTTTTGATAACGGCTTTTTGCACGATCCTGTGTCAATCCTACATCTTTTTACAATTTTTAAATGCTTTTTATACACCCTTGTTTGTGCGTTTTTTCCTTTTATAGCGAAACGGTTGCTTGAATAGGTTTCCACTGCAGTTGAGAAGGAACACAGTCAAATCTTGTAAGAAGAAAATAGAAATCTATGCAGTTACCTGACTAATATCAATGTACCCATCTAGAAACAAATGCTTGAACAAAACGAGCGTGGAAGTCGACGATCATCAAAGTACAGACATTGCACGTATGCGTAAGTCTAGTCTCACGTAGCCATTTTGCTGATCCGGCGAATGTATGGGATTTGGCTATTAAATTTTTTCTCGCTTTAGAAGTTGCTTCAAAACCTACAAAAGGCACTTTGCGCTAACAATCAGAGCTCACTGGCGAAAGATGAGACCTCTGGACCCTTCGTGACCACCTGTAGCTCAGTTCAAAAAAACGACGATAATAATAATAATAATAATAATAATTAGAATAATCTTAAAATGATACTGGTGTTGCGTAGCCATACATTTTCATTTAAAATTTCGAAGTTCTTGAAAGAAATTGGCCTACGAAGGGTTTTAACCCTCTGACCCGTGCCCTATACGCATACGTAAATACCGTTACAAGTCTTTGAGAATAATTATCGGAAAAAGGGTGCGTATGGCACAAATCGCGCATAACTCCGTTTATTTCAGGAAATGGCTTCGCAGGAAGACAACATCGGAAGGTTCTATACGACTGAAGAAGTGCTTGCATTCCTTCACGGAGACAGTGATTCGGATGATAACTCTAGCTCTCCTTGTTCTTTTCAGATATCATCGGTCCAAAGCGTGTTTTCACAGCAGTCCATTGCAGTTTATTCCTCATATGAATTCCAAAGGCTAAAGGAGAAACCTTTGTATCAAATTGTTTATGCACAAGATATGCTAACTCCTTCGATGATATCTCGTCATCTTTAATCAGCTGCTCCTCTACAAAAGAAGGTATTTCGCCAGTTATCCTCAACTTTCTTCCACTTCTATGGTGATCTTCAAGTCCAAGACTGGAATTCCAGCAGTGTGTCCACTTCCTCACAGTCTTGGCTGTCGTTGCTACGCCTTCTTCTCTCAGGATCGCAACTACTTCCACCGCGCTCTTGCCTTGTTTGCTGAGAGAGATTATCTGCTTCCTACTGTAAGCTGACAGTTGCTTGGGCATCTCGAATTAGTAGATAGAGAACTTCACTTCAGATCGACAAGAATAAACTAACACGTTCAGCGAGAATGGAGCAATTCCGACTTGCTAACACCTACGCTAAACTGCACTTATTCTTCGGCTGAACTTTAAATTTTAGAATATGTCACGCCCGGATAGCCGAAAACAACGAATATGAACATAATATTATACGCTTCGAAGATGAAAAACCTAGGGCCATTCGCACAGCAGTATAGCGTTTTCCAGCTCGACGACATTTTATGGTTGTGTAACCTTTACTCATATGAAGGGAACAGTATGGAGTGTGTGTATAATACCGTGAGGCCTCGCTAGGCCTCGCGATGACCACAAGGTTGACAGTAAGCACACGCGACATACTCGCGAGTGAACGGTAGCACCTGTTAACAACTGTTGCACTTTTGCAAGAAGTACAGCATAAAGATATGAGTACAGAGTCAGATGCTATTCTGGTGGGTCGCCTTTAATTAACTTCCATACCAAGTTACTAAAATTGATTAAACATGGGAATTTGAGAAGGCAAACGGTATGCATACTACAAACATATGTAACAAGGAGTTTGCTTGACAGATGCAATCTTCCATATAAAATATGGGCAGAGTAGCCTTCAGGCCAGCATGTACTCGTACGTTAGCATATTTCACACAATAATGCAGTGACAAGTTACACAGTACCTTGAGCTATATAACAGTTTGTGTTTTCTATTAAAGGTATGGTATGTACAGAGAAACACATATATATAGCATTGCACAGGTTAGGTGCCCAATGGACTTGACAAATATTGAAGCATGTGGGTCATGTCTGCACTTACTACATGTCATACACTTCATTGTATCAAATAAAGTGTTTGCTAATAGGCAGACTTATGAACAATGTCTTAAGCCAATGCTGACTCAGCTTGGAAGTGTTTCCCAATCCTTATGCAAAATGCAAAGGTTCAGGGTGCTGAATGGGGCTTTGTAGGTTATTTTATCCATAAATTGCCATAGTGAAGTATTTGCTAACTTTACCATGTTGGATTATACTCTGGGAAGCTGAAATTGGTAAAAACAGGCATCAACAAGCACATTTCAAGTGCCTATAACTCAGGAAAGGAGCAAATAATTTACAGTTGGCATTATAAAACCATTACTAAATTGTACCCTCTTTTTGGACCCAACAGAAAACTGAATACCCGGGACCCAGCAGAAAACTGAATACTCAAGTTGGGGTCACATACCAGCATGTGACAGAGCCACAGTGATAACAGAAAACATCACTACACACATACAGCATTTGTATAAACCAGAATAGCAGCCCAAAACTGTAAAAAATGGGATGTTATGATAACACCCTCAACTTATAATAACACCCGCGGTCAAAATGCCAAAGGTGCACTGATAACACACCAGGCGCTGTTAACCCCTCTCGAGTGTTGGCGCAACACCCGTATTGGCTTGGGGTGCTACTGTAGCACACTTTCTGAGCTTCATTTTGCCACACTGATTTGGGAAACCAGTTTACTAACAGGTTATACTAAGTTTTCCTGACTAAATCTAGTGAAGCCTCGTGGTCAAAGAGATGACCGTTCTTAGGCTTTGCTTTTGTGCTTGTTTGACGAATATCTTACATTTTGGAATACTCAGGTGGGAAGAGGACATGAAACAGACGAAAAGATGTTGTAGCTGACGGTTTCCAGGCGCGTAGTAGACGATTTCCAAGCCCATAACACTGAGACGCCCGTAGGAGACGATTACCATGCAGGCCCGTAGGAGACGGTTTTCATACAGTTCGTAGGAGACGCTGTGCGGAGTATTACACGTGAGTTTTGTACCGCCACTGTTTCACCCTTTTGTTTTCAGCTGCACGTCTGTTATCAAGTTTACTGTGGTTAAGAATGATTGTGTACTACTGGGGAGAAGAACGATTGTGTACTACTGGGAAGAAGAACGATTGTGTACTACTGGGGAGAAGAACGATTGTGTACTACTGGGGGGGAAGAGCGATTGTGTACTACTGTACTGGGGGGGGGAGAATGATTGTGTATTACAGTCACTGGGGGAAAAACAATTGTGTACTACTGTAGGGAAGACCAGTTGTGTACTACTGGGGGGGGGGGGGGGGGGGAGGGAGGGAAGAACGATTGTGTACTATTACCGTGTGCCAGGAAAGATGGTTGTATATACAAATGTGGAATTGTTTGTTTCTACATTTGGAAGGTTGTGCATAGAATAAACATGATTCTGGAATGTGTAAAGTTTTCTTAATGCTCTCTGGCATCCTTGCAGGTACCACTTGAACACTCTTCAGTCCATCAAGTGGGCAATCCTCATATTGGACCATTAAAAGGATGGGCAGATCGGATAAATCAATATATGATTTGGAAGTCATCCTCCTCTACAGCTTATAACAGTTTTCCTTTTCTTTGTGACTCTTTGTGACTGTCTTGAATCATAACTCTCTCCTTTGTATGTATGTTGTTAATATGAACATCTCTTATTTAATTTACCATTTTGTAAACTTTTTTTTTAAATACTTTGATATATAAATTGAAGTAATTTTGCATTGTACATGCTAGCCATATCATAGTGCTGCATGGGGAGATCCTAAACTGATCATATGCACCTAAACCTGTATGACATCATTGTTGGTCATTATTGCGTCCTACGAAGCGTGCACTTTGAATCGTTTGCATGCGACTTTATTGGGGGTGGATCGAGGAGAGGAGAGAGCACATGAGTAAATCGCTGTGGATATTGCAAAGTTTAGCTGTAACGAACCTTTTACCGTTATATCCAAGGAAGTAGGAGAGAATCCAGCAATTGTTCGCCAAAAGAACGGGATGTAACTGGAATTGGACTCGGACTTGCAGTTTACGCACGAAGAGCGAAAGGAATCCTTCCAATGTTTGGGGACAGCCTGTCTATTCGGGCTTTGTACGGGGTCCAAAGGAGAAATTCAAGCCCAGCAAGTGAGTTAACTCGCTTTGACATCAGTAGAAACTCAATCAGTTGACTTCACTTTTAGCCCGTGGTGCACGTATTGTGCTTCTATTCGGTAAACCTTCAAAATGGGAGCTATTATCACGTTCACGATACAAGATATCCCACCCAGGGCGAAGTTGAATGGCACCAGTACATTGGATCATGGTTTTGGACTTTCTTACTGAAATACACCAATGAAAACTGGCAAAATGGTTCCTTATTTGTTTGTTACTGCTCCTATACTTGAGTCCTATGTACGTATGTGTATCCCTCCGCTGTACAGGAAGCCCGGCAAACGTGTTGCAGTTGAGGTTGATGGCACCATTGACAGCATTCTTGTGTGGGCTGTAAAATGGAGAAATTTCACCACATGTACTCAGAGCAAACAGGAGAAAAAGTTGGAAACATTGGCAGACAAATTGAAAGGTGATGAGTGTAACATGTCTGTGATCCATGTGATGGCATGCTGCAATTGCTATCTGTTCACATGTATCCTAATACTCATTAAGTGAGCTATGTACATCGTCTCTGCAGACCTGAATATGGTGCAGTTTCTCAAGCTGTACAAAAAACAAAGGCCAGCAGTCTTTCGTTTGATGCTAAGGTTTGTATTTATTGTTTGACTTATTGCAGCCTGTAAAGGAGTGTACACATGTACAGTGATGTGTATGTTTGTCATACAATGTAATGCATGCAAATGTATGCTTACATGTTGTTTGCTTGCTCCAACAGACTGAATCAGATGATGATTTGGAAGATCAGTTGTGGCAGCTTGGTCAAATGAGCCTTATATCTGCTGTGCTGGGGGAACTTTTTGTTGAACAATGTGTTGGTTGACGTAAGCCACTTCATCAAGAAAAGAGTGGACACTGACTGCTAACTATTGTACGTGTATTTTAGTATCTTTTATTTGTTTCAACCTATCATCCCTTTTTATTTTTATGACCAATCTTTTTCTATATTTCTCCATCTTGCACCACCTGTTCTCAATCATCTCTCTTCTCTTAAAGATGTGTAACTTTATTTATTACATTGCTAAATTTAATGATTGGTTGAATTGAG
Source organism: Halisarca cf. caerulea (assembly GCA_963170055.1). Lineage (NCBI taxonomy): Eukaryota > Metazoa > Porifera > Demospongiae > Chondrillida > Halisarcidae > Halisarca > Halisarca cf. caerulea. The sequence goes on along the minus strand of CAUJGJ010000040.1, from coordinate 1,049,870 downwards.
ACAATTAATTTAAAAGTGTATGCGAGTGACAATATTCCCAAATAAGGACAACACCCATTTTGGGGTAGCATCAGCACCCCTTATATGAGGAGTGTTGCCGTAGCACCTTTTGTAACACCCCAAGGGGTGCTGAATCTAAACATTAATCCCAACACCCCTAGAGGTGTTACCCCAACACCCCATTTTTTTACAGTGAAATCACGAGATAACTGTGTAACTAATAGTCTTTTTAGTGCCAAAGAATAACATCACTATGCACACTGAGGGGCATACACTATCAAAACAAACCTGGACATGCCCCGCTTGCATGCATCAATAGCACTCACTGAAGAGTGCGAAAGATCAATAGGCTTTTAGGTCAGTAGCTACTGTGAATGATCTCATTCAACCAAAATGCTCATGGATGAAAAACCATGTAAAAACATTCAAAAATCAAAGAGGGGAAGAGGGGTGGGAATGAGTAATCAATTCATAAACAAACACTGGAACAACGTAGGGTTGTTTGCTACACAATGGTGGATAAGCAAAGGGATAGCTGTGAATAGGGCTAGGCATACACAGGGCTAGATGGGCATATTGTGTCAAACAGGATTTAGTGAAATGGTCTCAGTCCACTAAAAAACTAAGGTTATCCATGTCTATCCCTATGCTCAGAGTAACAAACTACATTATCTTGTTTCAGTGTTTTTAGACAAATTGACTACTTGTTACTACATCCATAACCATTTTAACGTTTATTTTTGTAACACTTATGCCATAGCTGGGACCCCAGTGATGTAAACTGTTTCAAAAAATGGTAATTGTACTAAACAAACCTGTTAAATGTCTGATTCAGAACAACCAGTCCAGACAGTAATGGGCCGGAATGTAGAGGCTTCAGAGTCACTCAGAACTTGAACACATTCACGATTTTTTCTACTGGAAAGCTGCTGGGATGAAGAATATTGGTAGCTGTAGATATTACACAAATCATAAAAACAATTGATTCATACTATAAGCAAAATCAGTAACATTTCTTTGTGGTGCAATTCACAAACTTCCCAAACTAAAAAGTTTACATATTTCACTTACAAGACAGGTAGGCAGAGGTTATTTGTTGTACAAATGTAGAGAATTACACTCAGTCAATGTTCCTGTACACTGAAATGGACTTGGCTAACACTTCTATTGTACTACTTCCTCAGGTAGCTTTGTTGTGTTCTGTGTTATGTTCTTCAAAGTACATCCTCCCACTTCCTGCTGACATCCTAATATGGACAGTTGGAATGTGGAGGTGGGCATAATGAATAACTTAACACCCTGTTCACATGTACCTGACTGTATCTTATGTGGAGGTATATTTGCATGGCTTAATAGTATTGTAATGGAAGGTATGCATTAATTAAATCCTGGTGTCTTGGTGACTTGTGCTTTGTTCGGAGTGATTTTTATGTCTGATAATTTGAGGTGGGACCCCTCTTAGTCTTAGCATAATCCTTTTTCCGGGGGCAGTACTCCTGTGTATGTTTTTGGATATAATATGGTGCCAGATCATGTTTTTGGCCAGCCTAAGGCAGCCCCCATATTGTTTTTACTTCCACAGGAAGTGTCCGGAATGATGTATATATATATATATATATATATATATATTTATATATATATATATATGTAATAGTTATTGTATGGCCAACTGTGCATTGGCGTATTTATTGCTCGAGTTCCCGAGGGTGCGAAGCGCCTGAGGGGTGAGTGCAATAAAGGGCCAATGCGTAGTTGGCCGTACAATAACTTACTTGTTGTGGGCGCTTAACTTGTTTTTCCTATTAGGCTGTGTGAGGTGTTTTGGTTAGCTGCGCTACACTTTTGTATGGCGTGCGAATTGTCTTAACCTTTTAACACCCGCGTTATTTTGTCGTCGTTAGACCCTTAACGCCCGTAAGACAATATATTGGTACAAACTTTTAGTGGTGCTTTTTCCTTGAATTGATTGTTTTGTAAATGAAAAACGTTCAGGTATCTAGCCAGAATCATCGTTGGTTAGGTTTACATCTCCAAATTTATACATGAGGCAAATTCAGACGAATTTGGCAGTAAATTGCTACTCCCGTACATTTTGATTGTGACGACGGCAAATTACACCACATTTACACCCAAATCTCGCTGCTTTGTACCTATTCAAGGTACAATAAGTAACATAAGTCACTTGTAAGACTAAACATGTCTAAAGAATAGAGGTAATGGTGTTTCAACAAGAAAGAAAGGTAAATACAGGGGTTTAGGCAAGGCATGCAATGCATCAGAATGCAAACTGGTTAACAATGATATCTAAACAGAAAATAGAAGCACACCAGTAGTCTTTCTGATCCAATTGTATGCCATCCTGGCGAATGTTCCCTCGCAAAGCTACAAGCTTGAAACGAACTGAAAATGTCGACGAAGAAGACAGAGACGAAGTTTTCGCATCAACTGCTCAGATTTTGAAGTCATACCACTTGTACTCCCTCTATGTGCTTGATGGGTACTAGAAAAACCTGTCCGTCTAAAAATATGCATTTTCTAGTGCACCTAACAAACGATAGACATTTTATTATTGCGAAACTTAGTAAAACATTGTAAAATAACCAGTATACTAGCGTTCTACTGTGAACAAGCGCGTTAGATACCCAATTTCTACTGCTCTTTTATAAAGTAAGGACGCTTGCTATGCAAGGGCGCCCCTAGCGTATACGCAAGGTATACTATTGCATACCATTTTTTCAACTGAGTTCCATAGTATTGGGACTTAACTGCTGAAAATATAGCTTGGGAATAATATTCTGTATGCAGAACACTAAAAATAGTGTTATTACTAAAATATTGATGCTTGTTTCCATTTAACAAGAATTTCGTTCACACAAACATGATTTTCTGTTCATGATCATGACCGTCACAAAATAGGCCATTTTGTCATTGTGCAATCTATTTTGTTATTGCGCAATCACCACGCGTTGCAGGTTTTCGTTTTGAATGGTAATGATGAGCTTATACAGCTACTTTAAGCCTCTTATGCACTCTGATGACAGTACACCGGTTCTGCAGCCAAGCCAGGAAGAAACAGCCTGTGATGCAGTCCATATCACTGAAGATTTACTATTTACACTATCTAAGTATATAAGTCTTATGCATGTCCAACTCAGTATAACAATTACATCCACCCTGTGATAGTGTGCATTACTTATTCACATCCATTCATAATTACTCATTGTTTTTAGGAAGGCCCTAAATGTGAAATGCATATAATTGTATATACGTCCCGACGTCATGTATGTATACGTATGGAAAACTACATGTTTTCGTTAAGTTGTGCAATGTTTCAGAATTAGCATACCATGTTGAAAATTCCTGCGGGCACCCTTGCTATGGGTATAAATTTTGCACGGTATCATACTGATATGATAGGCTATCTTTCGGTATTAATTTTTTTTTCCATCACGCAATGTTCGCGCATCACGGGTCTTAAGGGGTGAGGCCTTGTAGAGCCAATAAAGTGGCTTACGGGCGTTAAGGGGTTAATTGACAAAAGGTAATTGTTATCATAACACTAGGTGCTTGTTTGATACTGCACACTTTTTTGCTTTGATGTTTGCAGCATCGTACAACAAAAGTACATATATATATTATATAAGTGTGTGTGTGTGTGTGTGTCAACAACATGACAGACTTTTAGGTGTTATTTGGTATCGATGTAATGTTTCATTGAACTTGTGTCTTTGCTCCTGTTTTCGTAAGCAAAGAATCTCCTAGCCATAAGGAGCTGGTTTGAGAGTTATCTACCAAGTTTCAAGTCTCTCCAAGAATTTTCGTGGGCCTTCAAGTTGTAAAGGGTAAACAAAATCTAAACATGTTCTCTTCATTCAAAAAAGTTTTGGAACGACTTGAAAACTGACAAAAGCTTTTCTGATGCCTCCTATAATACAGAAGAGAACGTGGACTTAGTATTTAGGATGAAAACGTCCACGGATGGGTGGCTAACCAAAGATCTTCTCTTGTGTTACCGTGGAAGTCCATGAAAGTCAAGAAAATGTCAAAGAAAGCTCTGGGAACAGGTGAAATGAAGGCTAAAAGCTTTGTTTCTTTGATTAACCATTTCGGAGTGTTTGAATATGTATTGAAAGTGGTTTAATTGGTCCAGTTTGGTACAAGTTGGACATTAGTAATATAACCTTTTAACGGCCATGTTCTTTTGTCATCATTAGACCCTTAACGCCCTTGAGCCAATATATTGGCGCAAACTTTTAGAAGTGTTATTCTTTGATTTGTACACTTTTTGTAAGGGAAAAACGCTCAGGTGTCTAGCCAAAAGCATCAATGGTTAGGTATATGTCGCTGAATTTTCGTATGAGGCAATTTTAATCAAATTCAGCAGAAAATTGTGCCACCCATATAGTTTGATTGTGACAGCGATAATATTCACCACATGTACCCCCAAATTTAGCCGCTTTGTACCAAATCAAGATTCGAACATGCCCAACTAAGAAATATATGTCATTTGAAAGACTAAGAATGTCTACAGAATAGACGATATGGCATTTTAAAAAAAGAAGCTAAATATGGGGTTTCGACAAGGTATACAATGTGTCAGAGAACAAACTGGTGAACAATGACATCTAAACAGAAGTTAGAGGCATACCAGTAGTCCTGATGCAATCACATGTCGTTTTGGCGAATATTTCCTCAAAGGCAAAGTTGCAAACCTCAGAAAATTCGAAAATGTCAACGAAGAAGACAAAGGTGAGTGTTTCACATCAACTGCTCACATGTCACAGTGATACCTCTTGTTCTCTCTATCTATACCTGATGTGTACTAGAATAAACTGTCCTTTATCTGAAATTGTACATTTTCGATTGCAGTCAACAAACTGTAGCCATTTTATTATTGCACAACTCAGTAATCTATCGTAAAATATGCAGTATACTAGCGTTTTACTGTGAACAAGTGCGTTAGATAGCCAGATTCTACAGTTCTTTTATACAGTAAGAACACTTGCTATGGGTATAAACTTTGCACGATATTATACTGTAACTCTAGACTATCTTTTGGTATAATTGTTTTTTGGGGCCGCCTTTGGCGGCCCCTATATTGTTTTTACTTTCACCGGAAGTGTCCGGAACGTCCGGATGTCAATATATAATATATATATATATATATGTCAACAACATGGCTGACTTTTAGGCGGTAGTCGGTATCGCTGTAATATTTCAGTGAACTTTGTGTCTTTGCTCCTGTTTTCGTCAGCAAACAATCTTCTAGCCATAAGGAGTTAGTTTGAGAGTTATTTACAAAGTTTCAAGTCGCTCCAAGAATTTCCGTGGGCCTTCAAGTTGTATGGGTACGTGAACAAGTCTAAAGATGTTCTCTTCGTTCAAAAAAACTTTGGAAGGACTCAAAAACTGACAAAAGCTCTTCTGACGCCTCCTCTAATACGAAAGAGAACTTGGACTTAGTATTTACGACGAAAACGTCCACTGATGGAGAGCTAAACCAAAGAATCTTATGTTACGTTACCGCGGAAGCCTATGAAAGCCAAGAAAAGGTCAAAGAAAGCTTGGGGAACAGGTGAGATGACTGCTGAAAGCTTTGTTTCCTTGTTCAACCATTTTGGAGTGTCTAAATGTGTATTTAAAGTGGTTTGGTGCGGTTTAGTACGAGTTGGACTTTAGTAAAAGAATTTCTTTAGCTTTTCTTGGATATGATTTTGTGTTTTTGTGTTTGTTCAGGCCTCGTCTAGCATGGCACAGAGAGTTGACGTATACTTTAGAACGAAAACGTCCAAGGATAGAAGAAAAAACTTCGAAACTTTGCAACGCGTTATCGCAGAAGAATTTCGAGGGAAAGAGAAGCTTCACGAAAGCTTCAGAAATAGGTAAGATGATTGCTGAAAGCTCTATTTTTTTAGCTAACCGTTTTCGAACGTATATGTAAGAATTTCTGTATGTATTTTCTTGGATATGTTCACTTGCCTTTATGTTTGCTTGTGTCTGTGTGTATATTTGAGCATGTTCCTGTGTGTGTGTGTGTGTGTGTGTGTGTGTGTGTGTGTGTGTGATCTCATTGTTTATTATTCTTTCTTTTCATGTTCAGAATATAAACTAAATCATAAAGGCAATTGGTGAGATTGTGTTTTGTATGATTAATTTTGATGTGTGTGATGTATAGTTGAGTGCTTGTGTGTGTGTGTGTGTGTATTTGTGGGTGTGGGTGTGGGTGTGTGGGTGTGTATGGTGTGTGTATACCTATGTGTGAGGTATATGTATGATGTGTGTACATATTCCCTTGTAAATTCACGTTTGTGCACATGGTTAGTGCTAGTTGTGTGTATAATAATGTGTGTAGATATACCTCTGTAAATTTGTTTTTCATTGTGTGTGTATCAGTACGTGTGTATGTTTGTCTATGCAATTTTAGCATGTGTCCGTTGGTTCTTGTACTGAATATGTAATGTGTGTATATGTGTGTGCATGATGTGAAAACATGTGTGCATATGAATAGTGTTTAGGGTACATGTACCTACTTTCACTAAATTTTGTTTTCCTTCACAGGAATTAGTAACACAGGAAGTGAAGGTGCATTGAAATGAAGATTCCAACTTTAATATGATGAATGTTTGTGTGCATTTGTAGTACGTTGACTATTGAATTATATTTTAACCCTCGTACCCTCATACGTTACATATTATTATTATTATTTAGCTGTATCTGTATTAATTTTGTATCTGTAGCTAATCGTAAGTGTATAGTTATTATTATTATTATTATTAATATTTATCTAACCGCAGGAATGTGCTAGAAACTCGCTTCAGGTACCAAAAGTTAGCCAAAGGATAGGTTTAGCGATCGATAGAGGAGTTTCCTACAATTATACAGCCATAACGATAGGTGTAGCCCGTATAAATTATGCTCACGAATCTACGACAATATCCCGCTTATCCCCGTAAAAGTTTCCGTATCCCTTACGGATATGATAGGGAAAATGGCGTCGTTTGGAATGGCTTTTTCGTCGTCGTGGAAAGATTTCACTTCTAATGAAAGTTTTGGCTTTCCTTACATCCAAGAACGAGAAAAAACATGTTTTGAAGTGCAAATATCAGTTGTTAGAGACTGCAATCCCACGTAAGGATGTCGATTGCAGTGTTGGAATTGCTCGTGTTGTTCGCTTTGGCATTTCTTTTTTATAAGGTACGACAACTGAAGTGTTCTGCGCCAAAATGGTCTTGACAGTAAATAGGTGCACCTATAAGCACGGGCGGGTGCACAATTACCAATGCAGAGTTGTATAGAGATTCCTACGTGGACCGTAATGGATTACTTTTACACGTACATGAAATACGTAGTTTTGTGGCTTCATCCTTAGTTTTGTCATCCTATACTGTCTATCAAACAATAAGCTTATAGTTAGTATTGAAGTAACTATAACGTCTTGGAAGCAATATGATTCTGTTCTTTAGATAAATATTCTTGAAGTTCACGGAAGAGGGTTTGCGGCGGCCATTTTCTTCTTCGGGTATCAAAACTCGAGACTGGTAGATCGTATCGACACCAAACTTGGACTACCAGATACCTTATTCAATACTCTATCATGGAGATGAGGAACAAATGCAGCAAAATTCCTTATTAGACGCAAATCGAACACAAACTTCACCCCCTTGACAATACTTCCGGTCACGCGCTAATGTACAGTGAGGGTACGAGGGTTAATTATTGTATTATGTTTAATTCATACTGTAGCAGTAATGTGACATGTTTCATTATAATTATTAAAAATTAAAGTGATAAATATTTGATGCATATAATTATATGTACATAACTATACAATTATATTATAATTATTAAAACAGTAAATAATGAACTGTTAGTGAATACAGTTTAGCAGGCCTAGTGCAGCTGCAGTTTGCTTACTGTTTCCTACATGGGGAAAAGAAGAAACATAATAATGACATATCACCAGTATATATGTGTTGTGTATGTACTAACTAACTTGGGGAATACAAGGGTATACACAAGCACGAGGTGGAGGACAAGGTCTCATTGGAGACATGCAGGATCCTCCTCACTTGCTTTCTTCATCATCATTCCTTTTGGAGCTGACGTTTGCATATGGAACATGTTCTAAATCCTCGAGAATCCTGCGCAGGTGTCTAATAGAAGGAATTTGCGCACTTCTCGGGCTTCCGCATGTGAACTTCACGTGACTAATAGCATTAAGGTGCGCAGCCAATGTGTGACGTCATTTAAAATTTATGCGTAATCTTCTCTTATGTCACGCGCTTGTCAAGTGACAAAATGGCGACGAAGCACTTCCAGTTTAGTTAGATGTTTAAAGGCCGGTAGGATGTGACATACGACTGATCGGCGTTTGTTTTTTTAGATTTCTTGTTAGTAATCGCAGTAATAAAGGCTTTACATGTTGGGGATTTCAATTACTTACCTCCTTCGAAAGTTTCAGGTAAAATCATGAGTGCTTGTGGTGTCAAATTGTCGTTTTTGTTCATTATCTAAAAACCTACTTGGCCTACGAAAATCCCCATCATGGAAGTTATAGATAATAATATGACAAACCTTCTTTACGCGTAATAGGTCGACAGCTTCATACCTATGAATCCTACCAGCCATTCTTTCCAATTTAAAAGCTCTAAGGAGAACGCCTGTTATTCTGTTTAACCAATAGTTGTAATTCTATGTTTAGCATCAGACGAAAGCACATATAACAAGCTACACAACAGAAATAGTTTCGTGGATATACAGCAAACCAGTACGAAGAAATGAAGAAAATACTACGCAATTTTGTTTTTAGGGGCTGCCACAGGCAGCCCCTACTCAGGTAGGTTATGTCCGATTTGGACATATCAACAAAATGGCGGACGTTATCGAAGCACTATTACAACCCCCCTGATTTTCGGCGTAACAAGATATACAGTTCTGAAATATGCTTATACAAGATCAAGAACATATCTAATTTGTACCTGAGCAGGCTAGAGGCTTATAAAGTAACTTTAAGATTGTCTTTGTGGACCTTTCGTCAGGCCTATGTGAAACACAAAGATGGCAAATTCCGGTCGTAGAAATCGGGGGTTTTGCACACAAAAATAGGTTGAAAATGTAGAACAAAGTATAAACTTACTAAATCAAAAAATGAAAATCGCTGCTCCGTTCCACGACTTTTATGTCCAAGGTTATCCAAAAGAAATACACCCGTCCGACCACAAACTGCCGGACATAAAACGAATGGAACAACGCATGAAGGTTCATTTTTCGATTCTGAGGGTTTTGCACAGGCTCATTATAACGCTTTTCGGCAACGAAAAAAATGGCTGCCACTTAAAAGGCGCAACAAATACTGCATATTTTAAACTCACAGCAATAATATATGACATTGTCTGCTTTCGCTACAGTTTTATGCTGTAATAAGATTTATCGAAATGCTAAGCTGCAAAATCAGACCAAAAGTTTCACGTAGAAAAGTTTTTACGATTCAAAACAAGTGGCACTTTTCGCAATAACATGTTCCACAAAAATCTTTCCCATATACATACTATATAATGTAAATGTCATCACCAAGATTGAGCAACAAATGCATTATGAACATTCCCTTGTGTGAAGATGTATATATTATTATGTCGTCTTTTAAGCATTCAGACATAACACACTTGTGTATTCCAACCAGCACTGCTACTCACTCCATTCCCACCAGCACTGCTACCCACCCCATTCCCACCAGTATCTGCTACACACACCATTTAGCATTCAGACATAACACACTTGTGCATTCCCACCAGCACTGCTACCCACCCCATTCCCACCAGCATCTGCTACACACTCCATTTACCATTCAGACATAACACACTTGTGCATTCCCACCAGCACTGTTACCCCCCCACCCCCCATTCCCACCAACATCTGCTACTCACCCCATTCCCACCAGCATCTGCTACTCACCCCATTCCCACCAGCATCTGCTACTCACCGCATTCCCACCAGTACTGTTACTCGCATGCGGGACATGTCCACATTTGTTATGATAGCGTTTCTCAGTTTGCATAGTGATGAAATACAGTCAAACTCTGTTAGTAAGTACCTGGGTTAGTATGTACTCCTGGATAGTAAGTACTCATTGCTCTGTCCCTACCTCATGCAATACCATTGAAAGCACCCTGGATAGTAAGTACCTCTGATAGTGAGTACCTATTTTTCCTTCCCTTGAGGGTACTTACTATCCAAGTTTTACTGTATTATATTTTGGCGTCTATAAAATATTTGTCAAGCATTATCTCGTGATCCGCGTTGTTATTTGGGCATATACAAATGCCGAATCCGTGTTTAGTAATGTTTTTTTGTCATCACTGATACTTTAAACTTTAAAGTTCTTTAGAATTTTAGTTTTGCGCTGGGTGCTGCATGAGGGAACAAGGCTAAGACGGTTTTATAGTACCAAATGTGAGTTATTGATACGATCTAACTTTTCCATGTTGCTAATTTTGAATTTCTGCTCCAGTCCAGAGTTATGTGTGCCTGAAGGTCTGATTTTCTGGGCTGATTTCACCGATCTCGGCTTTGGAGAGGAATGACAAAATACACAACATGGAAAACTTAGTAAATACTTTGCTATCGCGATTTATGTAACAAGCGATTCGAGTTTAAAAAACTTGTGTGCTGCCTACGGCCCTGGAAACTCGAATCGCTTGGAAATCGGCGTTATTGACTATAAATAATGTTTCGAAGAACTCTTCTGGTCTAAAAGACCCTTTGCTGATAAAATCAGAAGCAAACGAATGAATTTCACCGAAATATAGCCGAAAGATTATGTACCGACTTCTCGTCTGCCATGTTGTTGACATATATATATATATATATATATATATATATATATATATATAGACATCATTCCGGACGTTCCAGACACTTCCGGTGAAAGTAAAAACAATATAGGGCCACCTTCCGGCGACCCCAAAAATATATCCCAGAAGCCGTTCCACCATGCAGCACGCAAAGAAATTCCTTCGCACGTAGGGGTGGGAAAAACCTTTGTAACACCTTCAACGTGCACAACAGCCGTTAAAAACTATGTTCAACGAGAAGTTTTAATGTCTGCTAACTAAAACGTCCTTCTTCGTTATTGTAAAACATGTACAAGTTGAGAACAGAAGTTGTTAAAATGACTGGAATTTTCACACCTTCGAATTAGCACGAACATGTCCCACATGCGCTCACCCCATTCCCACCAGTGCATTGTTGCTACTCCGCAGATATGTTATGTCCGATTTATAGACATAAAACAAAATGGCGTCGTCTTTGTGGTCCTTCAAATATTCAGCTTGTTTTCTGTTTAAATACGAGTATATGTTCTAATAACACCTTTCACCGTATCTAGAACATATATGCTTAGTATCTGAATCGCTAAAAAGATAATACGACAGTCATAAGTTACATTTGCCGTGTATTCTTTTACCATATCGAAAAAAGTGAAAATGCCAAATTCTGGTAGGAAAGATCCGGGCTTTTGCTCACAAAACTAGGTTCAAACGAAAGCACAGCTTGAAATCTTACTAAATCGAATCTTGCATCTTGCAGCTCCTTTCCATGGCTGTTATGTCCCGGGTTTTCTGCTGAAAAAGAAGGTCCTCAACTACAAGACGCTGGACATAAAAGGAATGGGTCGACGTACAAAGTTGCAAGATTCGATTTTGGAGGTTTGGTCCTTTAGGAACAACATACTAAAGTTTCAAAGCCAAACTCAGAGATCTCTCCTACCAGAATTTTCGTTAAAGTTTTCCTATCAAACTTGACTGCTCGGTAGGTTGACATCACATGCAGTCACGTGGTTTGATTACGTCATACCAAGCAAGACGGCTGCGCGTACTGGCAGTATAGCCGCTTAACATATTTTAATACGAACGAAATCGTCTCTATTGAAGCTTAGAACAAAATCAGCAATGAAAGAACACCTTTGGACCTCTGATTTCGTGGTATTTTACTTTGTTCAAGGCATTTAGTCGTTGAAATCATGTGACCCTTGCGTGAAATTTCTTCTAATGTAAACAAAGTAAGTGTTATGTAAACAATTCTGCTTTACCATTAACAATCCTCCCCGTTTTCGGACATAACCTACCTGCGTCGCCCCATTCCCACCAGCACTGCTCTTCACCCCATTCCTACCAGCACTTTTACTTATCCCATTCCCACCAGTAATGCTGCTACTCATCGCATTCCCATCTGAACTGCAGCTTTTCACCCCATTCCCAAAGGCATTACTACTTACCCCATTGTCACCGATACTGCTACTCACCCCCCACAGGTGTGTTATGCCCCCAATCCAGTCAAAAGCGCGACATTATCTGGCTTAAAGCAATGAATTTCATTATTGCGGGTAACGCTTGGGTTTGTCATGCACTTGTACCATATATCTGGAAATATTGCCATCCCCCCTATTGTTGCTCACCCCATTCCCAACAGCACTTCTACTTATCCCATTCCCACAACTACTACTATAATACTATAGTCATCACCATTCTCACCAGCACTGCATTCACCACATTCACACCAGCACTGTTACTCACCTCGTTCTCACCAGTAATGCTGCTACTCACACCATTCCCACCTGAACTGCTGCTTTTCACCCAATTTCCAAAAGCATTACTACTTACCCCATTGTCACCAATACTGCTCTCACCCCATTCCCACCAGTGCTACTACTCACCCCTGTTCAACTCTCTTATTCCAGCACTGACATAATTGACTGCATGCCATAAAATCAACCTTTTCTATGCCTACACCATGTATAATAATATCATTAGTTCAACATTAAACACCAGATATCCAGATAAAAACAGTACACAAAGGCAAAAAGTTAAAATATGAGCATGTCTATTGTTAGATGTACACATAAACATGTGTATTGTTGAAATGTACAGTACAGAACAACATGGCATACATTAGAACTATACTAGTAGGAAAGGTATTCTTAGCTTGTTCAATCTTGTTGCGATGAACTATAGTAGAAAGCTGTGAAGATGCATCTTGTTATCACATGTGATATTTTCTTGTGATGTGACTTTTGCATGGAGCACTACTGGTTATTCAGTGACTTTTTAATCTTGTCTGTAACACGGGGACCAGCATGTTCAGTGATAGCATCAAATATAGACTGCCACGTGATTGGAGTGTGGACACCTACTACACCTCTTCCTGACAACAGCTGGTTGAAGGCTTCTCTGCAGGAATCAAAGTTATTGTGGAAATTTTGCCACAAACTGTGCACATGTTCAATTGGTACACCCAGTGAGATTACAATATCCTTCCAACCTGCTTCAATATGCGGTATAACATATTCAACCAAGTGAACAAGTTCAGGAATACTTTCACATGAGCTGAGACTAGGTGTGCAGAAGTCATCATAGGACAAATCACTTTCTTTGAATTTGAACTTCATAAGGATGTCATGCACTTGGTGAGATCCAACAGCCTTGAAGGCAGTAATCACCACATTGTTCCAGCTTCTCCTCTTCTGTCCAGAATCGTGAAGGTAGTTTATCCAATTTCTTATCACTTCTGCACAACATTCCATAACTTGTGCTCTCTTGCTCTTGCAAATTCCATCAAGAACACGAGGCTTAACTCCAAGGTACAGTCCAAAATTGTACCATTCAGTGTGAACCAATGGGAGAACTGTATCTATGAGTTCCTTGTCAGTAGGAGCACTTTGTAGTGTTACTGTGTATTGTGTCTCCAAGGTACTCAGGTCGCTATTTAAAGAATATCTAGTGAGGGGCTTCAATTGAGTATCTGGTAAGAGGTACGAAGCAGGTGGCATAATTGTTTGAGCCAATGAACATGCAAATCTATGGTCAGTTACATATAAGTTGTCGGATAAAGATTTTCTAATGGTTCGCATTGTCTTAGCTGTTTCATACTCATCAAGGACATCAAGGAGTTGTGTCCATGTTGGTCTAGTACCATTCTCCAACCAATGGAAGAGCAATTTCTCCAGTGTACACAGTTCATCCAAGTTAATTGGGTCAGTTAAATCGAGTAAGTAAAAAACATTTTCACAATCGTCATTATAGTTGTGTCTTATCTGCTTGATAACGTACTTCATCAGCTGATTTTTCTGTGGTTTCTGCTCAAACAGAGCCTTTTCATTGTCTTCATCATTTGTTCCTAAATAGTTCAATTTCTGTTTCAACCACGCCTTTATATCTGAATTTGATGCTGCATCTGAACTACACATCTGCCTAAACATGATCTCCATGACAGGTAATGTTGGTACCAGTGTGTGACTGCTTTCAAGAGGTAAGTAGACTCCTCCTAAACCAGCCTTGTGAAGCACACCAGCTATATCTGGCAGATGGAGGTGATCTGCTAAATGAATGGGATGAATGGACCAATTGCTGGATTGTTGTCCACAATAATGTTGACGCAAGAAAGGTTTGGACAGCAGTTCAGAAACGAAGTCACAATAATGATGTGGTGCCCAGTGTAGAATAAGGTGACTTCTTTCAAAATAGTATTTGCTTGATATCATACTCAAGTGAAAAGGACTGAGAGTTTTCCCATGTGTCAGTGCATTTGCAACAATTGGGTCTGTATCTGACAATTGAAATATCCATTTCACATGCTCCACAGTGAGAGTTGACCAAGTGGAGAAAAAAGATTTCCTCGCTATATGGTCAGTGCTCAGAATACATTCTATTTCATCAACTATCTTGCAACTACCAAGTAGTGCTCCAAGAAATATTAAATTATGGAGATTGACCGAATATTCATTTCTTTTCAACAAATTCATAGCATGATCAAAGTGTGTACTATCGGTGTCTTGTGAAAGATTCCTGGAAATGGAATACTCCATAGTTGTAACTCCTATAGATCTGATGCACAAGTCCTCCTCAATGGACTCCAACTGAACATGTGTAGTAATTTTCTCATTTCCTGCTATATAAGCCAAGCGCACAGGAGTACCATGACCTGGTGCTTCATAATGAACATCTGCACCATTCTCAACTAGGATGCAATAAGCCTCCCATCCTCCTACTGCAGCAGCATAGTGAAGTGGTGAGAGACCATACACGTCAACAGCATTGATTTGTACATTGTGACTTAAGAGAAGTTTGATAACCTCAGTATCATTGCTTTGAGCTGCAGCATGAAGGGGATTTCCATTTATACTGTTAGGTACTTCAATCACACTGCAATCTTTTGCAAGAATAGACTTGATCAAATCCATTCTACCATACAAACAAGCTTGGTGAAATGGTGTGCCATCTAAGCCAGCAACAATATGTAGGTTACTGCCATTTTCAATCAATAATAATCCTGCTTCAGTTGCTCCATTATATGCTGCAGTATGTAGAGGAGTCCAGTTCTTAACAGTTTTGACGGCTTGAAGACTGCCATTCTCTGGTTTACGTATGAACCAAGTAATACTTCCAACTGCATCAACAAAACATCCACATCTTAATAAGGCCTGCACTGTTGACACATGATTATTGCAAACTGCCTGGTGTAGAGGTGTGCCATGGTTGGTGGGGACTGCGATCTTGTCTGCACCATGACTAATCAGCTCCAATGTCGCTTCTGTTTTACCTTCAGCTGCAGCATAGTGAAGTGGAGTCCAGTTGTCTTCATCAGTAGCATTAACATCACAGCCTCTATCAATTATTTCCTTGACAACTTCAACATTACCACCTTCAGCAGCATGATGGAGTACAGTACGACCCTTAGTGCTGAGTTTGTCAAGTGGGCAACTGTGTTCCAGAAGGGCTCTTAATGTTGTAAGATGACCCCTAATAGCTGCCTGGTGCAGAGGAGTGCCTAATCTACCAGCTACAATGGTTGTGTCTGCTCCATGTCTAATCAGCTCCAATGCTGCTTCTGTTTTACCTTCACCTGCAGCACTGTGAAGTGGAGTCCAGTTGTCTTCATCAGTAGTGGCATTAACATTACAACCTCTATCAATGATTTCTTTGATAACATCAACATTACCACCTGAAGCAGCATAATGGAGTACAGTACTACCTTTGATGCTGAACGTGTCAATTGGGCAACCATGTTTTAGAAGTGCTCTTAAAGTCGTGACATGACCCCTAATAGCTGCCTGGTGTAGAGGAGTGCCTAATCTACCAGCTACAATGGCTTCTTCTGCTCCATGTCTAATAAGCTCCAATGCTGCTTCTGTTTTACCCTTAGATGCAGCACAGTGAAGTGGAGTCCAGTTGTTCTCATCAGTAGCATTAACATCACAACCTCTATCAATGAGTTCCTTGACAACATCAACATTACCACCTTTAGCAGCATGATGGAGTACAGTACGACCTCGAGTGCTGACTATGTCAAGTGAGCAACCATGGTCTAGAAGGGCTCTTAAGGTTATGGGATGGCCCCCACAAGCTGCCTGGTTTAAAGGTGTGCCAAATGTACCAGCTACAACAGCATTGTCTGCTCCATGTCTCATCAGCTCCAATGCTGCTTCTGTTTCACCTTCAGCTGCAGCACTGTGAAGTGGAGTCCAGTTGTCTTCATCAGTAGCATTAACATCACAGCCTCTATCAATAATTTCCTTGACAACATCAACATTACCACCAGAAGCAGCATGATGGAGTATAGTGCGACCCTTAGTGCTGAGCATGTCAAGTGGACAACCATATTCTAGGAGGGCTCTTAATGTTGTGAGATGACCCCCAATAGCTGCCTGGTGTGCAGGTGTGCCAAATGTACCAGCTACAACAGCAATGTCTGCTCCATGTCTCATCAGCTCCAATGCTGCTTCTGTTTCACCTTCAGCTGCAGCACTGTGAAGTGGAGTCCAGTTGTCTTCATCAGTAGCATTAACATTACAACCTCTATCAATGATTTGTTTGATAACATCAACATTACCACCTTTAGCAGCATAATGGAGTACAGTACTACCTTTGATGCTGAACGTGTCAATTGGGCAACCATGTTTTAGAAGTGCTCTTAAAGTTGTGAGATGACCCCCAATAGCTGCCTGGTGTACAGGTGTGCCAAATGTACCAGCTACAACAGCATTGTCTGCTCCATGTCTCATCAGTTCCAATGCTGCTTCTGTTTCACCTTCAGCTGCAGCACTGTGAAGTGGAGTCCAGTTGTTCTCATCAGTAGCATTAACATCACAACCTCTATCAATGAGTTCCTTGACAACATCAACATTACCACCTTTAGCAGCATGATGGAGTACAGTACGACCTCGAGTGCTGACTATGTCAAGTGAGCAACCATGGTCTAGAAGGGCTCTTAAGGTTATGGGATGGCCCCCACAAGCTGCCTGGTTTAAAGGTGTGCCAAATGTACCAGCTACAACAGCATTGTCTGCTCCATGTCTCATCAGCTCCAATGCTGCTTCTGTTTCACCTTCAGCTGCAGCACTGTGAAGTGGAGTCCAGTTGTCTTCATCAGTAGCATTAACATCACAGCCTCTATCAATAATTTCCTTGACAACATCAACATTACCACCAGAAGCAGCATGATGGAGTATAGTGCGACCCTTAGTGCTGAGCATGTCAAGTGGACAACCATATTCTAGGAGGGCTCTTAATGTTGTGAGATGACCCCCAATAGCTGCCTGGTGTGCAGGTGTGCCAAATGTACCAGCTACAACAGCAATGTCTGCTCCATGTCTCATCAGCTCCAATGCTGCTTCTGTTTCACCTTCAGCTGCAGCACTGTGAAGTGGAGTCCAGTTGTCTTCATCAGTAGCATTAACATTACAACCTCTATCAATGATTTCTTTGATAACATCAACATTACCACCTTTAGCAGCATAATGGAGTACAGTACTACCTTTGATGCTGAACGTGTCAATTGGGCAACCATGTTTTAGAAGTGCTCTTAAAGTTGTGAGATGACCCCCAATAGCTGCCTGGTGTACAGGTGTGCCAAATGTACCAGCTACAACAGCATTGTCTGCTCCATGTCTCATCAGCTCCAATGCTGCTTCTGTTTCACCTTCAGCTGCAGCACTGTGAAGTGGAGTCCAGTTGTCTTCATCAGTAGCATTAACATCACAGCCTCTATTAATAATTTCCTTGACAACATCAACATTACCACCAGAAGCAGCATGATGGAGTATAGTGCGACCCTTAGTGCTGAGCATGTCAAGTGGACAACCATATTCTAGGAGGGCTCTTAATGTTGTGAGATGACCCCCAATAGCTGCCTGGTGTAGAGGTGTGCCAAATGTACCAGCTACAACAGCATTATCTGCTCCATGTCTCATCAGCTCCAATGCTGCTTTTGTTTCACCTTCAGCTGCAGAACTGTGAAGTGGAGTCCAGTTGTCTTCACCAGTAGCATTAACATTACAACCTCTATCAATGAGTTCCTTGATAACATCAATACTACCACCATCAGCAGCATAATGGAGTACAGTACGACCTGTAGTGCTGAGTGTGTAAAGAGGGCAACCATATTCTAGTAGGATTCTTAATGTTGTGACATGACCGCCAATCGCTGCCATGTGTAGCGGTACAAGGCCAAATGTACCAGCTACAATGGCTTTTTTTGCTCCATGTCTAATCAGTTCCAATGCTGCTTCTGTTTTACCTTCAGCTGCAGCACTGTGAAGTGGCGTCCACTTGTCTTCATCAGTAGCATTAACATTACAACCTCTATCAATGAGTTCCTTGATAACATCAATACTACCCCCAGAAGCAGCATGATGGAGTACAGTACGATCTGTGATGCTGAGTGTGACAAGTGGGCAGCCATGCTCTAGGAGGGCTCTTAATGTTGTGAGATGACCCCTATAAGCTGCCTGGTGTAGAGGTGTACCAAATCTACCAGCTACAATGGCTTTGTCTGCTCCATGTCTAATAAGTTCCAATGCTGCTTCTGTTTTATTTTCAGCCGCAGCAATGTGAAGTGGAGTCAGGTTGTCTTTATCAGTAGCATTAATTATACAACCTCTATCAATGAGTTCTTTGATAACGTTAACATTACCACTCTCAGCAGCATGATGGAGGACAGTATGGCCTGTAGTGCTGAGTACGTCAAGGGGGCAACCATGTTCTAGTAGGGCTCTTAATGTTGTGAGATGACCCTCACTAGCTACCTTGTGTAGAGGTGTACCCATTTTACCAGCTACAGTGGCCATGTCTGCTCCATGTCTAATCAACTCCAATACTACTTCTGTTTGACCTTTAGATGCTGCACTGTGAAGTGGAGAAGAATTGTCGCCATCAGTAGCATTAACATCACAACCTCTACCAATGAGTTCTCTGACAACATCAACAGTACCACCTTCAACAGCATGATGGAGGACAGTACGACCTGTAGTGCTGAGTGTATCAAGTGAGCAACCATGCTCTAGGAGGGCTCTTAATGTTGTGAGATGACCCCTATAAGCTGCCTGGTGTAGAGGTGTACCAAATCTGCCAGCTACAATGGCTTTGTCTTCTCCATGTCTAATCAGCTCCAATACAGCTTCTGTTTTACCACAAGCTGCAGCACAGTGAAGTGGAGTACAGTTACTTTCATCAGTAGCATTGACATCACAGCCTCTATTGATAAGTTCCTTGATAATAGCAACATTCCCACCTGAAGCAGCATGATGGAGTACAGTACGACCTGTAGTGCTGCGTGCGTCAAGGGGGCAACCATGTTCTAGTAGGGCTCTTAATGTTGTGAGATGACCGCCAATACTTGCACAGTGTAGAGGTGTACCCATTCTACCAGCTACAGTGGCCATGTCTGCTCCATGTCTAATAAGCTCCATTGCTGCTTCTGTTTTACCTTTAGCTGCAGCACTGTGAAGTGGAGTGAAATTGTCGTCATCAGTAGCATTAACATCACAACCTCTACCAGTGAGTTCCCTGATAACATCAACATTACCACCTTCAACAGCATGATGGAGGACAGTACGACCTGTAGTGCTGAGTGTATCAAGTGAGCAACCATGCTCTAGGAGGGCTCTTAATGTTGTGAGATGACCCCTATAAGCTGCCTGGTGTAGAGGTGTACCAAATCTGCCAGCTACAATGGCTTTGTCTTCTCCATGTCTA
Organism: Halisarca cf. caerulea; assembly: GCA_963170055.1. NCBI lineage: Eukaryota > Metazoa > Porifera > Demospongiae > Chondrillida > Halisarcidae > Halisarca > Halisarca cf. caerulea. The sequence goes on along the minus strand of CAUJGJ010000040.1, from coordinate 1,029,846 downwards.
ATCAGCTCCAATACAGCTTCTGTTTTACCACAAGCTGCAGCACAGTGAAGTGGAGTACAGTTACTTTCATCAGTAGCATTGACATCACAGCCTCTATTGATAAGTTCCTTGATAATAGCAACATTCCCACCTTCAACAGCATGATGGAGTACAGTACAACCTTTGCTGCTGAGTTTATCAAGCGGGCAACCATGTTTTATAAGGGCCCGTAATGTAGTGAAATGCCCCCTACCAGCTGCCTGGTGTAGAGGTGTACCAAATCTGCCAGCTACAATGGCTTTGTCTTCTCCATGTCTAATCAGCTCCAATACAGCTTCTGTTTTACCACAAGCTGCAGCACAGTGAAGTGGAGTACAGTTACTTTCATCAGTAGCATTGACATCACAGCCTCTATTGATAAGTTCCTTGATAATAGCAACATTCCCACCTGAAGCAGCATGATGGAGTACAGTATGACCTGTAGTGCTGCGTGCGTCAAGGGGGCAACCATGTTCTAGTAGGGCTCTTAATGTTGTGAGATGACCGCCAATACTGGCACAGTGTAGAGGTGTACCCATTCTACCAGCTACAGAGGCCATGTCTGCTCCATGTCTAATAAGCTCCATTGCTGCTTCTGTTTTACCTTTAGCTGCAGCACTGTGAAGTGGAGTGAAATTGTTGTCATCAGTAGCATTAATATCACAACCTCTACCAATGAGTTCCGTGATAACTTCAACATTACCACCTTCAGCAGCATGATGGAGTATAGTACAACCTTTGCTGCTGAGTTTATCAAGCGGGCAACCATGTTTTATAAGGGCCCGTAATGTAGTGAAATGCCCCCTACCAGCTGCCTGGTGTAGAGGTGTACCAAATCTGCCAGCTACAATGGCTTTGTCTGCTCCATGTCTAATAAGTTCCAATGCTGCTTCTCTTTTACCTTCAGCTGCAGCTATGTGAAGTGGAGTCAAGTTTTTTTCTTTGAGTAAAATATTATACATCTTGAAGATTACTTTTAATGGATATTGTCTATTCATATTAGGTTGCTGGCATGATAGATCCAGTGCAGAAGTCTGCAGGAAGGTGAAACAAGAACGAATACTTGGAGTGAAAATAGGTGCACATACACGAAAATTACCTGAAATTGATATTCTGAAGGATTATCATGGGATTTTTAAGTTCAAGAATCCCGATCAACTGCAATAGCTGAATAGTAATTCAGGATGGGTTTGGGCAAGTAATGATCTCCATTTCATTGAAGAATTATCATAAAAAAATCAAACGTACTCGTCATTAATAATCCCATAGGACATCATATCATTATGATATCCAATCATGACAAATTGCACTAAAGACCAATATGTAAATAAGCCAGACAAGCCAGCACTTTTAAATCTTTTTATATCCATGCTTTTCCATTATTGCTTTACTGTCAACACATTGACAATCGTAAGAACCAGAAGTGGAAATTTGTACCTCATTATAAAAACAGGAATGACAATGCGAAACTAAGTTAAGTGAATTTGAAGACTTCAAGTTTAATTTTGAACATGTTAGAAAAATTCCAGACAGGCTTCAGTTTCTCTGGTCTTTTCTCCTTCAGAAAACCATCATCCTTAATCATTAATAACGATTCAGTAGGCCTAGGAAAGTGCAGCAAAATTTATGTGTTCAGTGTGCTCATTATCGATGTACAAGAGAAATTTTCTGAATTGATTAACAAATGTGCTTCCTATTTTTTTTGCAGGTGTGTTATGTCCCAATCCAGCCAAAAGCTTGACGTTATTTGGCTTCACACAATGAATTTCATTACAGCAGGCAATGTTTGGGTTTGTCACACACTTGTAATTTGTTTTGGTGATGATGTCATGTGGAAGTGGAACGTATACATGAGTATACAAGAAAGATATTTGTGGAACATGTGACGACACATGATTCATGCTGGAAAGGCAGCTATCTTCAACAAGAAAAGTGCATCGAATAATGGTGGCGGTAGAAATCTTGGCTATTAGCTTTGAAACTATGATATGTTATTACTAAAGGACCAACCCTCAGAATCAAATTTGGGGCAATGTGTATTGCTCCCTTGGGTTTATGTCCAACATCTTGTGAGCAAGAACCTTCTTTTCAGGCAGAAACCCGTGGACATAACAGCTGTGGAGTGGAGCATCATCATGTAAGATTCGATTTAATAAGTTTTCAACCTGTGCTTTCGTTTGAACCTACTTTCATGTCCAAAAACCGAGATCCTAACCACCGCCTTTTTTCCTTTTGAAATGTAAAGAAAACCGACCTCATGGAACTTGTAGAGGTTAAAACTAGCTTTTGTCCATTTCAAAGCCAAGTACATATATGGCAGAATATGTCTTGGCTATTTTCAGAAAGTTTACTTAGATTTAGACAAAGAATGAAGCGAATAATTATTGTACATTGAAGATGTCGGCCATTTTGTTTTAAGTCTAGAAATCGGACGTAGCATACCTGTGTGTGATAAGGGAAATTGGGGTGCCATTGTCACATCATACTTGGTGCTATTCCTCACTGTGTATTTATTGCATGTATAAGTATTTCTGCAAATTCATATGCAAACACGTTGAAATATCTGAAAATGTGAATAGTATAAAGGAAACAATAATTGAAACTTGTAGAATATGCAAATAGAGTTATGATACCTTCAACAGAATGCCATGTGGAGACCATACTGCAAACTTACACAAGACCACCCACGCAGGTGAGTTATGTCCGATTTCGGACGTAGCACAAAATGGCCAATGCTTCATAGGCACTAAAATTAACCCCCAGTTTTTGCTTTCTGCAATGGGTATAATATTGACATGAACCTACTATTCTACATTACAAACATATTGACGTGATATTGGTGTTCTCTTTAAGACAATCTACAAGTCGAACATCCCACTACATGCAATTTCTTTGGCTACTGTTGAAAAGACAAAAAAGCAAAATGGCAGTGGTAAAAATCTCAGGTTCTGAACACGTCATTAGGTTCAAACGACTCCTTAGATACATAAGTGCCCTGAAAGATTCCTGGAGCCCGGTAGCTCAAAGCATGGCTGTTATGTCCAGGGGTTTCCATCGTTTTCGGAGGTTTCCAACCACAAAACACGGGACATAACTCGAACAGTAGAAGGTACAAAAGCTCCAGGAATCTTTGACCGTGGTTTGGACTATTGGGAACCCGATGGCACTATTGCCGTTCCTTCGAGTCGAGATTATTACCACTGCAATTTTGAAAGAAAAATTCCACTCAACCATCTCTCTTCTGTAGACTGCAGTCACCTGCTGTCACATGTTCTACGAGTTTATCAGAAGCCTTATACTACAACATGTAATTTCAAAGACCTCTGCAATTTGGACATGAAAGTAGGTACAAACAAAAGAACAGATTATAAAATTCCCAAATCCAATATTGGGCACTGGTGCTCTGCCCAAAGACAAGGTTCCTGGTTGCAAGGTGTTGAACGTGCACTGAAAGGGCAATGCATAGTACTCCATGACGTAACATGTGACAGTTTCAAAGCTGAAAACCTAGATTTTCTACAACTGCCTTTTGGTGAAATTTTCCCGTCAAACAGACCTGCTCTTCAAGCTTGAGTCACCTGTAGTCACATGTTCCACAAACATCTTTCCCATATTATTCTAATGTACATTTCATCACCAAAATTGAGCTATACAGGTGCATTATGAACGTTCCCTTTTGTGAAGATGTATATTTATATATTATCTCGTCTTGTTGGCATACAGACATAACACACTTGTGCATTCCCACCAGCACTGCTACTCACCCCATTCCCACCAGCACTGCTACTCACCCCATTCCCACCAGCACTGCTACTCACCCCATTTCCACCAGCACTGCTACTCACCCTACACAGGGCATTTATATCAGCCCACAGCTGCTTGGGATTTGGGGCGTGCACGTACAAAATTTATAAACAACGTCACCACAAATTGTAAACTACGTCACACTAAAGAGGACGTCACTGAAGGTTCCCCATGTAAGCAGATACCGATATTAGTGATGTCACAGCCCCGCATCACGATACGTCATCAAAAATGGCCGTATTATACCAGGCAAACAGAAATCAGCTTTTCCGGAGGAGAAAATGCCCTACAACTTTCCTGTTTGTTTCACTTTTCGATTTAATGTAGTCTTGGCTATAGGATTTTGCTTGTTGAATAATATTATAATAAGGTAAGCGAAAATAAATGCCGTATTTGTTTCCATTTTATGCCGATTTGGGCACCAAAAAAGTGTTTTTTTTCCAAATAAATGGTTTTAACAAGGTTATAGTCGTGAACAACAAGCAAATTCATATAGTTCAGATATTTTGCTAGCGACTAAAGTAAATTTCGTGAAGCTACAGTGTCATCTTCTCCTCCGGAAATGGCAATTTCTGTCTTTTACCGAAAGTTTAGGGCTCCTTTGTTGTTGCCTCAAACTTCTCTGTTTCGTACTGTTTCTTCTTTGGGTGTTCCTATAAATAACATTTGTTTAATTTTATAAAGTGTAACGTATAAGTTTATCCGTATTGAAGGCATAATTTGCTATGAAATTTGGTCAAGTTTCGCGACGGCCATTTTACCGTAATACCCGAGGGCTGAAATACATACCTTGTGTATTCCCACCAACACTGCTACTCACCCCATCCCCACCAACACTGCTACTCACCCCATTCCCACCAGCCATCGTACTCACTCCATTCCCACCAGCACTGCTACTTACTCCATTCCCACCAGCAATGCTACTCACTCCATTCCCACCAGCAAAGCTACTCACCCCATTCCCACCAGCACTGCTACTCACCCCATTCCCACCAACACTGCTACTGACCCCATTCCCACCAGCCCTCGTGCTCACTCCATTCCCACCAGCAATGCTACTCACTCCATTCCCACCAGCAATGCTACTGACCGCATTCCCACCAGCCCTCGTACTCACACCATTCCCACCAGCACTGCTACTGAACCCCATTCCCACCTGCACACAGTTATTATTCACCCAATTCCCACCAATACTGCTAGTCCCCCATTCCCAACAGTACTGCTATAACTCATCACCATTCTCACCAGTACTGTTGCTTCTCACCGTTCCCCAAAGCAATGGTACTCACTCCATTCCCACCAGCACTTGCTACTCACCCCATTCCCACCTTACTACTACTCACCCCCAATCCAGTTTCTTGTTCAAGCACTCCATAATATTTGACTGAGTATAATAAAATTTAACATTTTCCATACCTACACCATGCACAAAAGTATTATTAGCCAAAGCATACACAGATATCCGGATAAAAACAGTACCATAAAGGCAAGAAGTTAATGTATAACATGTCTATTGCTAAATGTACATATAAACACCTGTATTGTTGAAATGTAAAGTACAGAACAACTTGGCATACAGTACAACTATACTAGCAGGAAAGGTATTGTCATCTTGTTTATCTTGTTGCGATGAATTATAGCGGAAAGCTGCAAAGATGCATCTTGTTATCACATGTTATACAGTGCCACCCGCTTATTATACCGCCTGATATTAGGCCAAACCGTTTAATATGCCACAATTTCCTGGCGCGAATTCATTAGTATGGCAGAAGTATGCATATATTAGGCCAACTGCCAAATCCGCCATCTGCCATGTTTATTGTGCGCCAAATACACATTTAGTACGTGATAGGTTACACTTAATAGGCCAAGTCCACGTTTGGAGTTTAGAGGATTCTTTAGAAAGTGTTTCTTGGCGCAAGAGGCTAAAGGTGGACTAGTGAACAAAGCAAGACTTGAACTGTGGCGCTAAAAAGTGTTTGTCAATGACCTAACCGTGGGTAACAAGGGATTCGATCGTGAATACTTTTTAAAGCAAGTTGGACCTCAGTTCGGATTTCTAAGCTAGTAATAGGTAATGTTTTTGACAAAAAAAACAGCATGTGTACAAGTACATACAGGCTACTTTAGCACACATATTGTTTAACACAGTATAGAACTAACACATATGCTAAATAAGCACATCATAGTGTGCTAGAACAAAATATGTGTAAAAAGTACACACGGGCTATTTTAGCACATTGTGTATAGTTACTGTAGCACAGTACAAAACTAACACATGTGCTTAATGAGCACATGATGCATGCTGTCAAGGAAGCCCTACAAAGGAAAGCTGAAGTCAAATTTGAGAACAAAGGAAGAGCCATTGCATTTCCCAATGCATTTGTTAGATGTTGTAGCCATTTTTGATTACCTGACATACAGTTGCTACCATGAAGGAACAAAAGATCTCTCTATTTCCCTCGAATCATAGTGGGTCTTACAGAGTTCCTGAATAGAAGAGATATGTACATAGTAAATTTGCTTAGCATCTTCCTTTTCCACACATCGTACTGTATAAGATTCATCTCTGTAGTTACTTGGGTTATCTGCCATATTGTCTGCCATATAATAGTCTAGTGGTATACCTACGTATAGACTACTTCTATATATAATTTCCAGCTTCCAAGCGTAAATCAATCTGGTCTGGGAGTGTGTCCAAGTTCATACCACATGCATGCCGCAAATGCAATTGTATAGGCATCCTTGATAAATTTTGAACTCACTGCATCGATCCATATGCATTAAATAAGTATTTGTCATACACAAAAACTACAGCAAATGGTACAATAACAATGATACATATATACATAAACAAGTAATTCGAGTTAAAAACTTGTGGGGGCTGCTGCCCCACGCACTCGAATCACTTGCAAAGGATTGGAGGGTAAGTGCGCAGCTGAACATTCATTGAACATACTGTTTATTGTAACTGGACGATTGTTTTGAAAACAATTGCCATATTTGGCAATTGTTTTCAAAACAATTCCTATAACTCATTCCTGTATAAATTCATGTTTCTCTATTACTATTATATAAATTCTCCATTATAAGACTTTTCTTCAAATCCATATTATATATATATATATATATATATATTGGACGAGCGTTACACACCGGAAGTCCAAATGAAAACAATATAGGGGCTGCCTGCGGCAGCCCCTAAAAAGTAAGTACACACATCAGCCTAATAGAATAATCCTAATAGAGGCACTCAAGTTCAACAGTGTCTTTCTCTGCGATGAAATACAGTTCTTGAACACGGTGCAAGTGTAAAACACCATGCCTTACTAAACTAGTGAAGGGAACAACATCAATAGAGGAGCTAAGGGACACTTTATATGCAAAATATGTAGTATAAAAGTATGGGTTACAAAAATTTCAACCACAAAGTACTTCACATCCGACAAAATGTAAATATGTGTGACACGTCTGAAAACTGGCTCAAATTCCCTTGGCGGTAAACGAACGATGCAGCCTACTTTGTACCATACACCATGAACACATATTGAAGACGACTTTAAAATATGAAGAGGGAGTGGATTAAGACCAGATAATTCAGACAATTTCTCAGCAACCAAACTGTCTGCTGGTATTTCCTCATACTTGGCACGGCCTATGTCATCACCAGGATTCCAAAAAGGTGGTGACGGTTGACCCTCAAGATGCAGTAGTCTATGACAAAGTGACAACTGATGATTATAAGCCATGGAGAATGGTATATTCTTGAAGTTGTTTCCAATACGATCTTTGAAGTCACCATTTTTAGGGGCTGCCACAGGCAGCCCCTATATTGTTTTCATTTGGACTTCCGGTGTGTAACGCTCATCCGATATATATATATATATATATATATATATATATAATATGGATTTGAAGAAAAGTCTTATAATAGAGAATTTATATAATAGTAATAGAGAAGTATGAATTTATACAGAAATGAGTTATAGGAATTGTTTTGAAAACAATTGCCAAATATGGCAATTGTTTTCAAAACAATTGTCCAGTTACAATAAACAGTATGTTCAATGAATGTTCAGCTGTGCACTTACACTCCAATGCTTTGCAAGTGATTCGAGTGCGTTTTTAACTCGAATTACTTGTTCCCTTCAAATCTCATGCACCATACAGCTCTTGGTGGCCCAAATCGCAGGATTTGCTGCGGTAAATGCACCAGATAGTGAAATTTAGGAGTGAGATGGACATCTGGGTAAGCTGCTTTAAAGTGTATGTGGTGGTCTTCAATTAGAGTAGATAATAGTGCACAGTCATCAGGTGAGATGGAAAATGAGGTCAAAATTGACATGATTGACAATAAAGTGAGAAAACAAGCCCATTTGTCGTCATCTTCTGGAATATATTGACTGATGATTAGAGGCAGATGTCGGCCAAGGCACCACCACTGACTTGCTCTCAATGTGACCCGATCCAGTGATTCAATGTTTGATGACTTGTTTGCTATCTCATGATATCCATAATCAAATGACGAAATCGACTGATTTAAACAGGCAAGTGAAAAGAATTTCTCATTGCAACAATACGTCAACAACAGCAGGATTTCTTTGGCTAGTACACCTTCGAACAAAACGTGCATTATGTCTTGAGGGAAACACTTAGTAACATTAAAGAATTTAACGTCCTCAAATAAGGACTTCTGGTTAATCCCATAAGTAACTGAGATATGTGCAGACACAGTGGATCCACACTGAAGGCCACACACTGCTTCAGCATGTAAATTTTCGTCTCGTATAGTGAATTGATCAGCTCTGAAAAAAGTTTGAATATCATCATCTGTAGCCAAACACTCACGTCACTTACGGTATGCAAATCCAACACCTTCCTTAAATTCACTAACAAAATTGGATGCAAGGGTATCTCCAGGCATTGCTAATAATGCCCCTCTGTACGTTCTTGAGCATCCTTTGATGTTGAAAACCACACCATCCGGTTCACTCAAGCGATTTACATCCTTGACAAACTGACCCAAAAGTTTGCTGACACCATACTTTCGCAAATGGGATGTTTTACAAATTGCAAATGGGATAATACAATGCAGCTGTGATCTCCACAGTAAACGGATGTTGCCAAGAACGAAGTAGAAAAGAGCCACTTTGTGCTTTTCAGTTTTTGATCCTAGTGGATTGGTAACTTCTACGTCATCATAATAGCCTATCAACTGGAGGGCATTAGGGTCTTCCTTGAAAACTGGGTGATTTTTGAAAAAAAATTCCATCGCAAATGTCACCAAGCAAGCCATCAGTTCTTTGATGACTGTCATCAACTTCTGCAATAATCTGATCATTGTTCAGCAACAATTCTAGCACTTTCAGGATAGGAATGTAGTAACCAAAATCATCTTTCAGTACAGCCCTCCTCTTTGAATGCTTACTCTGCCTCCAATGAATTCCAGTGTTATCATTGAGTTTCACTGCTACTGGTTCCTAAGGAGCATGAATACATTCTGCATTATAATACCTGCACATGCAGATGAGCTTGCATTACATGCATACATACAACACTGAAACAATTATGCATGTATACCCTGTCATACATACAGCATGCACGAGTATAAAAAATGCTTGGAAAATGTGAACTGTTATTATATAAATTATAGGTTACGTATATATGCACGTACTGTGGTACTTCTGATAATAGGGCATGGACACTCCAAAGTAATGACACATGCAGTATAATAAACCTCTTTGTAAAGGACTTGGCTTGAGACCTCAAAATGTTTCCACCCTATAGTTTTAATACATTTTAATCTCTCAAAGAGAACAACCCCCCCTGCATGCACACCTGCATGAAGCAGTTATATATTGCCCTGAAACAACTATATACTCAGAGGTTCAACTGCAATCCATCGGAGTCATACAGTGTGATGAAATCATGCCAATACAATGCAGACGGGAATATTACAATACATACGTGTATATACTCACCACAAGGTGGAAGGAGTCTTTAAAATATTGGTCTTGTTTGTATCTAGTATCCACGTTTCGAAATATGCCAGAAAGTTTGAAAATATCATGCCAATTCGTAACCTCTGTTGTTTCTTCTGGAATGCCACTATCAAGGAGATACTGACGAGCATCTCGCTTAACTTTAGCGACAGATTTCTGCAATAAAGCTTCAGTGTAAGATATGATCTTCCCTACACTATCGTGCGTTAAACCCTGTTCCCGCAAAGACAATACGTATTCTGCGGCATCCCAGTCATCACTCTGGTCTTCAGCGTCAGTCATCCAACAATCCAAGTTACTATCTGGAGGCATGGAGCAATTATTGTCTTCTGAAGCTTCAACAACAACGGTGCGAGGTGGTTCGAAGCGATGGGCCCGCTGGATATGTTTCTTGAACGTTGTCCACTTCTTGAAAGCTTGGCCACAGTTATCAAAGCTACATTGTACTAAAAATTGTGGCTGATGCTGATGGAAGGCAACAACATGTTTTACATGATCCAACGGCCGAGTAAACTGAAAATTGCAAAGAGAACACTGAAATAGTCGGGATTCCGCCATTATACGATCATGAGGTCGTGACGTCATGATCTCGCTAATACGCATGCGCATTGAGAAAGGCGGCATTTTTGTGTTGCATTGTGGGCGTTGACGGGGGCGCTGATCATGGAGGATCTTTCAGTTTTGGAGATAGATGAATGGTTAAAAGAGAAGAAATTTAGTGAAGATATTAGGCACTCTTTTCAAGGTCTGAAAGAGCTTTAATCCTATATGTAGCTATGTATAAGTTCTGTTACAGTAGCTAATTTCCAGAACTTGCAGACTGCTGCCAGTGCGGCCTACTGCGGATTTCTTCTATCTCTTGCTGAGCTACCTTAGTAAATTACATGAAAGAGACTGCTAAATGGTATTGTTATGATCTATGCCTGATAAAAATAGCATTCTATAGTACTAACTGGCCTTATGTCCTGTGGATGGTTTTTGCCAGGAAAAGGAATCCACACTCAGTCGACATAGCTAAACAAATGAGCCCTTCTTCTTGTACTACAAGTCAGCATGAATGCTATATACATGTGAAATTAGTGTAAGGAGGACATCATGTACAAAATGAGTGCCAGTAACCTGTATAATATTTAAGAGCATCATGTGTTCCCCATGCATGCATGTTCCAAAATATGACCTGACCGAGGAATCTCTATATTTTTGTAGAGAATGAAATTGATGGTATGTGCCTTAAGGAACTAATTGGATCCTTTGAAGACTTCAAAGATCTAGTGCCCAAAGCTTCTGATCGTTTGAAGATTAAAAAATACATCAGAACAGACTTTGGATATGTAATAGATGATAGTTCCAGAACATCGTCAGCTTTAAGCTCACCAAATATGTCCATATCAAATGACAGCAGTATGAACGATCCTCCTAGCACTGTCACAGTGACACCTATTACAATGTCATCAAGAAAGCGCGCAGAAGTCAGTACTTCTAGACCTAGTGAGTAAGCATGTGGGATCTATATGCAACTTTAAGTTTTAGTTCAAAGTTATGCATAATTATATTGCCTGTCATTTTCACGAAGCCATGTTTTTTGTTTTTTTTTCAGCGACAAACCAGAAGAAGGCTAAGAACTCACCATCCTCTGATTCAGAGGTAGAAATTCTCACTCCATCTAATAGCTCGGTTGACAGTTGTAATGAGTTAGAGAGTACTCCAGCATCCAACAAAGAGGTGAATCCGATGAAAAATAAACCATCAAGGAAGTGTTTACCTTCAGAAGTTGAGCTGCCATCCCACTATCCCCCACGGCTGGAGAAGGAACTGGACAAGTGTAAGAGGGAGCACAGCAGGCTCAATGAACTTTCTCGCAATCACCTCATTCGAGTTCTCAGTGACTTCTTCTATTACAAAGTCCAAGATCCAACTCCAGCACAATATACTGCCATGTCGTCTGCAATTGTGAGGAAATTCCCTTTTCTTGCAGACACGATTCCTGGAGTTGATTCTTACGTATGTTGAACTTGAGTAACTTGCATTTGTTAACACAATGTCATGCATCTGCATGACCAATTATGTTTACTTTACTCCTTGTTCAGGCATCTGTGAAGTGGCAATTGAGCCAGCGATTTAGAAACCTAAGACGTGCTTCCCACAAAGTTGATCAGACAAGACAACCAGAAATATCAACTCCATCTTCCAGTAGTGCAGTCGTGGCTACAGCTGATTATACACTGCCTGAAAGTGACTATCACAAGAGCATTGCTACTGTCCAAAAACAGTGGTAAAATGATAAACCAGGTACCATAGCGTTATTGTCTATGACATTCCATCGTAGACGAGAATGGATTAATGGTGAGGCTGAATCCATTTCAGAGATCCTGGAGATGTTTCCCTGTTTCAGGAGTTATGACTATGTACGTTTCTAGCACTACATGCTACTTTAACAGTATATACATTGTATGCTTGACTCAATTTATTGCTATTTTTTCTGTTAACATGCAGTTAATATTTGAATTTGAAAAACTGCAACCCAATAACTTCCATGACATGAAGAAAGGACTGATCAGACTAGTGTCACACCTTATACCAAGCATGGATGTGGACTCAATGGCTTCAGAAGATTGGGCAGCTCTTTTTCATGTTTTCCAAAAGGAGCTGATCAAGTCTAAGCAACCCCTTTTCACAATACTATCTGTAAGTCCTGCTTGATTTTACTGTTGCAATGCAGTATTGATTTGTCACACATTTAGTAAGGGTGCCTGTCTTTTTCCCGTCTGTTTTTAGGATTCGGATGATATAACTAGCGCTGTTCAACAGTCCAGGGTTGAGCCTGATCTACTGATAGTTGAGAGGGAAGGGAAGATATGTCAAGTATTCTTAGTAGCGGAATGTAGTGTATTAATGGAGATACCAATTGTAAATATGTGTTCTGTGTTGAAACTTTTACTAGGTAGCTATTATGTATTCCATCGTGCGTATCCAAATGTTTTTTTTACATTCTTACAAGAATTTTTTCTAAGAGACACTACTGACATAAATAGGCCATCTAGGTACATGACTTTTATTAACAGGTATAAGCTTTAAATTAAATTTACTGATCTGCTTGATTTTTGTATTATTATTTAATTATTAAAGGATGGCAGTTATCAGATTTCAATCATTGCGTGAAGTATGTGCTATATTTACACACACCTAGTATGCTATTTTAGCACACTTTGATATGGCACATCAATTTGTGTGCTAAACCTGGAGACATACAAATAGCACACTTAAATGTGCTGAAATGGCACTCAAATTAAGGCTATACTACTGAATATATAGGAGTACTTCTATGGCATAATTATGCTTGCTGTCCGAGGATTTCAGAAGATTAAAGAATCCGTTGAGCAGAAAAATGAGGATAGGCCATTCTGTTCTAAAGTAAAACATTCGTTATTTAGATTCAAAAGTAACGGCTACCGCCGGATATTACGCACCTTACTTTGACCCTTCGAATCGTCGTCAAAAGTATCCTCCTCCTGTTACAAATGTCCTGACTCCTTTAAAATGTATTTCGTTTAGCGTATCTTTCTAGAGAAGTACTGTCAATGTCATCACAACTTCAACAATCTACCAGTATCAATACATAAAAATATAGATATGCAGGTTGGTCATGTGCAAAATGCGTATGGATAATTCATCTTCTTATTTTGTTCTTTCTAAATCTTCTAAAAGCTTAAATTTGCCAGAACAAATAAGAAAATCGAAAACAAAAGTGGGAAAAAGTTAGCTAACATTCGCAGGAACCCTTTGAAGTAGAAATTGTATCACCGTGCTGCTGTTAACACATTAATTTGACAACCATAAGAACCGGAAGTGGAAATTCACACCTCGTTCTGACAACTGCAAGCCTAGGTCATACGAGCGTGACAGGTGTAATTTTCGAGAAGATTGTTATTTGCTCTTTTATCTCAATGGAGCAAGCTCACACTGTGTAGAAAGTCTTGTTTATTCGTAATTTCAAATGATACAGATTACAGAAATTGCATTGAATAGAGGATAAAGGCAAAATTCGCAAGACAGGCAAGCCACAAAGTTACAACGAGGATCTAAACTAAACCACCACGTTCGACGGTAGGTTAACAATAACCTTCGAAAAAGATCTGGTGTGCGTCAAACTTCTTGTAGCTTATTATGGAGGATACAAAGTCGTTTTAAGACTTCTGTAAGCCAGCGTCTGTAGTTTCTTGGCCAGGTTTTCTTTGCAATAAGTCGAAATTTGCCCGCCTTGTTTATTAGCAATTTTTGATCCTTCAATTAATTGCAATTTTCTCACGATTTTGGATTACAACATATAGCACATCATACCTCATCAGAAAGCTCTATTTTTACACTATCCAACGATGTCATACACATATAGGGTTGCTATACAAAGTAACGGGGGGATATCCATTTGTAATACATCTACGTGCTACGGGCGCATACGGCGCACAGTGATCAGAACGGTGATGCAATTTGGGCGCATTGTCAATGTGTTAAGTAGACCACCTTTTGGAAAGAAGTTGGTTTCATATTCTTTTGAATCTGCTGATTTATTCCCTGAATAAGATCTTTGAGAAAAGTATCCAACGGTGAAAACTTGGATATTTATGTTAGAAGTATATTGACTCAGTATGGCTCTTTTCTAGGATCATTTACATGACTGCCTTTTGCACTGAAAACTTATTTATAGGTCCAAACTGTGTGACTAACAGTTTTTTTAATGCCAAAGAATAACATCACTATTCACACTGAGGAGCGTGCACTATCAAAACAAACCTGGACATGCCCTGCTTGTGTGCATCAATAGCACACACTGGAGAGTAAGAAAAATCAATAGGCTTTTAGGTCAGTAGCTACTTTAAATGATCTCCAAAATTCACCCAAAATACTCATGGATATAACTATGTAAAAACATTCAAAAATCAAAGAAAGGCAGAGGGGTGGGAATAAGTAGCCTAATCTTTTTAGATTTTTTGCTTTATCATAGGCAACTTTAGACTTTCCAAGTGGGGGATTTTGATTGTTGACTTCATTCAAAAGCTACAAGCCAAAATGTGTCTGTTGTGTTAATTTATGGTTTTCAGTGATTTTATCAGTAACTGCTTCAAGTACAAATATCCCCCACATGGAAGTTTTAGATATTGCTATAAGGAACCTACTTACCCTTTTGGTGTCTATAGCTTTCAATCTCCAGTGGCTCCCGGCGTTTTTGTGCCTTTAGATATGGCAAAGAAAACTACTTATAACAATCGCAGGTAAGTTATGTCCAGTTTTGCCATAAAACAAAATGGCGGCCGCTTCTGAACGCCTTGAATTCAAGGCCTTGTTTTAACATTTTGTAGATGCTAAGCCCCAAAAAACAGCACAAACAGAGAGTATAACCTTTATATATTATGCATATGTACTTAAAGCAACCAATAATCTTTTGAAATTTCTGTATGACCGATTTTCCGTCACCATATGAAAATAGTAAAGATTCAAAAACGCAGTCGAGAAAATCTCCGAGTTTGAGCACACAAGTCAATTCACAAGACACAACATGTCCTTATCTTACTTTCCTGGTTATGGGAGAGCGATAGTCCATCCCTCCACTGTTATGTCCAAGGATTTCTGCTTTAAAAGTACGGTAGTAACAGTAAACAGCTTGACATAAACTGAACGGAAAGACCTACAGTCTTCCCATAACCAGCATTTGAAGTTCGGTCTTTAAGGGATAATCTGACGTAGTTTCAAACATACAGACCAAAGTTTGCTCGACCGCGTTTTTGGACATAACTTTCTTATGGACAAGAGTTCTTCTCAAGCCTTGGTCACATGTTCATCACGTGTTCTCGAGTGTAGAGAGGCTAATTTATACGCAGTACATACATACGGTCATAACTTCGAAGGCAAGTCAGAACTTTCGATGCTCGATCGCTCGCAAATTTCCAAGTTTAGAATTCACTACTATCCATTTGCTAACTTGGTCGGCCAGAATCCCTTCCCTTGATGGTGCAACCATTTAAATCTTGAGTATTAGCAAGATGGTCACACGGTAAGAACGTGATAATTTGTATTGGGCGTGACGATATAATTGCATACCTGTCAAAACCACAAGATACCCTTTGCAACCACAAATCTGCCATAACCTACCTGTGATTGTTTTCAAATATGCTATTACTTTGATTTTGGGCTTAAAATGGAGACAATACAACACACTACACGATGATATTTCTTTCGAAGAGATACAATAGACCTACTAAAAGAAATCGAACCAAAAGCAAACCTAAAGTTTTTCACAACCTGAAGACTTACAAGTGCAAATGGACATGTTCCACATGTGTTAGGTATAGACAGGGCTAGATGGGCATATTGTGTTATACAGGATTTAGTGAAATGCTCTCAGTCCACTATAAAACTAAGGTTATCCATGTCTATCCCCATGCTCAGAGCAACAAACTACATTATCTTGTTTCAGTGTTTTTAGACAAATTGACTACTTGATACTACTGTACTGATTAAAGATAGGTAACCAACAACTCACGTGCGACAATCATATGGTTGGTGTGTACTCGTGCGAGTAAAAAAATACACGGAAGTTAACACCCTTAAAAAGCCTCGGAAAGCGAACAAACCAGTGGAGAAGTGGCTGAAATATAAAGATACCGATAAAACAAACCAAATGAATGTGAATCAAGACATCGGGTTAGGTGGGGAGATCGCAGGTAGTTAGTTATGAAGCCTGATGCACGACGCTATCGCGGTACTGTGCTCGATCTTATACATTGAACTCCTGATCAACTTTAGAATGCGCGACCTAACAGCCATGCGTAAGCAGCAGACCCAAGCTGGGGAGGCTAAAAGAAGAAAACTGCACCGGTACGCTACAATCGACTGGGGCTACGGACATTCCGTAGGTACTTACGTCATGATAACACAACAAAGATGGAGATACATAGCGATGGCAACTACAATATATCTAAGGAGGGACTATACTAAGGAGGGACTATAGGCATTCACGATGCATGCACATTCTTACCCGCAAGATTACAAGATAGCATCGAAGTGGCCAATTTCCTAAAATAAACCGTTACTTTGACGAGCAGCAGGGAAAGACGAACTATCTTCGATTGAATTGGGAGGGGCATAGGGATATTCGCCATGAGTGGATCCCAAGGTGGTATCCATGACGTCGTTTTTACAATCAATGGTCAATTCGCTCTCCGACGCAGGTGTGACATGTGCACATGTGCAGTTTTACCAAAATGGCCGCCCTAAAGTCGGCTGAAATCAACCCTCACTTTTCTTGCGTTTAGTGTATTTATGGAATACAAAAAGTATACAAAACATTCATATAACTATTTAATGCTACAACAATTCACTTAACTTTGTTGTTAATACTTCACAAAGCCGAAAAAACGACCACAGATTCGGACCTTAAAAATAACTTAAGCGCAAAACCCGGTCATGTAAACCATCGTTTAGAACAGCCATACTTTGTCAAGACCTTTCTAACATCAATATCTAAATTTTCACCGTGGTCGAACTTACCATTCTCTTTCGTTCCTGAGATGTGCATCAAAATGTTGTTTTAGACACAGAGTAAAACCACAAACTTGTGCACATGTCGGGAATGGAGCATGCTATCAAAATCGACCACGGTGAAAATTTAGTTTTACCTGTTGTGATCCAACTCCCTCGACATGGCTCCTCTACACAACCGTTTAGATGACCGGGTTTTCGTTGCAAAAGTCTCTCTCTCGCCATTTGTCACAAGGCGGTCACGCGATATGATGATGTCACCAAGCAATGGTAACGATCGGTGACATTGATATTTCTTCTAGCATGAACGAATAACTATTAGAACGTTTTGAAAACACGAAATGTGTAGACTATTGCGATATTTGATACAATTTACTTCGGTTTGAGAAAGAGAAGGCCTATATTTCAAGCCAACTTCATAAATATTCACGTGACTAATGCACGTACATTAGTAAAACGTGTAAATTTTGAATCAAATTCCTTTGTAACCCACACAACGCCCCTCTGTTTACAGAATATGCACATGTTATACCTGCGGAAATAACACTTAATGTACTACAATTATACGTTGAAAATACCAGCTTATTAACACGTCGCCATTTGTACTCGCACGAGTAACAATTCTACTCGCACAAGTAGTATTTTACGCTCGTGTCACACGCGTGTAGCATGGCTACCTATCTTTAATCAATACTGTACATCCATAACCATTTTAATGTTTATTTTTGTAACACTTATGCCATAGCTGGGACCCCAGCGATGTAAACTGTTTCAAGAAATGGTAATTGTACTAAACAAACCTGTTAAATGCCTGATTCAGAACAGCCAGTCCAGACAGTAATGGGAATCTAGAGGCTTCAGAGTCACTCAGAACTTGTGCACAAGTTTTTCTACTGGAAAGTTGCTGAAATGAAGAATATTGGTAGCTGTAGATATTACACACATCCTAAAAACAATTGATTCATACTATAAACAAAATCAGTAACATTTCTTTGTGGTGCAATTCACAAACTCCCCAAACTAAAAAGTTTACATATTTCACTTACAAGGCAGGTAGGCAGAGGTTATTTGTTGCACAAATGCAGAGAATTACACTCAGTCAATGTTCCTGTACACTGAAATGGACTTGGCTAACACTTCTATTGTACTACTTCCTCATGCAGGTAGCTTTGTTGCGCTCTGTGTTAGGTTCTTCAAAGTACATCCTCCCACTTCCTGCTGACATCCTAATATGGACAGTTGGAATGTGGAGGTGGGCATAATGAATATCTTTACACCCTGTTCGCATGTACCTGACTGCATCATATCTGCTGTGGAGATATGCAAGGGCTCAATGGTATTATAATAGAAGGTATTCCAATGTTACTGCATTAATTAAATCCTGGTGTCTTGGTGACTTATGCTTTGTTCGGAGTGATTATTGAGTAGCATAATCCTTTTTCCGGGGGCAGTACTCCTGTGTATGTTTTTTGGGCCGCCGGAAGGCGGCCCTATATTGTTTTTACTTTCACCGGAAGTGTCCGGAACGTCCGTAACGATGTCAATATATATATATATATATATATATATATATATGTCAACAACATGGCGGACGCGAAGTCGGTACATAATCTTTTGGCTATATTTCGGTGAAATTCATTCGTCTGCTCCTGCTTTTATCAGCGAAGAGTCTTTTCGACCAGAAGAGTTCTTCGAAGTATTATTTTAGTCAATAACGCCGATTTCCAAGCGATTCCAGTTTCCAGGGCCGTAGGCGGCCCACGAGTTTTTTAAACTCGAATCGCTTGTTGGATATAATATGGTGCCAGATCGTGTTTTAGGCCAGCCAAAGGCAGCCCCTATATTGTTTTCACTTCCATAGGAAGTGTCCGGAATGATGTCTCTATATGTATATATATATATATATATATATATATATATATATATATGTAATAGCTATTGTATGGCCAACTGTGCATTGGCGTATTTATTCTTCGAGTTCCCTTCGCGCCCGAGGAGCAAGTGCAATAAAGAGCCAATGCATAGTTGGCCATACAATAACTTACTTGTTGTGGGCGTTTAACTTGTTTTTCCTATTAGGCTGTGTGAGGTGTTTTGGTTAGCTGCGCTACACTTTTGTACGCAGGTGTGACATGTCCCACATGTGAATTTCAACAAAATGGCTGACCTAAAGCCGGCTAAAATCACCCCCCACTTTTCTTACATTTAGCACACTTAAAGAGTACAACAAACCTATAGAACTTTTATTCAACTATTGAATGCTACAACAGTTTACTTAACATTGTCACAGCTTCGCAAAGCCGAAAAATCAATGACAGATTTGGACCTTCAAAATAGGTTTAAGTGCAAAACCCGGTCATGTAAACAGTCGTTTAGAGCAGCCATACTTTGTTAAGAACCTTTCAACAACAATATCTAAATTTTCACCGTGTAAGAACTTACTATTCCTCTTCTTTCCTGAGATGTCCATCGATATGTTGTTTTCACCCAAAGTATAACCACAAACTTGGGGACATGTCAGGAATGGGGCATGCTATCAAAATCTTACACGGTGAAAATTTAGTTTTACCTGTTGTGATCTAACTCCCGCGACATGGCTCCTCTACACTACCGTTTAGATGAACTTACACGTGACTGATGCGTGAACATCAGTAAAATGTGTTATTATTCAATCAAATTCCTTTACAAACCACACAACACCCCTTTACTTCTAGAAAGGGACATGTTATACCTGTGTATGGCATGCAAATTGACGTAACCTTTTAACGCTCATGTTACTTTGTCATCGTTAGACCCTTAATGCCCGTAAACCAATATATAGGCACAAAACTATTAGTGGTGCTTTTTCCTTGAATTGTGATTGTTTTGTATATGGAAAACTTTCAGGAATCTAGCCAGAATCATCGTTGGTTAGGTTTACGTCTCATAATGTATATACATGAGGCAAATTCAGACGAATTTGGCAGTAAATTGCTACTCCCGTACATCTTGATTGTGACGACGGCAAACTACACCACAGTTTCACCCAAATCTCGCTGCTTTGTACCTATTCAAGGTGCTCAAATACGTAACATAAGTCACTAAACATGTCTAAAGAATAGAGGTAATGGTGTTTCAACAAAAAAGAAAGGTAAATATAGGGGTTTAGGAAAGGCATGCATTTTGTCAGAACACAAACTGGTTAACAATGATATCTAAACAGAAAATAGAAGTACACCAGTAGTCTTTCTGATCCAATTGCATGCCGTCCTGCACAGGGGCATTATAACGCTTTTATAAACTTGGGATTTGGGGCGTGTACACAATGGAATTTATCACCATTTGTGTTTACATAAGGACCAATTAATCAAATAGCGTCACAAACGTCATATCTTGCACAACCCAAAGCGGAGTCCTCAGGAGAAGCAGCAAATATTGTCGCCGACTGAGTAACTTTCTTGACAAAATACATCATTTACGAACGTGTAAGTACAAGAATATCATTGTGAGGCAAAATCTATAGCTGTGATACCTTTTCTGCAACATATATCTCTGTTTAGGCTGAGGAAGTAGACCATAAAATATCTGAAAGCTTAACTCACCGATTTTTATTTAGAAATGCATTTGTAGATCCACTGAAATCAGAAAATATGAGGAAAATCAAAAGCTTACGATCGAAATACCTTCATAAACATCAAATAGGAGGCACAAGAAGAGAAACAAGTGAGCAAGAGGCAACTACGGGCATTTTGCTTTTGCAATGATTTGATGACGTCACAATAAAATGACCGTTTTGTACCCTTCTCGCAAAAATCGTCTTTTCCGGACGTGTAAATGCCATTACTCTCGGATAAAGAAGATCTTAGGTGATTCCTAACAAGCTTGTGCACATATATTGCCTTAGCGGGAAAAATATAACCAGGTACGTTTGAGATATAATCATTATGAATAATAATTTTCGTTATTTTGTAGACCGAAAAGTACATTTTTCAATGTAACTGTATCAATTAGAGTTATATTTTTCCCTTAGCAAACATATGTTAAGCAAGCTCCATTGTTTCATTTCATGCAAGTTTTGTCTCTGTTGAAGACCGCCTACACGTCCGGATTTTGAGGTTTATTGCGAAAAATGCCACTTGTTTTGAATCGGTAAAACTTCTCTACATGTAACTTTTGGTCTGATTTTGCAGCTTAGCATTTCGATGAATCTTATTACAGCATTAAACTGTATCGAAAGTAGACATATATTGTTGCTGTGAGTTTTAAATACGCAGTATTTGTTGCGCCTTTAAGTGGCAGCCATTTTGTTCATTGCCGAAAAGCGTTATAATGAGCCTGTGTGGCGAATGTTCCCTCGCAGACAAAGTTACAAACTTAAAATATCGACAAAGAAAACAGAGACAAAGTTTTCGCATCAACCACTCAGATTTTGAAGTGATACCTCTTGTACTCTCTCTATGTGTTTGAGGGGTACTAGAAAAACCTGTCCTTTGTCTAAAAATGTGCATTTTCTAGTGCACCAAATAAACGATAGACATTTTATTATTACAAAACTTAGTAAAACATTGTAAAGTATCCCGTATACTTACGTTTTACTGTGAACAAGTGCGTTAGATACCCAATTTCTACTGCTCTTTTTATACAGTAAGGACGCTTGCTATGGGTATAACTTTTGCACGGTATTATACTGATACAATAGGCTACCTTTTGGAATTAATTTTTTTTTCAATCGCGCAATGTTCGCTCATCACGGGTGTTAAGGGGTGAGGCCTTGCAGAGTCCATAAAGTGACTTACAGGCATTAAGGTGTTAATTGACAAAAGGTAATTGTTATCATAACACTAGGTGCTTGCTTGATACTGCATACTTTTTTTGCTTTGATGTACAACAAATATACATATATATATTACATAAGTATGTGTGTGTGTGTGTGTGTGTGTGTGTGTGTGTGTGTGTGTGCGCGTGCGCACGCATGTGAGACATGTCCAGATTTGTAATGATGGAGCTTCCCAGTTTGCATAGTCATAATATGTTATTTTTCAGTGCCTACAAGTTATTGGTCACGCATTTATCTTGTGATTTATACTGATATTCAGGCGTATACGAATACCGAATCCGCGTTTAGTGACGTTTTCTGTCGTTATGTTTTTAACTCTGACACATGCTAGCCTGTGACCTATCTGGATGTCCTTCGAAATTCTGGTTTTCGGCTGAGCGCAAAGTGAAGGAACAAGCTGGAGACGGCTTATAGGTGCCAACTTCGAGCCATTTGTAATATGCAACTTTTCCATGCGGAGGCAAAAGAACCTTTACTCCTGTCGCAAGTTACAACAGCTTGAATTTTGCTGTTTGAGGGCCGTTTTTACAGATCTCGGCTTTTGAGCGAAATTGTCAATGCCTCCTCATGGAAAAGTTAGTAAATGTTTTGCTATAGCGATTTATGTGATTAAATAATCTTAGAAGCATTCCACTATCTTGCGCCCAAAGCGCTTCGCTTCTTAATAGGGGTTAGGAAAACCATATAAGCTTCTTAGCGAATAAACCAGATCTTTTAAAATGGTAATTTTCGAAATGTTTATGCTTCTACCTACACGTTAAGCCCTTGTTTGACGCTCTGAAGCTTCTACAAGTTCAGAACAAAGGCTGTAAGACTGAAATTTTCACACCTCTGAATTAGCGCGGACATGTCCCACATGCGTGTGTGTGTGCGTGTGTCAACAACATGACAGACTTTTAGGTGTTATTTGGTATCGATGTAATGTTTCACGAAGGTATGTTATGTCCGATTTATGGAATTAAAACAAAATGGTGTCGTCTTTGTGGCCCTTCAAATATGCGATGAGTAGATGTTCTAAGAACACCTTTTACCGTATCTACAACATATATACTTAGTGTCTGAAGTGCTAAAAAGATAATACGAAGGTCATGAGTTACATATGCCGTGTTTTCTTTCACCACATTAAAAAAATTAAAAATGCCAAATTCTGGTAGTAAAGATCCGGGCTTTTGCTCACAAAATTAGGTTCAAACGAAAGCACAGATTAGAATCTTACTAAATCGAATCTTGCATCTTGCAGCTCCTTTCTACGGCTGTTATGTCCAAGGTTTTCTGCTGAAAAAGAAGGTCCTCAGCTACAAGACACTGGACATAAAAGGAATGGGACGACGTACAAAGTCGCAAGATTCGATTTGGGAGGTTTGGTCCTTTAGGAACAACATACTAAAGTTTCAAAGCCAAACTCAAAGATCTCTACTACCAGAATTTTTGTTAAAGTTTTCCTATCAAACTTGACTGCTTGGTAGGTTGACAACACATGCAGTCACATGGTTTGATTACATCATACCAAGAAAGACGGCTGTGCGTACTGGCAGTATAGTTGCTAAACTAATTTTAGTACAAACGAAATTGTCTCTAAAGAAGCTTATAACGAAATCAGCAATGAAAGAACACCTTTGGACCTCTAATTTTGAAGTGTTTTACTTTGTTCAAGGCGTTTAGTCGTTGAAATCATGTGACCCTTGCGTGAAATTCCTTCTAAGTAAAGTAATTGTTATGTAAACTATACTGCTTTACCATAAACAATCGCAGGTAGGTTATGTCCGATTTGGACATATCAACAAAATGGCGGACGTTATCAAAGCACTATTACAACCCCCCCTGATTTTCAGTGTAACAAGATATACAGTTCTGAAATATGCTTATACAAGATCAAGAACATACCTAATTTGTACCTGAGCAGACTAGAGGCTTATAAAGTAACTTTAAGATTGTCTTTGTGGACCTTTCATCAGGCCTACGTGAAACACAAAGATGGCAAATTCCGGTTGTAGAAATCGGGGGTTTGCACACAAAAATAGGTTCAAAATGTAGAACAAAGTATAAACTTACTATAAATCGAAAAATGAAAATCGCTGCTCCGTTCCACGACTTTTATGTCCAAGGTTATCCAAAAGAAATACACCCGTCCGACCACAAACCGCCGGACATAAAACGAATGGAACAACGCACGAAGATTCATTTTTCGATTCTGAGGGTTTGGTCCTTTAGGAACAAATCTCAAAGTTTCGATACCAAAACCCATAACTTCCACGACCAGAATTTCGATTGAAATATTCTTGTGGAGTCCTCTTCCTTCTTCGTTGAATATCACATGCAGTCACGTGGTTTGATTACATCATACCAAACCAGCCTGTGAGTGCTTACTGGTAGAAAAGCCACTGAGTTAGCTTTTTTCAACGAGCGAATTTGTCTAAGAGGTAGATCAACAAAATTAGCGATGGAAGAAGCCTTTGAGAAAGCTTTCGTCGGATCAAACTTTTGTTCAAGGCGTTTAGTCGGCGATTTCATGTGACCATTGCGTGAAATTCCTTCTAATGTAAACAAAGTAATTGCTATGTAAACAGATAGAAAGTCTAGGTACCATGGTTACGCAAATGAAAGACACTATGGTGGACCACACATGGTAAGGAAGAAGGGGGGAAGGGAAAAAGGCAGTTGAACCGGACTGGAGCCAGCAACCTCCAGACCCATAGCCGACCCTTTGGCAACTGAACCACCAGTCACTGCCAACAGGCCCTGATCCATTCCCTCCTTAAGTACTGATGCAGGCGTGCCCCATCCAGGGCCTCCTTTGAAAACTCCCACACCAGGCACTGACTAATCAGTGACAACTCGAAATAGCTAGATAGAAAGTCTAGGTACCATGGTTACGCAAATGAAAGACACTATGGTGGACCACACATGGTAAGGAAGAAGGGGGGAAGGGAAAAAGGCAGTTGAACCGGACTGGAGCCAGCAACCTCCAGACCCATAGCCGACCCTTTGGCAACTGAACCACCAGTCACTGCCAACAGGCCCTGATCCATTCCCTCCTTAAGTACTGATGCAGGCGTGCCCCATCCAGGGCCTCCTTTGAAAACTCCCACACCAGGCACTGACTAATCAGTGACAACTCGAAATAGCTAGATAGAAAGTCTAGGTACCATGGTTACGCAAATGAAAGACACTATGGTGGACCACACATGGTAAGGAAGAAGGGGGGAAGGGAAAAAGGCAGTTGAACCGGACTGGAGCCAGCAACCTCCAGACCCATAGCCGACCCTTTGGCAACTGAACCACCAGTCACTGCCAACAGGCCCTGATCCATTCCCTCCTTAAGTACTGATGCAGGCGTGCCCCATCCAGGGCCTCCTTTGAAAACTCCCACACCAGGCACTGACTAATCAGTGACAACTCGAAATAGCTAGATAGAAAGTCTAGGTACCATGGTTACGCAAATGAAAGACACTATGGTGGACCACACATGGTAAGGAAGAAGGGGGGAAGGGAAAAAGGCAGTTGAACCGGACTGGAGCCAGCAACCTCCAGACCCATAGCCGACCCTTTGGCAACTGAACCACCAGTCACTGCCAACAGGCCCTGATCCATTCCCTCCTTAAGTACTGATGCAGGCGTGCCCCATCCAGGGCCTCCTTTGAAAACTCCCACACCAGGCACTGACTAATCAGTGACAACTCGAAATAGCTAGATAGAAAGTCTAGGTACCATGGTTACGCAAATGAAAGACACTATGGTGGACCACACATGGTAAGGAAGAAGGGGGGAAGGGAAAAAGGCAGTTGAACCGGACTGGAGCCAGCAACCTCCAGACCCATAGCCGACCCTTTGGCAACTGAACCACCAGTCACTGCCAACTGATTAGTCAGTGCCTGGTGTGGGAGTTTTCAAAGGAGGCCCTGGATGGGGCACGCCTGCATCAGTACTTAAGGAGGGAATGGATCAGGGCCTGTTGGCAGTGACTGGTGGTTCAGTTGCCAAAGGGTCGGCTATGGGTCTGGAGGTTGCTGGCTCCAGTCCGGTTCAACTGCCTTTTTCCCTTCCCCCCTTCTTCCTTACCATGTGTGGTCCACCATAGTGTCTTTCATTTGCTATGTAAACAATCGTTCTGTACATAAACAATCCTCCCTGTTTTCGGACATAACATACCTGCGATCCTCCCCATTTTCGTACATAACCTACCTGCGCAGTGAACTTGTGTCTTCGCTCTTGTCTTCGTCAGCAAAGAATCTTCTAGCCATAAGGAGTTGGTTTGGGAATTATCTACCAAGTTTCAAGTCTCTCCAAGAATTTCCGTGGGCCTTCAAGTTGTAAAGGTATACCAACAAAGTCTAAAAATGTTCTCTTCGTTCAAAAAAGCTTTGTAACGACTCGAAAACTGACAAAGCTCTACTGATGCCTCCTATAACACAGAAGAGAATGTGGACTTAGTATTTAGGATGAAAATGTCCACGGATGGGTGGCTAAACCAAAGAATCCTCTCTTGCGTTACTGTGGAAGTCTATGAAAGTCAAGAAAAGGTCAAAGAAAGCTCTGGAAACACATGAAATGAAGGCTAAAAGCTTTGTTTCTTTGATTAACCATTTCGGAGTGTTTGAATGTGTATTGAAAGTGGTATGTTTGGTTCAGTTTGGTACAAGGTGGACAGTAGTAATATAACCTTTTAACGCCCGTGTTCTTTTGTCATCATTAGACCCTTAACGCCTTTAAGCCAATATATTGGCACAAACTTTTAGAAGTGTATTCTTTGATTTGTATACTTTTTGTGAGGAAAAAACGCTAGGTATATGTCGCCGAATTTTCGTATGAGGCAATTTTAATCAAATTCGGCAGCAAATTGTGCCACCAGTATAGTTTGATTGTTACAGCGATAATATTTACCACATGTACCCCCAAATTTAGCCGCTTTGTATATACCAATTCAAGATTCGAAGATGCCCAACTAAGTAATATAATATGTCATTTGAAAGACTAATTAAGAATGTCTACAGAATAGACGAAATGGCATTTAAAAAAAAGAAGCTAAATATGGGGTTTCGACAAGGTATACAATGCGTCAGAAAATAAACTGTTGAACAATGACATCTAAACAGAAGTTAGAAGCATACCAGTAGTCCTTCTGATGCAATCACATGTCATTTTGATGAATATTCCTCACAGGCGAAGTTGCAAATCTCAGAAAATTTGAAAATGTCAACGAAGAAGACAAAGGCGAGTTTTTCGCATCAACTACTGACATGTCACAGTGATTCCTCTTGTTCTTTCTATCTATACTTGATGTGTACTAGAAAACAACTGCCATTCGTCTGAAATTGTGCATTTCCAATTGCACTCAACAACTAGTGCACAACTCAGTAATTTATCCAGTAAGAACACTTGCTATGGGTATAAACTGTGCACGATATTATACTGAAACTCTAGACTATCTTGGTATAATTGTTTTTTTTTAGATCGCGCAATGTTTGTGCATCATGGGTCTTAAGGGGTGAGGTCTTGTAGAGCCAATAAATTGGCCATTGGGCCTTAAAAGGTTAAATGCTTTGTACCTTAATAATATCTTGAATATGTTTGCATAAATATCATCTTGTGTTAGTGTACAATAAATTTTTCGAATTTCGAGACTAAGAGAATTTTCAAGAATGTTCCGGAAATAGGTGAGATGACTGTTGAAAACTCTTTAGGTAACCGCTTTTGAATGTATATGTAAGAATTTTGTATGTATTTTCTTGGATACATTTGCTTGTTTACGTTTGCTTGTGTCTGTGTTTATTTGAGCATGTTCCCGTGTTTTGGTGTGTGTGTGTTTGTAGTCTAATTATTTATTGTTCTTTCTTTTCATGTTCAGAATATACAATACGCAGGTAGGTTATGTGCAAACTCAGCCAGAAAGGGGGCGTTTTGTGGTTTTAAAGGAATGTTATAAAAAATTGTCACATTTGCTAATTTTGCGTGGGTTGGTCATGTGCAGACTGCGTGAACTTGAACTGGATAATTTGTCTTCTTGTTTTGTTCTTTCTAAATCTTCTAAAAGCTTAAAATCGTCGAAACAAACAACAAAATCGAAAGCCGAAGCGGGCAGAAGCTAGCTACCATTCGTGGGAACCCTTCGAAGTAGAATGTATTGCAACATCGTGAGCAAAGTCACCTGACATTGGCATGACTTAGGTGGAAGATGACAAAAGCTTGAGGACCAATTTTCTTTGCAAAAGGCGGTCTACTCAGCGGTGCTTTGTAGCTCTGAAACTTTACAAGGTTGTTGACAAAGGGCAATACTAAGTTTTCACCGTATGGCTTATTGATACAGTGTGATACAGTGTTCATTTTATGTGCACGTGTTTTTGTATTTGTGTCTTCTCGAAAACTATGAAAACGTGCACATAACAGGAACAAAGGCGAATTTCAAGAAGCCATACGGTGAAAAGTTTCGTAGGAACCCTTCAAAGTAGAAATCGTATCACAGTGCTGCTGTTAAGTAGACCGCCTTTTGGAAGAAGTTGTTTTCATATACTTTTGAATCTGCCGATATAATAATCCCTGAATAAGATCTTTGAGAATGTTTTGAGTGCAGAAATGTACAATTATAATGTAAACATATTGTACAGTACCTTCGTTTTGGTCACACAATGAAACAGGAAAGAAAAAATGGGGTGTATTTTCGGTAAAGTTTGCCGGCCGCCATTTTGTTTTATGTGCAAAATGCACATAACTCACCTGCGTAAATCATGAATGCAATTGGTGAGATTGTGTATTTTGTATGATTGTATATATGTGATGTATAGTTAACCCTTAAACGTTCACGCGCCACTTGAGTGGCGCAAGCCATAAAACCGCAAAAGTTCCATTTTATTATTTCCGATTTTTCCTGTACAAAGTCATAGATTTGTTCGATAAGGCGATTAGAAACTATTATTACAGTTTCATAGCAATACGTTCAGGTATAAAGATCACAACACAGACTGGCAGATTTCTGTTATACAAAAGAGTACGGTACTATTATGCGAGAATACAACGTATTTACTATGTTATACGGAGTCAACCTAAAGATTACGGCTGAATAAAACACGGAGAAGAACAGAAATGCGCAGAAATGGATCGGTTCGTCCTTGTTGCAGTCCGCACAGCAGCGGAAGGTCCTCACTTGGTGGTCCCGTGGAAGGCAGACACTGCAGCCTTGCTTTTTAAATCCTTCGCAGGGAGTTTCGATCACAAAATCGTGCAGATGGAGGCTGCATCGTCTGATCGACGGCCTTTCCTCTTTCTGGAGTTGTGGTGAGACATCAACTCCTTGGACAGCTCCAGGACGTATTCCTTAAGTGTTATCTTGAAGCAGGCAGGAGATTCCCGGGTCAAAACGTTGGGATTGATGACGGCGAGGCCCACGAGAAGTAAAAGGCGCATTCGCTATCTTCTCGATTGACAGCTACAGGATAGATTCCAGAGGGACTTTGTTTGTATTGTTGCATGTCTACCTGTGTCTTTGATATGTGAAAGTGTATTTCAGTAAATTTTGTTACCGCATTTGAAAGTTTACCGTGTATACGTACAGTAACTAAGTACGCCTACCATTTTCAAGGCCATTGCGCACAAAAGCAGGAGAAGAGAGCGAAGTTGAAGCTAAGCGAAGAACAGTAGAGTAATTCTGTAAACGTTGGAGAAGACAAAAGCTTTCCCAGTCAAACGAATCGGCTGGAAACCGCCGTCAAGTATGGTGCTGACATTGCGCCACTCAAGTGGCGCGTGAACGTTTACGCAAATTTTCGGAACGGGAATTGGAACAATTAAGGGTTAAGTGCTTTTGTTTGTGTGTGTGTGTGTGTGTGTATCCTTGTGAGTGGTATGTGTATATGTGTGTATGTATAATGTGTCTACATATCTCAGGTATGTTATGTCCAATTTAGATATAAACAAAAATGGCCACCGTTATCGAAGTAGTGAAATCAATTGGTCTGTTTTGCATGTGCACGAGTAGTGATGCCCAGAAAACACTTTGCATTGTTTCTTAAGCATATCTACTTTGTATCTGAGTCTTTTAGATTCTTGTGGAGAGACAAAACTTCATATGACGAGTTTTTCTAACTGTATATGAAAATATAAAAATGCAAATACACGGTGGTAGAAACTTGGGCTTTTAACACAAAACTGGGCTCGAAAGAACACACAGATATCGAACTTATACATTAAATCCAAATCATGGTTTTCAGGCTCCAATGCATGGCTGTTATGTCCAACGATTTGTGCCAAATTCTAGGCTGACCAGTTACAATCCGTTGGACATAAAGCAAGCAAAACAACGTACAAAGATCCTGATTCGGATTCTAGGCGTTTGACCTTTTGGGGACAATACCTTAAAGTTTCATGCTGAAAATCAGAGATTTCTGCCACTGCGTTTTTCGATGAAGTCAAGTGACATCACATGCAATCCTACCTAGAGCATAGACCATACAAGCATAGACTGAGGTCTATGGCTGGAGTTGTATGTGCTTGTGGTGAAAAAAGTTTTAGTGCAAAAGGCAGAGATCTGGATGATGGCTTTTAAACCTTATAAAGTGGGTTTGAAATAATAGTACGATCAATATTTACATTTTCACCACATATACTTTTTAATTCTATTCCTTGGCTGTTATGTGCAGCCTTTTGTGGCTTTCCAGCATATCTCGAACGAAACAGTCAA
Organism: Halisarca cf. caerulea; assembly: GCA_963170055.1. Lineage (NCBI taxonomy): Eukaryota > Metazoa > Porifera > Demospongiae > Chondrillida > Halisarcidae > Halisarca > Halisarca cf. caerulea. The sequence goes on along the minus strand of CAUJGJ010000040.1, from coordinate 999,002 downwards.
TCAAAAGTATACGCGTGAAATATAGCTTTACCTTATAGAAATCCTCCTTACATTTTCGTAGTCATGGACCGCCATCTGTATCTCATCCTTTCACAAAGAAATTTTCCCCGAGAAAGGCTGTCTCGAGTCAAGGCCAAATCGATCTTACGTAGTTCCGTGGTTCTAAACGATCGATTAAGTTGAAGAAAGATTGTCAACTTCTCTCGATGTCGAATCTTCCCTTCCAATATCTAGTTTGTACTTTAATTGGTGTACATTCTATCCAACCTCCCAAAAAAGTGTTAACATCCAAAAACTAATGCTTAAAATTTCGAAACAGGATGTGCTGTGAAGTCGGGCAGGGTCTGGAGTTTCTACTTTCTTGTCGCGGAGCTTCCTAAGCTGATTCACGTTACTAGCACATGACCAACCCACGCAATTCAGTGGTAATGAAATTCATACTGTGAAAACCACAAAATGCTGAAGTTTTGGCTAGATTCGGACATAAGTTACCTGCGATACCCTTGTAAATTCATGGTTGTGCAGTGTCCACATGGTGAGTGTATACTTATAACGTTAGTTGTGTGTATAACCTTTGTAAATTTGGTTTTGATTGTATCTTAGTACATGTGTGTTGGTATATGCAATTTTAACAGGTATCCGTCGGTTCTTGTACTAATTATGTGATGTGCATATATGTGTACATGATGTGTGTGCGCATATGGTGTTTAGGGTACATGCACTAAATTTTGCTTTCCTTTGCAGAAACACAGGAATAATTTGTATAAAAGGTGTAATTTAAATGAAGATTCCAACTGAAATTTGATGAATGTTTCTGTACATTATTGGTACATTGACTGTGAACTATAATAATTAATTGTATTATGTTTTATTCATTTTGTAAGTAGTAATGTGACATGTTCATAATAATTAAAACTTTAAGTGATAAATATTATGCACAAAACCAAATAAATATAATTAAAACAGTACATAATGAAAGGTTAGCGAACACAGTTTATAGCATGCCTGGAGCAGCTGCTGTTTTGCTTACTGTTTCCTACGCGGAGAAGAGAAGAAACAGATAATATTAATGTGGACATTTCATGGAACAGTATGTTCGGTGCATGTACTAACTAACTTGGGGAATACAAAGGTAAACATGAGCGAACACAGTTTTATAGCAGGCCTAGAGCAGGTAGGTGCTGTTTTGTTACTGTTTCCTGCATGGGAAAAGAAGAACATACAATATTCATGTGAAATTACAACAGTATGTGTGGTGTATGTACTAACTTGGGGAAGGGTATATATGAGCAGGAGGTATAGGACAAGGAGTATTTGTTGGAGACAGGATCCTCTCCTCATGTGCCATTCCTTTGGAGCTGACTTTGCTCTATAATGAATGAATTTGTCATAGATAACATGAACTTACAATCAATAGCAATTATTGTACTTCACAAGTTGAATTTCTTCCATATTTCATGATCTACAGGGAGAGTGAGTACATAAAGGAATGCCTCACACAAACACACACTTGTATACACACACACATATACACATATGTGCGCATGCACGCACATGCACACATACATACACATACGTGCTCATGCACGCACATGCACACACACATACACATACGCATGCATGCACGTACATGCACACATGCATACACACACTAAAAATATACACGAGTACATGCATAGCACAACATATGCACATGCATACATAGATTCACCAGCATGCATATATCAGACACTGTACACCTGTTTACACACACAAACAGTAAATATGCTCACTCACTATCCTTCCCATTTGGGATTTCATTTATTCTTCCTGTGAACATGAAGAAGCACAATAGAACACAATAATTCCAGAAACCAGCATACACACGCAGGCACACACACACACACACACACACACACACACACACACACACACACACACACACAGGCACACACATAATCACAGACACACACACACATATGTACACACACATAATCACAGATACACACAGGCACACGTACACACACATTTTATTATACCCCACTACACAAAACCATGCATTACTCAGGGATCTCACAAATCTGCGAGGATGAAATTTCCAAGTGATTTGAGTTTCCAGGGCCGTAGGTGGCCCATGAGTTTTTCAAACCCAACACAGGCTCATTATAACGCTTTCAGGCAATGAAGAAAATGGCTGCCACTTAAAAGGCGCAACAAATACTGCATATAATAAACTCGCAGTAACAATACATGTCTGCTTTCGCTATAGTTTTATGCTGTAATAAGACTTATTGAAATGCTAAGCTGCTAAATCAGACCAAAAGTTACACATATAAAAGTTCTAACGATTCAAAACAAGTAACACTTTTCGCAATAAACCTCAATCCGGACATGTAGGCGGTCTTCAACAGAGACAAAACTTGCATGAAATGTAACAATGGAGCTTGCTTAACATACTTTTGCTGAGCGGGGAAAATATAACTTTAATTGAAACAGTTATACGGAAAAATGTACTTTTCGGTCTACAAAATAACGAAAATTATTATTAATAATGGTTATATCTCAAACATACCTGGGTTTTTTTCCGCTCAGGCAATATATGTGCACAAGCTTGTTAGGAATCACCTAAGATCTTCTTTATCCGAGAGTAATGACATTTACACGTCCGGAAGACAATTTTTGCGAGAAGGGTACAAAATGGTCATTTTATTGTGATTTCATCAAATCATTGCAAAAGCAAAATGCCCGTAGCTGCCTCTTGCTCACTTGTTTCTCTTCTTGTGTCTCCTATTTGACGTTCATGAAGGTATTTCGATCGTAAGCTTTTGATTTTCCTCGTATTTTCTAATTTCAATGGATCTACAAATGCATTTCTAAATGAGAATTGGTGAGTTGCGGAGGTATAACATGTACCTTTCAGAAAAATCGAGGGGCGTTGTGTGGTTTGCAAAGAAATTTGATTTAATACTTACACGTTTTACTGATGTGCACGCCCTAGTCACGTGTAAGAATACGAAGTCACCCGAACAATAGGCCTTTTTGTTCTCAAACAGAAGAGAATTGTATCGAATATAGTCTTTGTATGCGCATTGAGTGTTTTCAGAATGTTATCAATATTTGTTCGTGTTGGAAGGAGTATCGATTTCACCGATCGTTACCTTTGGTGGGTGACGTCATCATATCGCGTGACCGCCTTGTGACAAACGGCGAGAAAGAGACTTCTTTAGTGACTGAGATTCTTTCCAAAACCTGGTCATCTAACGCATGTGGATCATGTCCGAATCTGCCCTGCGTGCTAATTGGTTGGAATCCGAGCGAAAATTTTATTCAATGGCTTCAAGTCATGTGACATGTGCATGATAAATCGTCAAGCTATAATGTGTACGCATTGAGTTTGTTTTTGCTGCAGTAATCATTTTGCATTTTCTGTGCACTTGCCAACGTTCATCCCGATATAATTCGTTCAATCCTATTCGTTCTGGGAAGAAGATTGGCTAAAGTGCGTTAATAATCAGTATTTTAATATCCCTGAAAACAAGACGTACCGAGATGGCATGCTATTTTCTCTCAACGGGTTCAATTCCAACCCGTTGAAGGGAAAAATGAAGATAGGCCATTCTGTTCTAAAGTAAAACATTCGTTATTTAGATTCAAAAGTAACGGCTACCGCCGGATATCATGCACCTTACTTCGACTCTGATATCCGACGATAAAGTTCTGCACCCTTCGAATCGTCGTCGAAAGTATCGTCCTCCTGTTACAAACGTCCTGACTCCTTTTAAAATGCATTTCGTTCGGCGTATCATTCACTGCCATGCTCGTCTTGTCTTCTGACCGAATTTATTCCTCACGTCCACTGTAGTACATCACGCGCATGTCATGTGACAAAATGGCCTCATCGAGTCTTTTGTTAAGGTGTATCTTTAATGGCCGGGAGCCAAAAAGTTAGGGCCGATTAGCCTAGTCTTTTTAGATTTTTAGATTTATCATAGGCAACTTTAGACTTTCCATGTGGGGGATTTTGATTGTTGACTTCCTACAAAAGTTACAAGCCAAAATGTGAGTGTCTGTTGTGTAATTTTATGGTTTTCAGTGATTTTCTCAGTAACTGTTTGAAGTACAAAAATCCCCCACATGGAAGTTTTAGATATTGCTATAAGGAACTTACTTACCCTTTTTGGTGTCCATAGCTTTCAATCTCCAGTGGCTCACGGCGTTTTTGGGCCTTTAGATATGGCGAAGAAAACTAGTTATAACTTCTTCTTCACATATGCTATTACTTCGATTTTGGGCTTAAAATGGAGACAATACAACACACTACAAGATGATACTTCTTTCGAAGAGATACAATAGACCTACTAAAAGTAATGGGACCAAAAGCGAACCTAATTTTTTCGCAACCTGAAGACTTACAAGTGCAAATGGACATGTTCCACATGCGAAATGCTTGTGTAGAGGAGCCATGTCGCTGGAGTTAGATCACCATAGGTAAAGCTAAGTAGTTTTCACCGTGATAGATTTCGATAGCATGCTCCATTTCTGACATGTCTCCAAGTTTGTGGTTTTACCTTTGGATGAAAAATAACATTTCGTTGGACATCTCAGGAACGAAGAGGAATGGTAAGTTCTACCACGGTGAAAATTTTGATATTGTTGTTGGAAGGTTCTTAACAAAGTATGGCTGATCTTAACGATGGTTTACATGATCGGGTTTTGCACTAAACCTATTTTTAAGGTCCGAATCTACGGTCGTTTTTTTGGCTTTGCGAAGCTGTGACAACAAAGTTAAGTGAACTGTTGTATCGTTCAATAGTTGTATTATTGGTTAATGTGCTTGTTATACTCCCGCAGGTAGGTTATGTGCACATCGAGCAGCTGAGGGGCGTTTTTGTGGCTTCACACATTGTAATCAATTTGCATCTAGTTATCGAGCTGTGATCAGGTGCAGTGTGCGTGACTATTCACGATGCATTTCGATCATTTAGCAAGCCAAGTTGAATTTGTGCACATGTAAGTCTCAAACATCTCCAGTTCTTCCTCATGTTCGAATTTTTGTACATGATTTGTTCCTTTTCGCCTGATTTCGCTTCAAAATTGAACGAAGGCTTTGCGTACGAAAATCCGTATATTTTCGCAACTATACGTTTACGAATAACAGTCACCTGACGTCCGTGTGACTGTAGCTAGAAGAAGAGTATTTTGAACGACTAGTTTTCTTCTCAAAACGCGGAGATGAAACCACCCGCTGGAGCTTTGAGAATTTACAAGCTTGTTAACAAAGGGTAAGACTAACTTTTCACCATAGGGCCTTGTAAAAGCTTGTTTCTTTCGTTTTATGTGCATGTGTTTGTGTAATATTTTTCCTAAAATAACAGAAAAACCTGCACATCTCAGGAATGAAGTCGAATTTCTTGAGGCCCTACGGTGAAAAGTTAGCTACCGTTCCAAAGAACTCTTCGCTGTATATAGCTTGCCTCCACACAATCGTTGAGTATTCCGCGTTTTGGGATGAAGTTAAAATCATATATATCAAATAAGTCCCAATTTTCTCCTTCAATACGTTGGTTCGAAGTAAACAAAGTAAAGAAATAGGGGGTTAAAGTGTTCAAATAGCTTACTTTTATCTTTGTTTCTTCAAATTATCTACTCCGAAAGAAGAAAATGGGGGTATATTTGTGACCAACTTTGCGGCGGCCATTTTGAAATTTCGCTTTATGTGCACATAACTCACCTGCGCCATAAACACATTAAACGGAAGAAAAGTGGGGGGCGATTACAGCCGACTTTCGTGCGGCCATTTTGTTGAGATCCCCCATGTGGGACATGTCACACCTGCGTGAGGTTTCAGATATTTTACACAGGGTATTTATAACTGTCCAGGAATAAAATGCAAAAATGGCCGTCTCGAAATAGCAGCAAGAATTATCGATCGTTTCTACTTAGTTGACAAGATTTTCGTCCAGTTCTTCTTACTGGATGAAAGTTGTATATATTCTACGCATGTTGGTACTTAACTAGCAATTGTTTCTATTGTCTGAAGAAAGATAGCAAGCTAGGAATACATAGCAGTTTCAGACAAACTTCGCCTTGGTTACACCTTTTAATCCCTCTCAATTCATATCGAACAACATGAAAAGACAGAACAAGTGGTGAGCTATCCGAAAATCGTTCCGGGCTATAGGTTATAATCTTCCGTAAGAAAGTTATAACCGAAAAACCTGTTTTTTCACACTCCAAACGGCCAAAAATTAGCACAAATGGTCCAATGGCGAGAAACTGCTTGATTGTAACACTATGCCCGGAACGATTTTCACAAACCGAAACATCTTAAGATTCCATCAAAGTTGGATTTGGTGGAATTGAAGGCATCTTAGGTCTAACCAAGCGACTTTATCTTCACCCTCAACAAAACTGCTATTTTCGTGACGTTTCACGAATACGTAGGCCTAGCGTCACAAAAGACGCCTTCTTCCCCCATTCTGTTGATATGTGAAACTTCGTATGTCACCTGAAAGACGCTAAATGACGCATTAAAAACAGCCGCTAATTGATGACGTTGAAAACAAGCACCGCCCACAATCGGAACAAGCAACAGACGGTTATAAACACCCTGTGTATGTTCTACTTCCTCAGCCTAACAGATATATTTTGCAGAAAAGGTACCACAGCTATTGATTTTGCCTCATAATCATATTCTTGTACTTACACGTTCCTAAATGATGTATTCTGTCAAGAAAGTTACTCAGTCGGCGACAATATTAAATTTTGCTGCTTCTCCTGAGGCTACACCCTCAAAATGGCTGTCTAATTAAACTGTTTTTATGCACTGCACAAATGCAGTGTATGACAGCAGACTTTCAGATATGTCACATAACCACAATAAATAGGACAATGTGCATGTGCAAATTCGTAGGCAATCACAATCTAGTTGCCATATTTACATTCAGTGCACCAAGAGCTTCAATTTGATACCACACTTGGGAGTGTTGTGCAAATTTTACATTTCCACAATGGACCATGTCAGGGCTTGGTGATTTCCTATACATTCGGTACAGCTCTGGAAGGAGCTGTAAACCCTAACCCTAATCGGCAATTTCTTGGCTGAACAAGCCAGTGCTAAGTGCTATGGTAGCGCCCGAAGAGTTTTGCTTTTTAGTAGGGGTTAGGAAAGCCTTACAAACTTCTTCGCAATTAAAGAAAGCCTTTTAAAAGGCTAAAAAGGCTAATCCTCGAAACGTTTACATGTCTACCTATGTATTAAGCTATTGTTTGACGCTCTGAAGCTTCTAAAAGTCGAGAAATGAAGCTATGAAAACGACCGAAATTTTCACACCTCCGAATTAGCGTGGACATGTCCCACATGCGAACTGCACCTGACTGCTTTGAGTTAATGAGATGCTAATTGATTACATTGTGTGAAGCCACAGAAACGCCCCTCAGCTGCTCAATGTACACATAACCTACCTGCGTACTTTATATATTATATAGGTTGATTGTGTTATAACCCGGGATACAAAGCTGGCCACAGTATATGTTCTTACTTGATTCAAAAACAGAATTAGACAGCCTGTATTATTATAGTTGCTGAACCTTCACAGTGACGTCAGTCTCCAAAAAAAAAAAAAAAAAAAAAGGCAGCGAGATTGGGTCAGCAGCGCTGGAGTACATCTATTGTTGCAAACCAGTCGCAGACTAATCATTAAATTCATGTATAAACACGCCCTTGCAAATCACACAAAAAGTATATACACGTGCACTACTGTACATGCAACTTACAAGATAGTTAAAATTTTCCTTGTAAAACTTCTCTTGAAGGTGCTTGGTGCTCCCTTTTGCATGGCTGTTACCCAACTCTTCTTCCAATTAACTTACCCCTCTTTATATCCTACTTCATTGGCAATCCTACATGTCGCTACAATTATACGTGTACAAATTAAAACTACGCGGTTTCACTGTTTTCAACTTTATTGGCTATATATCCCTTTATTGTGGAAGATGTGATTGCGCAATCACCCCTTTATTGTACTTCTTCTGTCATTTTAAGAACGAATTAAATGTTTACTGGATCAATTGCCCATCTAACGAAAGTTAAAACATGTTGCCAGTATCAACATAAGCGATAGATAACAAAAATAGTAACACGAAAGCTAGAAAAATACAAAATCCTAAGTGTACCGTATGCGTATTGCTGCATCAGACGAGTTTCAGGAACAGGTAGATGATGACAAAAACGAGTTCAGAATTAATCTGGCTTGAGAAACGATGGCACAGTACCTCTCTACACAGGGCCATTATAGTCGGGCTCAGAGATCGGGGATTTTAGGTGACAAAGTACTGGAATTTAAGGAATGTATCACCTACGTCACGATGCGCGGATCAGCTGAAGTGAATCGTATTTATACGTCATCAAAAGCCGCACGAAAGTCACACTGAACAGGCAAAACAAGATATTAAGACCCCAATCCAACTACTACTAGACTAGAGTCAACTTGAATTGAAACATTGCCAGAATCACAATTACCAATATGCTGTGGCAAGCCAACGGTTACTCTTTCGTTATTACGCTTAGAGGACAACCAGTACACGCCATGAAAAAACATAAAAGTATCGAGAACTTACCGATAAAACTCGAAGATCGATTGATCAAACCTTCCGCTGAAGACTCGGCGAAAAGAAGTGTTGACAAAAGACTAAAGTATCCGGCGGATTAGTATCCGCGAGTATCCATGGCATTAATCGTGTACGCGCTTGGTGACGACATTCTACGCATGCGCAACGTCACAGTTAAATGGTCGCTTGCAACCAAGTTTATAAAAATCGTGGGATCCGGACGTGTAGATGGCCACCATACCCTTCAAAGAAGCTATTGTTGTTTTCATAATAGTTGTGTAGACGTATATTTGGTGAGCGGAGAAGATATAACCAGGTACGCTAAAGTTGTAACCATTTTAAAGTCTAATTTTCACATTTTTTTTAGCCACAAAAGTACATTTTTTCTTATAAGTGTTTCAGGAAGGATTATATTTTTCCCGCTCACGAATAGCTTATAGAGTAAATTTTTCTCTTTCATCTCGTACCAATCTTGTAGCTGTTTGTAAGCGTCTACACATCCGGACATCCACGTTTATTGCAAAACATACCACTTTTTCCGAGCTTGTTTTAGATTTTCTGAAAAGAGATACATTTATATCTTGTACACTAACATTTCGATATATAGTCAATGAACATATAACAGATTCGAATAGCTACAAAAATGTTGTTCTAAGCTAAAAAATCCGGTATATTTATAACCGCTTCTAAGCGGCAGCCATTTTTTCTGGTTTTGCCAGCCCGACTATAACGAGCCCGTGTAGAAAGCGGAAAGGACGAACTAGCATTAACGGTGTGCCTCCTTTCCTGTGATTTGTGAGCGTCACTCCCTTTGATGTTGACGATCTTCGGGGCACCCTAATCTGCCATTATAGCTTGTCAATTCTTTCCAGGAAGCAAACAAGTACAGCGGTAAGCAAAGTAAGGAAATCGATCACATTCTCTCTGCGTAGTTCCTGATTTTAGATTGAGCCACACTAAAGAACGCCATTTTTATTCCGCATAACTAGGATTTTTCGGTAAATTGTCGCATATTTATTGCATAACACCGTAAAACGGGATTGAAGATAATTTTTACTATGTGTTCTAACTTCGTTATAACCCATATTAGAAGGTTCATACTTACAGAGTGTGTTACTATTGCTACGTGTATGTTTCCTATAAAATTTGAACAAAATGCGCTAAACTTTCGTCATCTTCCACAACCACGGGTTGAGCCGCTATAGTGGCTCGTCCACAATAAAGGGATATACTACTGATTTGTATCATAAACAGAGTATATATAATTACATAAATTAAAATAATATTACTACAACTATATACATTTGTATCATACAGTTATTTTTCACTTAGGAGAATGGAGACATTGAGAAGGCTGCTGCAGAGGGGGACAACAACCAAGCAAGAATCTTGGCAATAGGAAGCATGAAGGATGGCATCAGCGATGCATATATTATCTTAGAGAAGAAAGTGCTGTTCAAAGCCACAAAGTTGACTGAGGTTGTCCCCCTTCTGTTTTGTATGTTTTTTTGTTTTTACTTTGTGCTATGTACCTGGCGCAAATTCCTTCTACTTGTTTTTGGAGTATCTACTTTTGAACACTTGGTCTCCTCTAGAAAAGCAGACCGAGAAGTTAGACTTGGTCTTTATCGTATTTTCGTTTTATACAATATATTATGTATGCTGTGTTATAGTGATATAACTGTATAAGCGAGGATGAGATCATAGGAGTCACTCTATCATTAGGTTGAAGATCACACTCCTTGCAGAGTGAGTGTCACCCATTGAACAGGTGTGAAGATCACTCCTTTATTGATGGTGTGAATGTCACTCATGAAAGTGGTGTGCTCCTGGTTGCAAGGATCTCACACCATATTTTTAACAGTGATATATATATATATACTTTCTTGTCGCTGAGCTTCCTAAGCTGATTCACGTTACTGGCACATGACCAACCCACGCAATTCAGTGGTAATGAAATTCATACTGTGAAAACCACAAAAAGCCCATGTTTTGGCTAGATTCGGACATAACTTACCTGCGGCTATTAATGCTACCTTGTTTTAATCCGTACCATACAGAAAAACATAACATGAAACTGCTCCTCGAACACTGACAACAAAGATGAAATTCACTGATGTTATCCAGGTCATAGGCAGCCATGCCTTCTCCACAACCCCGTAAATTTTTAGAGATAAGTACCACTGGTAAATGCTGCCTAACCACCTAAATAAACAGTAACGACAAACTGCAACTGCTATTAACATTACCTTATTTCAATCTGTACTATACAGAAAACTTTAACATGAAACTGCATAATATGAAGTATTTTATCCCGGAAATCCAGTAAGACCGAAATTATACTGAAAAGTCACTATAAGCTACTCACTTGATACAGTCACAAGTAATGTTTGATTGGTGTACCCATGTGGCTTCCTCTTTAGGATATCCCTTCCACATAACCAATTATTCACTACCCTAGCAATAAAGTAAAAGTGAACAGGTAAATATAGCTCGATAGAAACTCTATATGGTCAAAATTACAAAGAAATCGCTAATATGATTAGAAAAGGTAGGGCATTTATCTTAGAATCGCGGCTCTTTCAGGAGGAAACCAATCGTTCTACTTCAAATACGTCAGGGCTTCCAGTTGATATGTCATCCTGTCTCCACTAATGGAGTCAAAATTCCCCTCAGAAAGCCGTACATAATATCCTGGACTTTGTCTAACTCTACTCGGTCGAGCGCCAATTTTCGTTTGTTTCCTAGGTTATGACTCTGAATAATTATATATATTCATTCATAGTTTCTTAAGTAAACGAGAGGTAAAACTCCGCCCAGAAATGTACCCTCCATTGCTGGCCATGAAAAACTTGTTTGTGGGAAGAAAGAATGAGTGTGAGCATTTGGTGCAAGTGTGTATTATTGACTATTAACCCTTAAACGTTCGCGTTTGTGAATATTTAGCCCGTTAACGTTTGAATGACCGGGTTACACCTGGTCATGACCGGGTTTTGCAATAAAGTTATTTTCAAGGTCCGAATCTGTGGTCGTTCTTTCGGCTTTGCGAAGTATTGACAACAAAGTTAAGTGAACTGTTGTTGCATTTAATAGTCATACCGATGTTTTGTATGTTTATTGTATTCCATGAATCCTTAAACGCAAGAAAAGTGGGGGTTGATTTCAGCCGACTTTAGGGCGGCCATTTTTGTAACATTGCACATGTGCACATGTCACACCTGCGAATATGGATAAAGGATGGTACTAGTGGTACTAATCTCTGTAAAATGCAGGTTTACAAAAGTCGCAAAAGTTGCAAAAGTCTCTCTCTCGCCGTTTGTTACAAGGCAGTCACGCAATATGATGACGTCACCAAGCATCGGTAACGATCGGTGACATTGATATTTCTTCTAGCACGAACAAATAACTATTGGAACGTTTTGAAAACACGAAATGTGCAGACTATTGCGCTATTCGATACAATTCACTTCGGTTTGAGAAAGAGAAGGCCTATATTTCAAGCCGACTTCATAAACATTCACGTGACTAAAGCATGTACATTAGTAAAATGTGTAAATTTTGAATTAAATTCCTTTGTAAACCAGACAACGCCCCTCTGTTTACAGAATATGCACATGTTATACCTGCGTTCCCCTCTCTCTGACAAGATTTGTTTCTATTAACTTGAAGTAATGAATTCTAAGAAGCTTTCCTGTGCACTTCTCCACAAAATGCAGATAATTTCAGTCATATCATACAGCTTGCAAAGAAAATACGAGGAGAAAAGTGCATCTGAATTCTCTACATGGATTTGACAGGTGATGGCGCACACAGATATGACGTTAGACTAAACTTCAGAATGCCACAGGAAGATTCATCATTTGGATTCAGAAAGGTCTCCCGAAATATCTGCCTTCTCAGACAACTCTCTCTTGGTTCCTTCCTTGTCCACTGTTTATTATAATTCTGAAGTCTACATACTCCCAGTCATGGATTATTGTGATGTTGCTTGGGACACTTGTACTCTAAAAGGAGGCTAATCATCTTGACACCCTAGCAGTACAGGAGCAATGGTAGCAGTACAGGAGCAATGGTAGCAGTACAGGAGCAATGGTAGCAGTACAGGAGCAATGGTAGCAGTACAGGAGCAATGGTAGCAGTACAGGAGCAATGGTAGCAGTACAGCAACAATAGTAGCAGTACAGGAGCAATGGTAGCAGTACAGGAGCAATGGTAGCAGTACAGGAGCAATAGTAGCAGTACAGGAGCAATGGTAGCAGTACAGGAGCAATAGTAGCAGTACAGGAACAATAGTAGCAGTACAGGAGCAATGGTAGCAGTACAGGAGCAATAAGTAGCAGTACAGGAACAATAGTAGCAGTACAGGAGCAATGGTAGCAGTACAGGAACAATCTTCATTGGGTCATTTCTGTCCGATTTCCTTCAATTCTGTTCCAAGCCACTTGGTGGCAACATAGAAAAAGTCTTTACAGAATAGTACTTTACACAGAAATAGCAGTACATTGAATTACTATGTAATATTAAATTACAACTTTATTAAATTAATACTGTCCCAATAAAGGAGCAGAAGTCTACATATTACCGAATAATTTTAAAAGTATTTGATACATAACGTATTCTATGAAACATATTCCTATGTTACAATAAAGAGAAAGAAGCAGCAGGAGGAGGATATTTTACTTTTCCCAATAAACCCTATTTATATAAGATTTATATAGGAACACTGGAGAGTAAGGAAAGAAGGTTCATGTGGTAAGAACCAAACATAGTATGTTCATTGCGCATAAGTATAAACCAAAACAGGAAAACACTTGTGATGGCTTATCAATGTAAAATCAAGCCATCACCATAACCATGTGTGGTTTGCAGCTTCTGTGAGTGGCTGTGGGTGTATGAGGCAGGTTTCCTTGAGAGAACTTTGTGTGAGGATGTGCAGTGATTTGATAATTGGGAAACTTGAGCAATTTGACATGGGATACATGTGCACGTATGTATTTGTTACAAACCGGCACAGGCTCAGAGGGTTCAGAAGGTGTATTTTAGTGGTGCTGTCACTGAAGGGTTCAATGACTCCAATGATGAGAATGACGGTGCTTCCACTGCTCCCGCAGGTGAGTTATGTGCACTTTGAGGGAAAATTCAAAATGGCCGCCGCAAAAGTTGGTCACAAATACACCCCCTTTTCTTCTTTCGCAATGAATAATATGGAAAGGCAAAGGCAAAGGTAAAAGACTCTATTTGAACTCTTTAACTCTCCATTTCTCCGCTTTGTTAACTTCTAAAGAGCGTATCGAAGGAGAAATTTTGAACTGATTTGAAGTATACGATATTAACTTCATCCCAAAACGCACCGTATTTAAAGATTCTGTGGAGACAAGCTATCTACGGCAAAGAGTTCTTTGGAACGGTAGCTAACCTTTCACCGTAGTGCCTTAAGAAATTCCACTTCGTTCCGAACACGTGCACATAAAACGAAAGGAACAAGCTTTTAAGAGGCGCTACGGTGAAAAGTTTGTCTTACCCTTTGTTAACAAGCTTGTAAATTCTCGAAGCTCCAGTGGGTCGTTTTCATTGGCGCATTTTGAGGAAAAATTTTGCTCCTGCAAATATCCTTCTTCTCTTAGTCATGCCAATGTCAGCTGACTTTGGCTGATACGTCACGAATAGGTACTGTTCACGGAAGCTGTAAGCTGGCTTAGAATACACGTGTGTATTCATCTCTCAATTTTTATAGCAGCTACATCTTGTCCCTGATTCCAACGATTCAACAGGCAACTATTACTGCCGTTCAAAGCATTTGGATAGTTCTAAACGAAGGTTAGGATAAGAATTGTCGGTTAGTTACCCCCTGCGAGGTTTTGTACGAAATAATGCCCCAAGATGTTCTTAAGAACTTATCCTTGGAAAGACTTTCTCGGACTTCAACATTTGAGCAAGCCCCTTTTTGGTAGGTTCAAGGATAACTTTTGCAGCTTGAAATCTTTATGACTGCTGTTATTTTACAAAGTCTGCCTCATATGTACATGTTTTTGTCTTTTTCTCTATCTCGCTCCCTTAGCTGAAGTCATTATAACATCAGGTGTGTCTACTGGATCACCGTCTGTTTACGGAAGGAGGCCAGAGTGTCCCCTCTACGGAGGGTCGAGGCCGTGCCCCTCCCGTACAGACACGACTGAGTGCTCATCACATGTGGACTCCAGCCGAAGACTTCTGTCCTCTTGGAGGTGCCGATTTGGGAGTTCTGCTGTTGGGAGGGTGGCCAGGAATCCTCTCAATCATTTCTTAATGGTTGTGAGTCGATGCTGGTACTTCCCGCCGTTGGGCGACCAGGTTTGTGCCGAAAATTGGATAGAGGCTTTGCTAGTGGTCGCGGATACCTCAAGACACATTACATCAGTATGGAGACATCTGTGTAGTGGACAAGACATGTGCATCCTGCATGGGAAAGAAGAGGAAGACTTACAGCGACATGAGTCGCTTTTTGGTGAGTTCAATCGCAGTTGAACAGATTGGTAACTGCTGTTTTGTTCTTGTAGCGAGAAGAAACATTGGACTGGTTCTTGACAATAACAGGATCAAGTTGCTGTTTGGTGAGTTTAATTGTTGAACACACACACACACACGCACACACATACATACACAGAGATTACTGACCCAACAGTTTCATGTTTTGTTGCAGTCATTTTGGACCCAACCAGCTCGTGTGTCTGTCTGTGCTCTCAAGCCCGTGGTCCTGATGATCCTGTGCCCTATTTCGGTTGCACAAGCAGTGAAGGAAGCTGCAAAAGATAAGTGACAAACACATACCGTATGGTGCAAAATTTTTTGAGGAGCTAAATTTCTTGGTTGACCAATTTTAAATATTTGCAGAATATGTCTAGTGGCTTTGTTGGTCAGCAGCACCTACCTAGCAATGCATTACTTTTGTTCAGTCTAACGCAGGTAGGTTATGTCCGAAAACGAGGAGGATTGTTTATGGTAAAGCAGTATTGTTTACATAGCAATTACTTTGTTTACATTAGATGGAATTTCACGCAAGGGTCACATGATTTCAACGCTAAACGCCTTGAACAAAGTAAAGCACTTTGAAATCAGAGGTCCAAAGGTGTTCTTTCATTGCTGATTTCGTTCTAAGCTTCTCTAGAGACAATTTCGTTCGTAATAATATTAGTTTAGCAGCTATACTGCCAGTACGCACGGCCGTCTTGCTTGGTATGACGTAATCAAACCACGTGACTGCATGTGATGTCACCCTACCGAGCAGTCAAGTTTGATAGGAAAACTTTAACGATAATTCCGGTGGTAGAGATCTCCGAGTTTGGCTTTGAAACTTTAGTATGTTGTTCCTAAAGGACCAAACCTCCCAAACCGAATCTTGCGACTTTGTACGTCGTCCCATTCCTTTTATGTCCAGTGTCTTGTAGCTGAGGACCTTCTTTTTCAGCAGAAAACCCTGGACATAACAGCCGTGGAAAGGAGCTGCAAGATGCAAGATTTGATTAAGTAAGATTTCAATCTGTACTTTCGTTTGAACCTAGTTTTGTGAGCAAAACCCCGGATCTTTACCACCGGAATTTGGCATTTTCACTTTTTTCGATATGGTAAAAGAAAACACGGCATACGTAACTTATGGCCGTCGTATTATCTTTGTAGCGATTCAGATACTAAGCATATATGTTCTAGATACAGTAAAAGGTGATTTTAGAACATCTACTCATATTCAAACAGAAAACAAGCCGAATATTTGAAGGACCACGAAGACGACTCAATTTTGTTTTATGTCCATAAATCAGACATAACATACCTGCGTAACCGTCGTTCAGCACTAGCAGTGGTTCAGATCCCTTTTTTAGAGGAGCATTCACCAACACGTCACAACTGGTCATCCTTTGGGGTCACGCAAATCGCGCATGATCTGGCTGCAAAGGCGTTACAATGTAATCACATTCCTTATTGCCACAGAAATGCCCTTTAAAGTTCAATGTGCACATAACCTACCTGCGCCGGGAAACAGTCACTACAGCTTGAAATATTCATGATGGCAATAAAGTGTGTTTGTCTTGGTATTTGTGGAAAATTTACAACTATTTATATTTTTATGACATATTCTTACTTTTCCCATGCAACTAAAGTATCCAGAGCATCTTGTTGCTAAACCTAAAAACAAGTCACTGGCATCGAAGGGGCCTGCTCTCAGGGTTGGGCACTCTGTCGTGGAGGTTGCCTAATTGAGTGGGAGTTGAGACTGGTACTTCATACAATGGAACAACTGAATTTGTTCCAAACTTGAACTTCCACCTGCAGTCAGTGGATACATTGGAAGAATGCCCTAGTGTTAGGGTTAGGGATAACCCCTAGAGGACTCAACTAGACAGTGGCAGGAGTCACTGTTTGGTGATTTAGATCACAGTTGTACATAATGGTAACTCCCTGCTGATAGCAGAATAGCTCTACCAGAAGAGGGATGATATTACATTTTTCCAACAATGAATCGGGTAAAGTTACTCATAATTACCACGGGAGAGAATAATATGGTTTGCTTGAGTTTTGCACTTTTATGGACTACACAACTATTATAATATGATCATCCCTAAAGTCTATAGTATAGTGTATTATATAAATGCATACACTGACCATATTAAGCTGAAAACACTGACCATAAGCTGCTACACTGAACGCAAGTAAGCTGCTATATACGCTGAACATAGCTACCACACTGAGCACACCGTATGTGTACAAACCTTCGCAGGATGAAACTTTGGCCAATGGCCGATTTTCAGTTTATATTTTTGCAGATCTCCTATTAAATCATGCCTTCTTTTCGCATGTGGGACATGTCCGCGCTAATTAGGAGGTGTGAAAATTTCGGTCTTTTTTACAACTTCTGTTCTCAACTTGTAGAAGCTTTGAGTATCAGCATAAGGCTGTACTAGTAGGCAGACATGTGAACTTCTCAAATGTTACCGTTCCATTTTTTTCTCATAAATCGCTCAAGCAAAGTATTTGCTAACTTTTCCATGTTGGGTATTTTGCCAATCCTCTTGAATGCCGAGATCATTGAAAACAGCCCTAAAATGACACAACATTCAAGCGCCTGTAACTCAGGACTGGAGCAAAAATTTCAAATACCCCACATGGTAAAGTTGTATAGCGCAAATAACTCTCGGTTGGCTCTAACAAACCGACGCTAGCTTGTTCCCTCATCTATCACCCAGCAGAAAACTATATTTCTAAAGACGATATGGTGGAGTCACATGCCAGCATGTGATAATTCTGCGATGACAACAGAAAACGTCACGGTACCTTGGCTCAGCACTCGTATCCGCCCGAATAACAGCCTCAACCATAAGATGAATGTGTGACTAATATTTTATTGGCGCCGGACAATAAATTCCTCACTATGCAAACTATGGAATGTTATCATAACAAATCTGGACATGTCCCACATGCGTTAAGTCTTCAATTGGTAGACACTCCCTTATGCCCAGATGAAAGCCACTAGTCAAACGAAGGTGCTGACATACTTTGACAATTTTGTTCAGTCGATGGCCATTTTTGTCATTGCACAAGCACTTTGGGCTGAAAAAATTTCATGCATGGCTTCCCATCCGTGAAATCCGCGCAAGTTTCATTTCTCATGGGCAGTAGAATATAAAGGTTTTCCTTTAATTCTAATAGTAGTTGTCTCTATATACCACTGAGGGGAGGGGTGACTGCTGTCGTCCCTGTTCTGCGCACTTGCTATTTGCTTGGTCCAAACGATGATTTCACAGTTCAGCCAATAAGGCATATTTGCACAGTTGAAGATAACATCTGATGGACCTATGCTTGACGCATTGTTCTTACTGTAGGCAGTGGTTAAAGGACGAGTGTTACAGGACCCCAAAGTGAATAAGTTATTGTACATAGCTATTATAATATACTATATATACTCCTTGTACTAGCAATGGACTTGGGCGCTGACGTCCACAAGAACATCCAGGAGCAGAGCATCTCGAGAGGTTAGATTGGCCGATAACAGCGGTACCCAGAGCCCCTCACTCTCCCGACCAGGATGATGTAGCTGTTGCACCTGGTACTCAGCTTAGGTCGAGTAGGCAATGAGAGAATTACTATTTTCACCAAGGTGGATTCGTCTCGCAGACAATTCATGTGTGATTGTTATCTCTTCTCGGCAGGCAACTAGGCGATAAAGATGAAAGAGTTCAATCTTATCAGCCAGGTTTGAATGTTTGGCCCCTTGGAACTGTTCACAGAGTAGTGATGGGGATATGTACGTACATACGTACGTATGTACATGCATACATACACACACATAAGTACATAGGTAGTTAAACCTCTTCAGTCTATTAGTTAGTTAGACTATTTAGATGTCTTGCTTGCTAAGCAACTACCTAATTGGCATACATATATGTACGTATGTATGTACCTGGGATTGTGCAAGCATGGCTTGCTACAACAGTCCTACCAACCTTACGGCCGTTAGTGGGAGTTGAGGCGGTACGTTCTCCTGAATGTACATATGTACAGCCACACCTGGTTTATCTGAAAACCTCATTTATCAGACATTGTATTGGGAATCCCCATCACTACTCGTTTTAAAGTTATCTTGCTCCTGTCTTGTGTCACTAAAACAATCGTCCTCCCAGTGTCCACAATAAACGAAACATACAACAGCTAGATCGTAAACATTCCTGGGCTCCATTAGGTTAGTTAAATGTTGGATGAGTTCCTCTTTTGTGACGTTGGTATGGTGACTGATTTGAAAGCCCAATTGTCGTAGCGCGCTCACCATCAAACGGCCATCAGAAAGAGTTGCTCCCAGCCGGTGGTGGTACCTCACACCACAGGACAAAACAAATAGCCGTTGGCTACGAACTATGCTTTGCATATGCGCTCAACTGCCATGTATTTTGAAAACTTTCAACGATACTTACTAGTAACTTTCTTCTAAAGAAAATTGCGCCCTTTGCAATGTGGGAAATGTAGATCATGTGATGCGTCATTAATACAGTAATAATATTTTTGGCACAGAAGCCCAGTGACTGAACCATCACTAATTATGGTTGATTAACAAACAACATGTAATGCACATGTACATAAATAATGAGACTCAATAGTAATATTATCAATAAGAACAAGTAATTCGAGTTAAAAACTCGTGGGGGCTGCCGCCCCACGCACTCGAATCACTTGCAAAGCATTGGAGTGTAAGTGCACAGCTGAACATTCATTGAACATACTGTTTATTGTAACTGGACGATTGTTTTGAAAACAATTGCCATATTTGGCAATTGTTTTCAAAACAATTCCTATAACTCATTCCTGTATAAATTCATACTATTCATACTATTACTATTATATAAATTCTCTATTATAAGACTTTTCTTCAAATCCATATTATATATTATATATATATATATATCGGACGAGCGTTACACACCGGAAGTCCAAATGAAAACAATATAGGGGCTGCCACAGGCAGCCCCTAAAAATTGAATGAGTAGGATGTACATCTGTTGAAATGAATAAATGATTACATATGAACTAAGATTTACATTAGTTATTGACAAAATACATAGCATAGGTCGGTACGTTGACGGCCTCGATGTGCAGACTCTGGAGGTCGTTCGCGACCATCAGTACACCCTGGTGGCCTTCAGGGAGATGTACCACGATGCGGTTGAGCTGGATCATTGTGTATCGCAGGCAAGGTGCCGGATCGTCCCAGACGTGCAGTCTCGGCGTGGAGTCCCTGAGGCTGGCGAGGGCAAACATTGCCACCTCGCAGACCATCTACATCCCTATTCTGTCCCTATTAGAGAGGTTTCTTTGTAGCCCATAACCATGGACTTCGTTTCTGCTGTCTAGCAAAACAAGATCTCCATCACATTCAAGTATAGCTTCCCCTGTGCCTAATAGGGGTAAATCTATAAGCTAAGGGCGAGTTCATCTGTGGCAAATGGTACAAACCCATGCCAGCAAGACCTACATCAGACAAGGCTTTAATTCTCTCAATCAGCCAATTAATGCCGGTGCATGCAAGACTGACAAAGGTTTGATGACATTCCTATAGGTGTATTCCTGAGTGGTCCAGCAATAAGGTTAGTGCAAGTTTGTGTAATGGGTGCCAAGGTTGCTACCACCATCTTCAGTCATGACTATTGGCTTGCTCGTACATGCAATCTTGATGTTGGAACATCAACGCTTCATAAAATTTTATCCTATAATGGCAGCCAACATTCTCTCTATTCATTTTAATAATATATAACGATCACGATCACAAGGATGTATATACATACACACCTTATACACATAATTACGCGCATATAATGTACATACTATGTTGTCATTTGTATTAGATAATCCGGATCCATTACTCATAACTTATACAATTTCAACCTCCAACATGATCATAAATCTTTTTTCATTAATATATGTAATTATATTACTATTTCCAATAGAATACATTAGTATTCCATAAAATTCCATAATTGTTAACACTATTAAACTCACATTGAAACCAATCAACTAAAGTGGTATATTTTCCAACAAAAGAGCTCATATCATGCTGCAGAAACGTCCACTTCTTAATGGGATAGCGGTGACAAAAGAACGCAGGTGTTAAAAGGTTAACTGACTATCAATTATATTCATTATTAAATGTGTTGCTATCTTTCTCCTTCCACAGCTTGCCATCATTAGAAAGAGCAACATGCATGTATATATGGTGGATGTGATGAAATATAAGGCCTTATTAGTCAGTAATTACGCAGGTATGTTATGTCCGATCTGGGACATAAACAAAAATGGCCGCCGTTATCGAAGAAGTGAAATCAATAGGTCTTTTTTCCATGTGCACGATTAGTGATGCCCAGAAAACGCTTTGTGTTATATCTTAAACATATCTACTTTGTATCTGAGCCTTTTAGATTATTGTGCAAAGTCTCAAAACGTCGTATGACCAGTTTTTTCCGACCGTACTCGAAAACATAAAAATCCAAAAACGCGGTGGTAGAAACTTAGGCTTTTGGACACAAAACTAGCCTCAAAAGAACACACAGGTACCGAACTTACTAAATCGAATTCAGGGTCTTCAGGCTCCACTGCATGGCTGTTATGTCCAAGGATTTATGCAAAATTTGAGGGTGAGTAGTTACAATCCTTTGGACATAAAGCAAACGGTTCAACGTACAAAGACCCTGAATTCGATTCTAGGGGTTTGGTCCTTTGGGAACAATATCTCAAAGTTTCACGCTGAAAATCAGAGATTTCTACCACCGCGATTTTCAATGAAATTTTCTTGTGGAGCAAGCTGTCTTCCTTCAGGAAAGTCACGTGACATCACATGCAATCCTACAAACAGTACACGAGTTGTGCTCGTGGTGAAAACAGTTTTAGTGGAAAAGGCGGAATGGTAGACGGTGGCTTTTAAACCTTACAAAGTGGGTTTGAAGTAATCGTAGGATCAATATCTAGATGTTCGCCGCATACACTTTTGAAATTCTATTGCTTGACTGTTATTTGCAGCATTTTGTGGCTTTCCAGCCAGGACAAGACGAGAAATAGTGACCCATATATAATTCGAACAGAACAAACAATCAAAAGTATACGCGGTGAAAATTTAGATTTACCTTTTAGATATCAATCCTTACATTTCTGTAGTCATGACCGCCATCTACTGAGATCTCCGCCTTTGCCCCGTGAAAAGGCTTCTTTCAAGGCTAAATCAATCTTTGTACACTATACCTTTAGCATACGATCTTACGTAGCCCCGTTATTGTAAACGAAGGAGTTCAGAAAACATTGTCAACTTCTCTTGAAATCGGATTCTTCTCTTCCAAGATATCTAGTTAATACTTAAGTCGGTGAACCCCAAACCTGCCAAAGAAAGCGTTATTATCCAAAACCAACGCTTAGAATTTCGTGAACGAAACGTGCTGGGTAAAAAGTTGGGTAGGGTCTGAACCTTTTACCATAGATAACTCAATAGATAACCTTGCTTGTCGTGGAGTTTCATAAGCTGATTCACGTTACTGGCACATGACCAACCCACGCAATTCAGTGATAATGAAATTCATAACGTGAAAACCACAAAGTGCCCGTGTTTTGACTAGATTCGGACATAACATACCTGCGTAGTCCATTTCCTGGTTCTCGAGAACAATCATTCCAGTTATTACAATTTTAATTAGAGTTGCATCTATCAATCTTTCTACTCCACATGATATCTGGTAAATATGTATGATCAAATCTGAATTCCATTGAAATAGATTCAGTCCTTCCAAAGACCCAATGGCCTTCAGTCCACCTACTCTTGTATTGTAGCAAACTTTGATCAATTATTCCTACTTCTACATTTAAGCCTCCCATGACTGAGGGATGGTCCCTGCTGGCTGGCAGTCCTTCTGTGGACAATGCCACATCTTTCGATCTTTCACAAGGTTCACCCTCCCTGCATGATCTGTTGAATTGTGGGCAGTCCATGTCTTTTGCTAAAGTCCCACTTCTCTACGCCACCAACCCAACCCTTGCAGACAAAGATCAACACACTGACAAATGACATTGAGTGGGGCCATTGCTTTTGTTTAAATCTTAAATTTACCACAATTTTCGTCAGATGTGTAATTTTCCTCCTCCTCACACGTGTTTTTACTTGTTTCCTAAACAAGTACCTGTACGTGTCTTAATCTTCGCCGAGGGAGGATTAATCAAATAGGACTCATACAGGTCTATTCTGAGGTGAAGAGAGGGAATGGTTCTCGTACGTGTCTATATTCCAGTGGTGGGCCCCATATGGGGTACCATTCCACCAATACACAAAAATTGCCAATAAAAATTCAAACACTGCTAAGGTTTATTATGATATCTATAACAAAGTCCTTGTACAACAGCAAAGAGACCAGCTCAAGTTCTCATGTCCTGATTCACTAAGTTCTTTGTACAAGCCGTGAGGAACAGTAGTGCTTTTCATGGATGGCCATCACTCACACATCAGTCTGGAGAAAGGTAAACATCTGTACTATCTTTCAAGAGTTATCAGGTACTCACACACATGAATCTACCACAATGTGCAGTTGTACATGTTGTGTTGCGTAGCACATGCTCACATGTTATTAGTACTGCAAATATTGTGCAATGTATCTTAATTATTCTGCAATACATCTGGAGTATTGTGTTGTTCTCACTAGAGTTTGCATGTGTCTTTCCTGTACATGCAGTGGGACACAGCAGGTCCTCAGACGTGCCATTGGTGGTGCTGAGAAGCACCATTTGTTTGATTTCACTTGTTATGCCTGCATGTAAATGGCAAAGTATGTTCATTAATAACTGCTGCTAAGTTACAAAACTTTAGAAATCTGTGTATATACAGGGGTGTAGTAACACTCACACAAGTGAGGGGGCCGGAAGGTTCTAGATGTAGCATTTAATATATACATGTAGCAGTATGTTAGACAACATGACTTTGAGTCCTACTCCCTAAAGGTCCCTAAAGGTCCCTAAAGGTCCCTAAAGGTGAGGGGGCTGGGGCCCCCCTGCCCTCCCTGGCTCATACACCTATGATTATAATATGCAGGTCGGACTGTGGATTCTAGCTGTAGAATTTGTAATTGCTGCAGGCTTGAATTTGACTGTGCATATACCTGTGTGTCAGAGATTGTAAACAGGCCTGGAATTGTTGCTCTGTGTTGTTGGAGAGGACTTGCCTTCACTTGTCTCCGACATTGTTCTGGTGCTGAAAATCCCGCTCAAACTAACCTTTACTTTCCGGAATGTATTTAATTTGCTTAATTGATTTTCTTGTGCATGTGATGGTATTTAAACGTCATTGTATGTGATTGCCAGAATAGAAATTATACTATCATATAAATTATCTATAATAAGCATGGAGTCCGCAAATGCACTCCTCCTGTACATTAGCTGCACTCCTCCTGTACATTAACTGCACTCCTCCTGTATGTTAGCTGCACTCCTCCTGTATGTTAGCTGCACTCCTCCTGTATGTTAGCTGCACTCCTCCTGTACAGTAGGTACTAATCTATGCACAAGTATGTACTCCATACTAACTGAAACTACGTAGAGCACATGTACAGCCAAGAAATTTATTTAGCGCTTGTCAGGTCATGTTGTATATGAGAAAAGTAGAGAAAGTTCTGTAGACCTAGAACTAAGCTGTGAATATGTGAACGCTAGCATATATATCGTTTACAATCTGCATGCTTGGTAACTAAATAACGTTTGTAGTGTGGGAAACACAAAATTCGGTTCCCATGAATGATTTTTGAAGGGTAATTTTGTATCGCATAGCATTGTCATCTGGACGACTGGGCACTGGGTGTCACGGGTTGACTACCATGTATCTGATGTGATGACTGGGCACTGGGTGTCACGGGTTGACTAACATGTATGAGGAGCTATGCACTGGATATCTTTTATTGAATGATCATGTTGTATCTTGTTAACTCACTATACAGTAGCTACTGCATGATCTTAATTCAATAATAAAGAATAATTTGGTGATACAAGGAGGCTTCTCTGTTCCAGTGAGTGTTCTGTTAGTATTTATCTAATATGTATAATATCTACATATAGCTACAACAGCTAGTGACTGTATTTGGTTATGTAGCTAGTGAACTAACCTGCAGACAATGGGTAGCTAGTAATCGTGGGGATTGACTTGTATCTGATCACCGCAGACATCTACATAGGTAGAAACTCGAATTCTTTATTAGCTGTCAAAGTTTGGACAAGGAAATGGCTCTTCTGACGTTCCTGACCCTTTTCTTCATATACTAAGAAAGAGCATATGATCGTAGGCTTTACCCTGGCAGCCATTTAATTTTTGTAAGCATTGCGTACTACAGCATTGTTAGGTTTCAATGTATTGAAACACTTGGACGCTCAGCCGAAACGTGTGGTATCATCTTACGCTTGTGGCTGATCAAGTTTCATATCAAGTTTCAAATCGCTTGAAACTGACCTTTTGGCCCTGTGTCTGGCTTTCAAACGTTAACGGGCTAAATATTCACCATGAACGCGAACGTTTAAGGGTTAATAGTCAATACTACACACTTGTACCAAATGCTCACACTCATTCTTTCTTCCCACAAACAAGTTTTTCATGGCCAGCAATGGAAGGACATTTCTGGGCAGAGCTTTACCTCTCGTTTACTTATGATGAATAATCAATGAATATTTATAATTATTCGGTGTCAAAACCTGGGAAACGAGCGAAAATGGCCGCTCGACCGAGTAGAGTTAGACAAAGTCCAGGATATTATGTACGGCTTTCTGAGGGGAATTTTGACTACATTAGTGGAGAGGATGACGGGGATGACATATCAACTGGAAGCCCTGACGTATTTGAAGTAGAACAATTGGTTTCCTCCCGAAAGAGCCGCGATTCTACGCATGTGGGACATGTCCACACTAATTCGGAGGTGTGAAAATTCTGGTCTTTTTATAGCTTCGGTTCTCAACTTGTAGAAGCTTTTAGAGCATCAAACGAGGGCTTAACAAGTAGGTAGACTTATGAACTTTTCGATAATTTCCCTGTTGAGAGGCCTGTAGTTATCACGAAGAAGTTAGTGAGGTTTTTCTAAGCCCTATTTAAAAGCGAAACGCTTTGGGTGCTACATGAAGGAACGTGTCTAAGGCTATTTTTTCACATAAATAGCTATAGCAACACATACACTAACTTTTCCATGCGGGGGCATTAACAACTCCTTTCCAAAGCTGAGATCTGCTCAAAACGTAAAATTCAAGCTCCTATAACTTCGGGCAGGAATAAAAGTTCTCTTGCCCCCACATGGAAAAGTTGTATTCGATAAATAGCTCGACGCTGGCACCAAGAAACTGTCTCCAGCTTGTTCCCTCACTTAGCACCCAGCCGAAAACTAGAATTCCGAAGAACATCCAGTTAGGTCACGAGCCTTCATGTGACAAAACAACTTTGACGACAGAATACGTCACTAAATGCGGATTCGTCTTTCGTATACGCCCGAATAACAGCTCGAATCACGGGATAAATGCGTGACTAATAACTTATAGACGCTGAAAGATAACATTTCACCCCTATGCAAACTGAGGAGCACTATCATAACAAATCTGGACATGTCCCACATATGTAAGGTAAATGCCCTACCTTTTCTAATCGTGTGTGTGTGTGTGTGTGTGCATATGTATAGGTGGAGGAATGGTCTGCCAAGTGGGGGGGGGGGGGGGGGGGCTGAAGGCCAAGGCCTGCACAGCTCATGATTGATAATATTATCGCAATTGCCGATTGTGTGCAATACTCTATACGTAGATAATGCATATTGACCATTGAAATTAAAAAAAATGAAATACCAGTGACTTCTGTACTTTCTTATAGACAGGACAGATCCACAGACTTGTAGAGGGGGGTGCACCAGCCTGTGAGGTGTCGTAGGTGGCCCACGAGTTTTTTAAACTCGAATCGCTTGTTATTTAGGGGGGAGGGGGCAAAGACATACTTGGCTCCCCCTTTGGGATGAGTGAAGGGGGTATTGCCCTCCCCCCTGGCCCCCGTATTCTGCCACCTATGATGTATGTGTGTGTGTGTGTGTGTGCAAGTGCAAGTGCAACACTTTAATGTGTTATTCGTCAGTTTGACCACCAGTGAGTTCTACTTCAATGCAAGTCAAAGTTGCTATTATTGAATGTTGATGCTGTATTGTTGGGTGCAACTGTAAATGTGACAGTTCACGCGAAAAGGTGTATTCGTGTGTCCGGTTATCAATTTTGAAATTTCGCAGATCTCGCAGGTTCTATGCAAGGTGCATCATTTTGGCACATTGTTAGGTCCCAAATCCATTTTATGAAATAGAAATCAGTGTGGAAAGTATTATAATGAATAATTCGTGCGAGCTATAATGACATTCATGACCCTAATAACTATATTCATAGGGTATAAATATTAATATAAATATAGAAAAATGGCTGATGCAAGTGAAGTGAAAGAAAATGTCAGGTTTTATTGTCACTATTAAGTCAATGTTACCTACAGAAGTATTATAATATTTAACTTGATTCCAAAACAATCGAACATGCCTGGCAAGGAACAAATTAAGTTCTGCATGCCGGAGGCCGCATTGCCACTGGCTGTATTTGTGACTAAGTTTAAACTAGCTCTCAACTATGCTGCAGATGTTACTTGGAGAGCATTGCCTTAGACGTAGCAGCATGGAGGATGTTTACTTTCCAGTGGTCTGTAGTGTAGCAAATGCTTGGGTGAAGGTGTTACAGCCTGGCGTGCCACACACTTCTGAGCATTGACATGTATCATTTTCAGCCATGCAACAATGCATATCAAAGTGATGGCAAATGTTCAAGAAGCAGTGCTTGGACATGGTGTGCAAAAGCACAAACATGTCCAAACACAGTAATATGTCAAATGGTATGAATATCACTCAGTGAAATAAAACGTTTGTCAATGCGTGCAGTCGAACGTTATCATGCAGCACTACCACGGTACATGGGTGGCATGGAAAACTTGCGGAAATGAAAGGCAGACAACTGGGCCAGAAACTACCAAGTTGCTCCCTGGTCAAGGGAAAGCAATCTCATTCAGTATGGCCCTTAATTACTTCTTAGCTGAACAACTTGCAAGTACATGGAGTTTTGGCTGGCCCACCTTTACAACCACAAGTATTGTTCGTGAAAACATCGGCAATACTATCTTGATCTTCGTCGACCACCGAGACAAAAAGAACAACTGACTTATTGGCGGAAAAGAAAGACTCAGCAGAGGGTACTATCGGCGATTCAGGAAGCTGGAAATCGCCAAGAAGGGAGTTATGCTCGTCCACAAAACTCGAAGCAATAACAGGAGGCTGTGATAAACCTGAAGCGCCAAGGCGTTCGGTGCCCTCAGTATCCTTGTCGTCGTTTCGCTGAACTCTTTCATCGAGAAGTTAACTGCCTTTTAAGCTTCTTGAACTTCTTTTCCAGTAACCTCTAACATTTCGTCGATAGATAAGAGGGACATTATTAACCATAATAGATCACCGAAAGTCGTATGAACAATCAACAAACACGAAAAGAAAGAGCAATTCCTCGCCGATAAGATACATGTACTCGCCTCGTGCTTGCTACACACACTTCCGAGCCATTTTGCAATGTTTACCACTACTTCCGCATACTTGCGTTTTTTGCACTTCCTGAACAATTTGCGCGAACTACACGAATATACGTTTTCGCGTGAACGGTCACAAATACTGTTCTTCGGTCATGCTTGTCGTGTACCATTGAATTCCTAGTGCTGCGGTACATCCTTTTAATAGTATCTATTTGCTGTTGCAGTCAGATGGCAGTTTCAGTTTAATGTTAGAAAATAGTGGTGTGTTGCTGTTTTGCCTAGTTGCTGTTGTGAACAGTTGACTGGCTGGAATGGTGATCCCTATATGGTAATATGCAGGTGTTACTGTGTGTGTACGTACGTATGTGCAATTTATTGCATAACATATCACATCACCTCGACATTTGCAGTTACATAAGTGAAAGGTCTGCTATTGAATGTGAGCATGCATGTTCATCCACTTTCAGTTTATCAGTCACAGGTTGTGATTCCCCATCAACCTTATTATGTCATGTTTATAAAGTTTGTTGGCAGTCAATGCTTGTATGCCTGTGGAGAAACCCTTGTAGTCAAGCCACCTTGGGATCGGGAGAAGTTGGTCGGATTGGAGAGGTGGTTGGAATAGTCATATCCATTCCATTACAGGGATGACTATTGGGACTAGACAGAATGGCCGGTTTAGACAGAGTGGCTGACTTAAAGAGACTGGGATTAGAGAGGTTCACTGTACTGCCCACCCCTATGCGGTGTTTTATGTTGTATGTATACATACGTACGTAATATGTTTATGATTTCACAAGGTTTAAGTGATAGTTGTTTGGTTGTGGGGGGGGGGGGGGGGCTGGGGGCCTTTTCGTCACTTTTGGATTAAGTGGAGGGAAACCTGGGCTTCACTCGACTGTGGTCAGGTTTTGTGGTACCCACTTTCAATAGACTATGGATCACAGTTTCCCACGTAAGAAAATGATCACTTGATACCTGAAGGGATGCCTAGTGCATGGCTGTTAATAGTAGCGTACTGAAGCTCCTAAAAGTCAGTACACAAGTTTTCAGAGGACGCTATACATGATCCTATATATCCAAGCGTATCACACCAACAATTGGAGACAGGGATACGAAGGATGACGTCTGAAGGCTGGATTGAAGGGGAGGGATCCAAGGTGACATTCATTGGTATGTCCAGTAATTGAACCCTGCTCAGTGTTTGCTACCTACCATGACATCATTTACTGCTTGCCTTAAGTATCTATAACTAATTCTGGAATATATACACCGAATGTCCCCCGGTGTCCAACTGAAGGAGCTGTGAAGGGGACAGGAATAAGTCCACAAGATCCTCATGTGCAGGTGAGTTATGTGCACTTTGAGGGAAAATTCAAAATGGCCGCCGCAAAAGTTAGTCACAAATACACCCACTTTTTCTTCTTTCGCAATGAATAATACGGAAAGGCGAAGGTAAAAGACTCTATTTGAACTCTTTAACTCTCCATTTCTCCGCTTTGTTAACTTCTAAAGAGCGTATCGAAGGAGAAATTTTGAACTGATTTGAAGTATACACGATTTTAACTTCATCCCAAAACGCGCCGTATTTAAAGATTCTGTGGAGACAAGCTATCTACAGTGAAGAGTTCTTTGGAACGGTAGCTAACTTTTCACCGTAGCGCCTTAAGAAATTCCACTTCGTTCCGAAGATGTGTAAGTTTTTCTGGTCTTCTTGGGAAAATATTTCACAAACAAGTGCACATAAAACGACAGGATCAAGCTTTTAAGAGGCGCTACGGTGAAAAGTTAGTCTTACCCTTTGTTAACAAGCTTGTAAATTCTCGAAGCTCCAGCGGGTCGTTTTCATCGGCGCGTTTTAAGAAATTTAGCTCCTGCAAATATCCTTCTCTTAGTCACGCAAATGTCAGCTGACTTTGGCGCATACGTCACGAATAGGTACTGTTCATGGAAGCTGCAAGCTGGCTTAGAATACACGTGTGTATTCATCTCTCAATTTTTATAGCAGCTATATCTTGTCCCTGACTCCGACGATTCAACAGACAACTATTATTGCTGTTCAACGCATTTGGATAGTGCTAAACGAAGGTTAGGATAAGAATAGTCGGTTAGTTACCCCCTGCGAGGTTTTGTACGAAATAATACCCCAAGATGCTCTTGAGATCACTTGTTGTAAGGTACTGATACTGATAAGCCTAGTGAACAGTCTATTTGTAAACATTTGAGTTATTAGTACGCACAATATCAGCGTACAGTTCACTCAGTTCATCAGTAATCCGTACCACACAACAAGCGATTTCAAGGGCATTCGTTCCTACAAAACCACGCAGAGGATACCTAACCCGACAATTCACAATAAAATTAATACACAAAACCTAACCGTCGTTCAGCACTAGCAGTGGTTCGGATCCTTTTTTTAGAGGAGCATTGACCAACACGTCACAACTGGTCATCCTTTGGTCACGCAAATCGCACATGATCTGGCTCGCAAAGGCGTTACAATGTAATTACATTCCTTATTACCACAGAAACGCCCCTTTAAAAGTTCAATGTGCACATAACCTACCTGCGTGGAGTAGTACGGACATGACCTGCAGGACTTTTCCAGCATCCTCTAACTGTGGGCTGGTCGCTCGCTGATCTTTGCCACCCTAACTTGATCCTGGACACATGGGAGGAGCTGCTGGTGGTGGGTGCTCTATTGATA
The DNA here is from genome assembly GCA_963170055.1 of Halisarca cf. caerulea. Taxonomy (NCBI): domain Eukaryota; kingdom Metazoa; phylum Porifera; class Demospongiae; order Chondrillida; family Halisarcidae; genus Halisarca; species Halisarca cf. caerulea. The sequence continues at coordinate 967,608 of CAUJGJ010000040.1, read as the reverse complement.
TTTGAACACTCTACTTGCAAGACAATTATGGTTAGAATTTCAAAAGCATAGACCAAATGTTTATGGTCAGTGTAAATTAGGAACTTATTGTATATGGTTAAAATTAGTGTTGCCAAAATATCTACATAAGATATAATACACCGAACATAGTAATGGGGAACCTGCCAACTTACTAAACCAGTTCTGGAAATCCTACCCACTCTCATGATAATAGTCCTCCCACCAGTGCATAGAAGGGCCCAGGGACTTTTTCCAGCAAGTGTGTGTGTGTGTGTGTGTGTGTGTGTGTGCGTGTGTGGTATATTTGAAATTTACATTGAATTAGCACATCAAGTGTTAGAAAAAACAAAAACCTACTTTGAGATTATCAGTTAAATACTGAATGAGGCCTGGTAGCTGTTGGCTGCTGCTAAAATCAGATTAAATGTCACAGCTGCTTCCGAAGGTGTAAAAGATGAAAAATGTACAGTTTCATCTCTTTATTGAATGCGGACTTACCGGATTTAGCCTAAATTCATACCAACCCTGCCTCAGTTGTCATTGATGTGTGTGGTAAAAAGTTAAGTAGCAATTGCTTCAGATCCCGGGTTTGTAGATCTACATTCCACTTTACTGTTGACTCCGGTCGGCTCCCTCTTCCATCCCTCGTGTCAAGTAACTGCCCTACCTTCTCTCACTCTTCCTCCCACATGTAGACTAGCTCTCCAGATGTGTGCATATACCTGTCACCCACAAAATGCATCCCATAACAATCCCGTTCCTTCGATTAAAAATGATTAGTTCGCACTAAAGTTCATTTCACATCATGTTGGTAGTCATAAAATGTAGGCATGGTTTGCAACTTCTGTAAGGCTGATTTCTTGTCGGAGTGGGTGTGGTTTAGGGGGTGGGGCACCTTGAATATTTGGGATTGTGGATGAACAGCCATGTGAGGATGCGGATAACTTGACAGCAACGATCCAACGACTATCTATTCAAATTAAAATATGTTGATCTTGCTAGCTAACATATTTAAAGGAAATGACAATTTCTATGATTATTAGCTAAGTTATTTGCAATTCCAGCAAATTCCTGCTATTTGGGAATTTAGACAAGTGAATTTAATTTTATCCATTCAAATAAAAATATGTGTATCTTGCTAGCTAACATTTTATTTAAAAAAAATGAGAATTCCTAGGATAGATACTAAATACCGTAGCTTTTATCCAAGCACCTGCTCCAGTTCGCAAAGGAAATGCTGTTTGTGACGCAGGTACATTATGGCACTTTTCACCAAAAACAAAACGGCTGCCACTCTCGAATGGCTAGTATAAAATGCCTTGTTTTCTCTTCCTGAAGGTGGAAAGACTCAAGACAGCATCTAGATAATATTTCGAACATTCCTATTTTGTGCATATGTAATTTAAAGAGATAAAAACATATTGTATGTGTTGTACATGGTCGATCTTTAACCATACTAAATTAAGCAAAAAATGCAAAAGGTACGGGTCAAGACATCGGCTCTGGTCTCAAATTTTTGGTTGCGCAAGTGACAACCATATATGGGGGACAGAATGATGAGTGTTGATGTAGATATGATGTTGTCATAACTTGGAAAAATGGTCGTCACCTATTCCCTATTGGTAAGCCTCGGTGTTATACCATTAATTTTATACGTATAGCTAACTGTTACAAGTGCTGTTTGTGTGTTGGTAATGAGAGTTTAACACGATTAAATCATCTGTTTCTAGCAGATTATGGGCGCTTTGCTCCCAGCCCCTCAGTATAGGAAATGATGGTTAATTTGTAATATCCCACACTCCGTGTACAAGCATTTCAAGGAAATGAAAATTCCTATGATTTTTAGCTAAGTTATTTGGAAATTTTGCAAATTTCTGCTATAGTGTGGTGCCTTTGTGATTCCACAAATGGCTTTGCCCATAACATAGAAGTATACATTGGAGTAATTGCCGGAAATGCCCAATCAAACAAACACCTTGGTGAAAAAGTTGAGGCTTGCAGACTAGATCAAAGGCAGTTCTCACTATATATATTATGGATAACTTCTTCACCAGCCCTTTCCCTTCCCTTGTCTTGCCCTACGTGATATACAGACCTTCATGATTGGCACAGTGTGTGTAAACCCACAAGGGTTCATCCAGCTTTAGTGATCTGAAAGTCCTTAACAAAAGACCTGGTATTGTGGGGAGTTATAGGTCTGAAAATTCACGATGGGCAAACTGAATGCCTTATGTGGATGGACAAAAAGCCAGTATGTCTAGAATATTCAATTTCAGATCCTGAGGAAAGTATTACTGTGAAAAGGACGAACAAAGATGGCACTAGATTACAAATACCTTGCCCAAAGAGTGTAAAGCTCTAGAACGCATACATGGGTGGGGTAAGTCTATTCAGATTTTAGGTGGAACACGTATTTGTGGGTTTTTTGTTTACTTTATGTAGATAGAATAGACTCTAGCCTTCAGAACATCCTATTCTCTGGATGAGAGCATTATTTTGATTATATACAGTGTAGCTTGTGATGTCTTGCGTCATTAGTACATACACATGCCTGCCTACATGTACCTAGCATCCCTGTACCTAGTCCGTTGTACAGACTCATAATTCTCATGTCAAATGTAAGTTACGAGCTAGTCACATGAAGATGCCATGAAAAATGGAAAATTATCAACGTACAGTACAGTTAGCACTTTTGAAGGTTAGTGGACATGTCCCACATGCAAGTGCTTCTTTTGCTGTGTTTCTTCTAAAGATGGAAGTTGGAAAGCTGGATTAAGTGAACCCCCTGGGGTCATACAAAATAAGATTTCCTAATGAATCTAAAAATGAACTCAGACAACTTTGAAGAGGATGTGTCATTATGTGTATGGGAAATTGGATCTAAACTTCAAAAATTCTGTTTGGCTTTGCTCACGTGCTGTAATCAGTCCCACAAACAGTTCAGTTGACGAAGTAAACAGTGTGATGATTGGTAAGTTTCCTAGAGATTTAGACAGTATAAAGTGGAGACCAAGCCCTTGAATATGTGCATCAGTACCCACTAGAATTCATAAACAGCCTCGCCCCGTTGGAATTTCCACCACATAACTTGATCTTGAAGAAACATGCAAGTGTAATGCTAATTAAAAACCGGCAACCTCATGATGGTCCTGTAAATGGATGTCGTTAAGCTATTCAAGCACTTTATGATAGTGTGATAGAAGCTGGGTGCACTGGGTATAATTCTAGTAAATGTGTTAGTTTACATATTTTATCTTTCCCCCGTCTGTCATAATTAGAAAGTACAGGGATGAATATTGACAGATGTGAGGAAATGTAAGGGTAGTGTTATTAGTCAGTGATTACTCCCATGTTTGCTGCAATGGCATGGTGGGCTTTGAGCTGGATGAACTAGACATTATTCCTGATCTATGTGTGTGTGTGTACGTGTACGAGTGGCTTGCACTGTGGACATACTAATGCATTTCTAGATTAAGAGTTCTCTCAATTCGTGGACTTCATCAGAAGTACTTGATACTTGAAGCATTTGTACTCTTTTCATGTTGCCTTGTAGCTAGAAATGATCATTGATGATAGAAATCATCCCCGGGTGTACATGAAAGATCTGCTGCATTACCCCCATATTTGTACTCTTTTCATGTTGTCTTGTAGCTAGAAATGATGATAGAAAGCATCCCCCCCCCTACAGTAGATCTGCTACAGATCCTATGTGAGAAGGCTTAGTCTATGTGCAGGACCTCCTTCACCCGGGATGTTTTCTATCACTAAGTCCTAGGATGTACAGGATCTCCTTCACCCGGGGATGTTTTCTATCACTAAGTCCTAGGATGTGCGGGATCTCCTTCACCCGGGGATGTTTTCTATCATTAATATAAAGATCCCCGATTGCATGCGGGAAGCTTCAACAGTTAGGGTTAGGGTTATAGGGGGTTCCTCAAAGGCTTTCAGGGTCAACATGGGTATCAATCGGAAGCTCTTTTAATATCCGGAACATAGAACCTAAGACCCCCTAACCAATTTCGCTATTTCCAGTAGAAAATGGCGTCTAAAGTTGAAAATTGAAAAAAATGTTTGAATTTCCGATTTTTAATAATTGCATGTTAATCACATCCGCATGAGGAATCTACTCGTATACTTTTTATGGTGATAAACTTTTACTAGCCGATGAACTGGAAATCCCCACTTTAACTGAACCACTGCTAAACAATATAGCAATTATGCAATTCCGACATATGGATACGATAGACCATGCGAGAATATTGCAACATACCAGTTTTGGATCTAACAAAGTACTTGTGGGCGGAGTTACGGCTTCTTTTTTAAAGTATGTGAAGATACGTATAATACTTTTTTGCGGATATTGCGAAATAGACATGTGCGATTGCTCAATACTCTTCACGAGCAGCTTTGTCATGCATTAAAGATGTGAAAAACATATTTTAAATTTCAAGAAATTTTTTGGAAAAGTTCAAGTATATTAGGGTTAAGGTCAAAGATTTTAAAGGTTATAAAAATCAATTAACTTTGTTTAATAAAGGTCAATGAGGGTGTCAAAGGTCAATCATCTAATATTGGTTTATTTCTTGTTTCAGAGGTCAAAGGTCACTGTGAAGGTCAATTGTGTAAAGGTGATGTAAGAATCTAAGAATTTTTTTACAAAAGGTTAGGGTTAGGGCGGATATTGAAGTAGATGACAACATTATACCCGGCAAATGTGCCTAGGGTTATATTGTGTTTTAGGGGTAGGGTCAGATTTTCTGTACACCACATACACATGTACACACACAAACACACACACTTCACTTATACATTACAAACATGTCCATTGACCACACCCCCTCTTATGCACTATCAAGTATAGTATCTATGTCAACAGGAGGACATGTGGCCCCTGAGCATTGTCAAAACCCACACTTGGCAAATGACTCCCACCATCCCATAGATTCAACTCAGAAGCAATGCCAAACCCAGACACACAACATTGTAAAATTCACTCACTTAGGATGATGTATGGTGGTGACCTTTTCAGGTCTTTGAGATGACAAAAACACCCTGGCAAAGTAACAAATTCAAATTGGGACTAACCATGACAACAGTAAACAGCCCTAGTGCATGTGGCTGGAAGTGTGACCACATGGTAGTAGAACCAGCAGTAATGGTGGTGAAGACCAAGGATTGTATTTTAAACTCTTTGGAGAGAATTCGTGAACTTGTGTGTGTTGTGGAGGAGGAAGGACCCCTACAACACCTGCTGTCCACCCTCCAGGAGGCTGTAGCCTACCTGGTTGGTGGACAGCCAGTGAGTGATTCGAGTGTGTGGGTTGACAGTGGGAATGTGAGGGCGAGGGATGAGAGCATGGACATGAGTATAGAGGGGAATGTGAGGAATGAGAGTAAACATATGAATGTGGAGTTGAGGGCGGGGGAAGAGAGTGTGAGGGAGGGTGTGGATGAGAGGGCGGAGGAAGAGTGTGAGTGAGGGTGTGGATGAGAGGGCGAGGGAAGAGAGTGTGAGTGAGGGTATGGATGAGAGGGCGAGGGAAGAGAGAGTCTGAGGGAAGTGCCGTAACGGTAACCCTACCCTTCAGACCAGTCACAGTGCGAAAAGTCACATATAAATAGCTGGCCCCTGGGAAGGGAGAATTCAATAGTTTTTATATAATATAAAACTATTGGATTCAGAAATAGCATTTGTAAAGAATGCATTATTTGATGATCCGATATATACATAGAAAGTCACAGAACATGGAAAGACCAACTAAAAATTCTCACCAATGGGACATCTGGTGGACAGTAACCACACAGCTCACTGGGGGACATGTTTACATGAAATTCACAGAACATGGAAATACCAACTAACATTCCTCACCAATGGGATATCTGGTGGAGGGCAAACACACGAGTACTATAAAAGCTACCCAGCAGCTAGCAAATAACTCAGATTGAAAAATCACCATGTCTTCGGAGAAGAGCCTTGTCCCCGCTTATTCGGAGAAAACTGATCTGAACTATTTTAGTACTCCCAGCAAGTGACAGTGACGATAGCTGTAGCTCTGCAACAAGTAGTTGCAGTATTTCTAGCTCTGGCTTGGATTCACAAACAGCGAAACCATGTAAGTACTGCTTGATGTGACTTCATTTGTTGTTGTGTTTTCTGCATGCCTGCCAGTGAGTACATGCTGACTATTTTTTGTAGTTCACATACGTACGTACGCGTATGTGCTTGTAGAAGGAATCATATATTTGCTACGTACATATTTGAACATGCATACACCGCTACAGCACTTCAAACTTTTACTTCCCATAGACCCTCCACCCCGACCCTCACCTCCGGGGTCCATCCCACTCCATTTTGCCCCAACATCAAAAGGCCAAAGAGGAGACAACACTGCAGAGCAACCAACCGTCACCTCAAAAGGCAAAAAAGAGAGCCCCTGGTATACAGCCTCACTCTTCCAAAAAGAGAATACCCATAAACTACAGCTGCAGCAGCAGCGATGAAGAATACCTCCCACCTTTAGAGCCATCCCGGAAGAGTGGTCGACCTAAGCGATACCTTAACACCTTGAAGATCACCCAGTAGTAGCAAAAATGTTGGCAGACATGGAGAACTACTGCTGCAGCCCCAACAGCATTATACGGCCTACACCCCCATTTACAAGTGAAAGCTGGCGAAAGATGAACTTCACCTCCTGCTGTTCTTTACGTATGTGACTAGAGAGAGGCAGGAGCAGGCCAAGTGGGAAACTCTAGAAGACCCAGCCATCATAGAGGGCTTTATTGGATGGCTACAACAGAACAGGACGCTTCGAGGAGGAACACTATCCACATACATCCACCATCTACTTACGGGTCTACGATACTACTATGCCTCCAAAGGAGGTCAAGTGGAGGACTGCAAAATGTACAAGTGGCTGACCAGAAAGAGAGGAGGCTTTCGGAAGTCAACCGATGCCTCCTCTCGTAGCTGGCAAGCCTTGGAGGCCAATAAAGAGTGGATGTCCTGGTGAGTTCAGACCCACTCTATTACATTAGGTACGTAAACTACTTATGTTGGTGAAGCACACTACATACGTATGTACGTACACATCACTCTGTATTCCATACATGCCTTTTCTACCGCCCACACAGGCCTGAAGTACTCGGCACCGTTAAAAAGGGCTGCACAGCATACACAAATGAGACCAACCCCGCCAAGAAGGCTGCTGCCTCCCAGAGGTACCTAGCCTTGCTGATGTATACAGAAATACCTCCACAAAGAAGCAAGGAATACCAGACTATGGAATTCAGGGTGTGTAAGAATGCTCAGCTGGTACCAATGGGGGCAGCAGCCACAGGAAAAGAGCCACGACCAACCAATTGCCTTTACATAACACAGGACGGTACAGAGGGGTACATTACAATTGGAGACTACAAGACCAAAAAGTCCCATGGAGAAGATCACATACCTCTCTCATCCAAGCCACTCCTTCGGGCGCACATCATCGACCATCTCACCAAGCACAGGCAGCAGCTGGTGTCCTCTTCAGGAGACAACAGGCACCTGTTTGTGGTGAGTAAGAACAGAATGTCACTATACTTGTACATATGTACGTATATGAATGTATGCATGTACTGATGTACATATGTGGATGTACTACTATTGACATTCATGATGTGTTTTACTCCTCACAGAACAAAAGTGGTCACCCATACCAAACACACAAGTGGGGGGGACTACATACGCACCATCTTCCACACATTGTCCGGGAACAGGATTGGTCCAAGTCGACTGCGAGCCATATTCTGCACCTACAATGAGGGGAACGCTGATGTATCTGAGGAGCTTAAAACCTCCCTTGCTAGCTGCATGCATCACAGCAGACGCTCAGTAAGTGTACATGGCACAACTATATACTCATAGCTTTTGAAAGCACGGACAGACTTCAATGTACTGCTAACACTACTAGTAGTCAACCTGGCCTAGAGCCACAAGTCATCTGCATCCGTACCTTTTATAATGTATTCTCTTCAATCCCCCAGTAACAGGCATCCTACGATCGGAGGTCAGCACTGGACAAGCAGGCCGCTGGACAGGAGTACACAAAAAATTTGCTGGCACAAGCAATGGAGGAGCAAGAACATGAGGCCAGTCCCCCACCCAGCCCGGAAAGAGATTACCCCGAAAAGGGGGACATTGTGGCGACTACCACTCCAACATCAACCAAAGAACAGCCAAGGATATGGCTCGGAAAAGTACACAAGGTCAACGGGCCTGCAGGTGTGGTGACGGTGACCCAGCTGCAAGAAACTGCCCCAACCTTCTATAAAGTTGAACTCAAAGCACCACATCTGCAGGTACCCATGAAAAACCTGGCATATCCTTTAGACACATTCTACCAAGCCACGCAGGTATGTTATGTCCGATCTGGGACATAAACAAAAATGGCCACCGTTATCGAAGAAGTGAAATCAATAGGTCTTTTTTCCATGTGCACGATTAGTGATGCCCAGAAAACGCTTTGTGTTATATCTTAAACATATCTACTTTGTATCTGAGCCTTTTAGATTATTGTGCAAAGTCTCAAAACGTCGTATGACCAGTTTTTTCCGACCGTACTCGAAAACATAAAAATCCAAAAACGCGGTGGTAGAAACTTAGGCTTTTGGACACAAAACTAGCCTCAAAAGAACACACAGGTACCGAACTTACTAAATCGAATTCAGGGTCTTCAGGCTCCACTGCATGGCTGTTATGTCCAAGGATTTATGCAAAATTTGAGGGTGAGTAGTTACAATCCTTTGGACATAAAGCAAACGGTTCAACGTACAAAGACCCTGAATTCGATTCTAGGGGTTTGGTCCTTTGGGAACAATATCTCAAAGTTTCACGCTGAAAATCAGAGATTTCTACCACCGCGATTGTCAATGAAATTTTCTTGTGGAGCAAGCTGTCTTCCTTCAGGAAAGTCACGTGACATCACATGCAATCATACAAACAGTACACGAGTTGTGCTCGTGGTGAAAACAGTTTTAGTGGAGAAGGCGGAATGGTAGACGGTGGCTTTTAAACCTTACAAAGTGGGTTTGAAGTAATCGTAGGATCAATATCTAGATGTTCGCCGCATACACTTTTGAAATTCTATTGCTTGACTGTTATTTGCAGCATTTTGTGGCTTTCCAGCCAGGACAAGACGAGAAATAGTGACGCATATATAATTCGAACAGAACAAGCAATCAAAAGTATACGCGGTGAAAATTTAGATTTACCTTTTAGATATCAATCCTTACATTTCTGTAGTCATGACTGCCATCTACTGAGATCTCCGCCTTTGCCCCGTGAAAAGGCTTCTTTCAAGGCTAAATCAATCTTCGTACACTATACCTTCAGCATACGATCTTACGTAGCCCCGTTATTGTAAACGAAGGAGTTCAGAAAACATTGTCAACTTCTCTTGAAATCGGATTCTTCCCTTCCAAGATATCTAGTTAATACTTAAATCGGTGAACCCCAAACCTGCCAAAGAAAGCGTTATTATCCAAAACCAACGCTTAGAATTTCGTGAACGAAACGTGCTGGGTAAAGTTGGGTAGGGTCTGAACCTTTTACCATAGATAACTCAATAGATAACCTTGCTTGTCGCGGAGCTTCCTAAGCTGATTCACGTTACTGGCACATGACCAACCCACGCAATTCAGTGATAATGAAATTCATAACGTGAAAACCACAAAGTGCCCATGTTTTGGCTAGATTCGGACATAACATACCTGCGCAAGGAGAATGTGTATGAACTCAGAACACAACCACTAGACATTCATATATTCATACACCAATGACAACTGATTTCACATCTTACTATATACATTGTACTGTCTTGAGTTGAGTTTGCTATTGTGTTATTATATTTATGATACAAAAACTTTTTCGTGACTGATAAACATCGCATGTAGAAATAAATAAATACGTTTAGAGTAGCAGATGAGTACTATAGTTGATTCATAACAAAAATAAAGCTCAATTCTGACTTAGCTATAGCTATAGCTAGTACCATGAATACAATTATTGAACTGCCTATTGTTATTGCGAAAGAATAAAAATGGCTGGTATTGCTGTATGGACTCACCATAGAGGGTATAGTTGTTGCGAAATCCATCACAAATGGCGTCAGGTCAGAGTGGTGAAAGGCTGTCCGTTCAAAATGAGACAGTGGAGCTCTTTAGTCTTCGTACGTATCTCCATCTGTAGGCGGTTTTCAAGTCCCCAGGCACCGCAAGAACTGTCTCCCATGGCTGTGACGACCTTCTCTGCGTCTTCTGCAACTTAAGCCACTCCCCCAGGTAAGGACTTGTTCTTGTATTGTCCGCCAGAAGTTGTGTGCCGCCGTGATTCTGTCAACGCTAGATGTGTCTTGATTGTGGCAAATCGCCAAATGTATTTTCTGTGCTGTGGGAGAACAAAGAAGTTCAGCTATTAAAATCGCCCAGAACGCGTTCTAGAATAATTCTAATACAGCGCTTTTGGACTTTTATGCAGACATTTGGTGTGTATAGATACTGTTGACCTCAACCCGAGAACAATTTACGTGTATTTGAGCTCGCATGAGCTGACCAACAAAGGGTGACTGAATCTGGTGTCCCCATTGGGAATGTATGGGAAAATAGCAAATCACAGAAAAATGCCTTATGGTTGTACAGGGAGGACAATTAAAAAATATGTTGTAGGGTTCCTCGAAACAAACGTGCATTGAAAGTGTGACAGCTCTACAACGTACCTCGGAGAAGCAGCAAATCTTCAAAATAGCAGCTTTTTGACCTCTGCTGCTATTCTTTAGTATTGAAGCCACGCCTTGCTATTAAGCCGCTTAATGGAGACCTTCTTAGGGCAGGAGCCGCGGGAAATTCGAAAAAGAGCCGAAGAAGAAGCGGGAGATTCAAACTCTTCCCTTGCCAGATTTTGCGCATGCGCAGTATGATCTTGTGATCACGTGGTCTTGCCTAATAAGGAAGAAAGGGCGGCCATGTTTATTTGGCTCAAGGGGTTGGCAGTGAAACGTTTGACTTCTCAAGTTGTTGACGAGGTTGTTGAGCAAGAACCTTCTGAAGACAGAAAGTTGTAGGTTTAGCGCTATTAAATCGCAGGCTAGTCTTATCTTTTTAAAGTCACTAGTAAAGGGTACGGGGAATAGGGCTAGAGGATATCCTTGGAAACCAACTTTTGGGTACAGGATTCTCCCGTACCCTTACAATAGTCCCTATTTTGGGGAACAGGATACACGAACTCCAGTTGAGGATGTCCTTCACCCCACTTGCAGGACCAGGATTAGCTGAATTTTATTCTCTTGCCCACGCTTGCTTTCTTGCATGTAGTTAAGTTTCTCCCTTCTCCTGGTGTGTTTTAATGCCTTGCCTTCTGGCTTTCCCTGCAGGTACAATACTTTGGACACGGCGAATGAAAGGTACATGTATATGCATTTAGGGTAAAGCGGGGTAATTTGGCACACTGGGGTAATTCGGGACAGGGCCTTTACTTCTGGCTATGGTTAAGCTGTCTAGACATACTTGATGCTGCTTAACTGCCAATTCATGGAGACAACACTGACAAGAAATAACATGTGTACCTTGTGGTTCACAATGCTTTTGACCTGCCGTCCCGAATTACCCCTTTTTACCTCAGTTGCCTGTCCTCAAAGTTTGTGGTACGCAGGATGTCCTGTACTCTGACTAAGTCCTGTCATCCAGGATTAGGATCCTAGAGTTAGGCGCTTGAAGAGATCCTCTGTGGTACGCAGGATGTCCTGTACTCTGACTAGGTACTTTCACGGTTCAGGACAATTTGTCACTACAATTTCATTCCCACATTACATAGGAGAGACTTAGTACCAGCAGACCCTAAATCTCTCCTATTGTATTGTGGAATGGGCACTAAATCTCTCCTCTATTACATAGGGAAGATTTAGTGCCGGGGGTCACTAAATCTTCCCTGTTGCTTCATAAAGTTCATGCGAGGACATGCATGTACTTTATGAGGCTTGGTGGTAATGCCAATAGACCTCTGGTAGATTGCCCAGGTGGATTTGTGCATGTAGCTGATTTGCCTGTAAGCTGAGGGATGAATTTAGTGCAAAGAACTTCTTCCAGCGGTTGGAGCAGCACTTTGGGTGATAATGCATCCCAATCGGAGGTACGAAGTAGGTGATTCCATTTGGAAAGCCGTCCATGAATTTGGGGTTCTGCTTTTGCTATTATTTAGTGTTTCAAGTTCCCCAACTAGCCCCTCTGGAGACTGGTTTCTGTACAACATACAGCGAGGCTACGTATGCGCCTTATCTTCCAGTCCCCTTTTCGTCAATAAAAGTGACTTCTGGGGAGACTTTACCGGCACCTGTTGGCTGCACAACAAGGCAGGCTGCCACTGGTGGAGATTGGGGAGACCAAAATGTTGAGCTGCCAGGCCAAAAATGTAAATCTTCTGGTGCTCATCATGAAGGTTTGTTGAAATGTGAAGCGTAAGCAGTAATGAAGCATGAGTGATGTAGTGAACGTAAGAAGAGACCACCTTTTCCTCAATTATACAAGTACACCTGCAATCAGGTGTATAACGCTGTGTAATGATTTATCCCTATACATGCCCTGATTACAGGGCTATGCTGTACCTGCGGTAAGGGAATCTCCTGCCTTCAGAGAAGTCACTACATGGTGCTGCCTTTGGGGTGTTTGTGTCTCAAAACTGAGTATGGTTGGCAATATATAGTGGTTGTTGCACTCCTGACAAAAAGCTTTTGCTGGGTCGCTGCATTTGTCGCACTATGTATAAACCAGTGAATAAGAACATACGTAGCCCGACTAAGTGGTGTATCCAAGTTAGTTGCAAATTCTGTGAACGAACCTGGTGGTTCTGCTTCAGTGTTTGTCTGCCTCTCTACAACACTATCTAGCAGAGTTGAATTTTCAAAATGACACTCAGTCTGTGCTCATATCGATTTCCATGTCAAACTATTCAGATGATTGCTTGCAAACTTGTCTATGCAGCTACTGCATAAGGGCCATTTTACTGCAGATTTTAATTTATAGTTGTCAGTTTAAAGTTAACACTTTTGGGCATGGCCAAGGTTTTTAAAACCTTGACCTTCATATGTAATATATGTAATATCTGTAGTATTTATATATAGATGTATACATAATAGATAATATATTATGTGTGTGTGTGTGTGTGTGTATGTGTGTGTTGATGGTGCAAGCAGCGGTGAGAATTATGGTGAGAGATCTACAAGTCTACAAGGTGAACCCACACTCAAGTAAGAAGTAAAAATGGCACAATTCAGGAAGATAACAGAAAACAAACAGCTGTACGTATACAAAGTATAAGGCTCAAAACGGACAGCTAAGATGAGTGACATTGTATACCCAGACTATTATATGAGATATCGTATATCACTTGCTGTGCTACACTTTTAATTAGCCGTTCAAAAGTACCTGTTTCTGCTCTTAACAGTTGAACTGCCAAAGACATCTGTCATCTCTCAGCAATCTGCAGGAACCATGTTTAAAGGATATTAAATCCATTCTTTTGGTAGATGTAGAGACATCTCTCTTTTGGTTCTATTATTATCCCAATAATTATTCTTTTAAATTTTGTCATTCTGTATTAATGTTGGGTGTGATATGCTTAAACCAATAATTGGAATGTTTACATATTCATATGTACCACATAGCATGTGGTGTTTAACACTGTTTATTCTCAAAACCGTATGCACTTCGATTTTTCAAGGAGAAAACTTCAACAAATCTTGAATTTTAGCAAGTTGTAATTTTAGAGAGTTGTAATGTGAAAATTTCAATGGGTCAATGTGTATGTATTGTTAAGCTTACAATCATATTACAGTAAACAGATAATCATGTATTATGTTGAAGATAATACACTCCTCTCTCATGGGAGCAATTCGGGTGTTTGTACGTGTGACAGTGTATTTGTCTACCGATGCATTTCTCGTACACCATCAGTCACGTTCCAGGCAAACATCATTGTACAGCCAGAGGTCACTGTTTCAAAGAGGCATGTAGCTTACGGTTAGCCAGACAGGACCAAGCAAACCATGCAATCACTCATCGATTTCAAAAACGATGTAAATCAAGTCCTTGCTGGCAATCAATGTGAATTCTCATACCTCTAGGTTTGGGTCAAGTGCATTGGAAGAGTCATTGTAACCAAGTTATAGGGAAGACAAGTGCTGCAAATTTTACTTTCAACAAGACAATGTATTCTACACTCCGTACTCCATGCTTTCAGTCTCAATTGGTGTGACATCTGGTGATGCAAGTTAGAGGTGCATCCAGGACTTCCTGAAGGGGGATTCTTTTATATCATTTAGTAGTTTAGGAATATGCAGGAATGCTAGACATCTTTATACAGCCAGAGGTCACTGCTTCAAGGAGGCATGTGTAGCTTACTGTTAGCCAAACAGGACATGCAAACCATGCATTTCACTGATCAATTTCAAATTTTAAAAATCAAGATAAAAAGAAAATACTATAAAAAGAAAATACTATGTATATGAAGTCCTTGTTGGTGTTCATGTGAATTCTCATACCTCTAGGTTTGGGTCAAGTGCATTGGAAGAGTCATTGTAAACAAGGTAGGGGAGAAAGTGCTGCAGATTTTACTTTCAACAAGACATTAATGCATTCTACACTCCATACTCCATGCTTTCAGTCTCAATTGGTGTGACATCTGGTGATGCAAGATAGGGGGCGGATCCAGAAAATCCAGAAAAAGGGGGTTCTTTCATATCATTTAGTAGTTTAGGAATGTGCGGGAATCCTAGGTACTGTTGTCTCAATGCTAAATGCACTTCTGAAGAAGTGTGCATGGCTGTAATTTGATTGCTAACAATATATTTTGCATTTATCACATTCACCAATGACAGGCAATGGATCAGGTAGTCCAGCCAGCTGTGACCCACGTACATACAAACGTGGGGGGTGCAAGAAAGGGGAACGTGGGTCCAGCATCAGTTGCAAGCAAAACCTCTTTGCCAACTGACGATCCTTGTGGAATCCCAAATGCGACAGAAAAAGTTCTGATCTCAAAAACGATTATTAAAAGGCTGTTTCGGGGCAGAAGTAAATACTTTATCGATGAATTAAAGAAATTTCGATCATGTAACTACCTCAGTAAGCACAACAGTTCCCATCAAAGGAAACAAAGATGAAGGGAAAAGAAGTTAGAGGCATTGAAAGAAACTGGTGAGCTTGAAATGTATTGTATGATGCTGCTGAAACAGGCTCAATTTATTTTTTTTAGTGACGGATTTAGGGGCAATTCTTTGGGCTCGGACAAACCCTCCTTTTCTAATCCTTCATTTTTAAATTACAGGCTACATAAATCCAAATTTAAAAATACAAGTAATGAAACTTACATTCCAGCTGTAATTATAGGTTAACTTACCCAGAACGTAGAGAGTAGAACAATGATTTAGGGTTAGAAATAGAGAAGAAGCACCCTTTTAGGTGAATTTGCTGTTGGATTCCGTTAAGCAGCCATTTTGGGCATATCACAATTTGTAACGCAAGAGCACGTATAATGCATAGCCTGATCCATAGTCCAGCCAGCTGGACCTTCCGCAATAAGCACCCAGTGCCAGAAAGAAAAGCACAGGGTGCAGCATCTGCATTCTTGGTAACAAAATTCATAGCTTTCATTGCAAACATGGATTCTTGCTGACAGTTGTCTCTCAGATATGCTGTTGATGTCGCTTTGTGTGCCGTTATACTGAAGTTGAATAAAGAGCAATGTCTACAGCAACACCGAGTAAAGTGCAAGATTGAAAGATCGAACATGTCAAGAAAGATCATTAACCTTTAAATGACTGTTAGCCACTTTAGTGGCTAATTTCAACAAGTATACTTAAGACCTTGTACAGCAACATTTCTAGTCAGAGTACATTATGTCTTTGTAAAAACTTGTTTTAGTAGTAGGTATTTCTGATTATAGAGGTTGGTTGCACCTGTTTTAACGATGTAAATGAAGAGAAGAAGATCAATAATGTTAATGAGATCAAATTATCGCAAACCATCATTAAATGTCACCATAACCTCATCCATAAAGCAAAACAAGCGTGCAAGTAGAGTGCTTCCGAAAGAGGAGCCATTCAAGTTACGGACATAATCAGACATAATTCACCGGACCATAAAGTTATTTATGAATATTGAATAATTATTAAAATGTAATGATGCACATCTTCCCACCAATTGAAGTTGAGACAACATTGTGACTAACAGCGAGAGAAATACTTCTTCACTGACTGAAATTCTTTCGAAAACCTGGTTATCAAACCAGTTGTGTAGAGGAGCCATGCCATGGAGTTACATCACGATAGGTATAGCTTGCACGATAGGTATATTTTGATAGCTTGCCCTATTCCCGACAGGTGCACAAGTTTGTGGTTTTGGTTTTGTCTTGGGTCAAAACCAACATTTCGATGGACATCTTAGGAACGAAGAGGAGTGGTAAATTCTCCAACGGTGAAAATTTAGATTGTTGTTGGAAGGTTCTTAAAGTATGGCTGTTCTAAACAATGGTTCACATAACTGGGTTTTGCACTAAACTCTTCTTCAAGGTCCGAATCTGTGGTAGTTTTTCGGCCTTGCGAAGCATTGACATCAAAGTTAAGTGAACTGTTGTAACGTTAAATAGTTGAATTAATAATTTATACACTTGTACTCCATAAACACACTAAACGAAAGAAAAGTGATGGCTGATTTCTGCCGACTTTGACTACTGCTTACATGTAGAAATGTTACACCTGCGTGCCCTACGTGATAGACTTTCATGATTGGCACAGTGCGTGAAAACTGCAAGGGTTATCCAACCAGCTTGAGTGACATCTTCTGTAAGTCCTTACAAAAGCCTGGTATTGTGGTGAGTATAGGTCTGTGAAAATTCATGATGGGCAAACTGAATGCCTTGTGTGGATGACCAAAAAGCCAGTATGCCTAGTATAATTAATTTCAGACCCTGAGGAAAGTATTACTGTGAAAAGGACAAACAAATTTGGCACTGGAGTACAAATACCTTGCCCAAAGAGAGTGTACAACTCTACGACACATACATGGGTGGGGTAGACCTATTTGATTTTAGGTGAAAAACATACTCGTGTGTTATTTTGTTTACTTTGGGTAGAATAGAACCTCCAAAACATCCCATTCTCTGGATAAGAGCATCATTTTGATAATATAGTGGAGCTTAGCAACCCCCACACTGGAGATATCAAATGTACCTGGATATGGTTTCAGAAAATGAGAATACCTCTGCACAAAGTGTATGGTCACATCTTGGACCACACACTATAGGATGACACCACCACTTCCCTCCTCCAGTATCACACCCATCAACACTTCATCACAAAGTGTTTCAAAATGTGCACTACACACATGCACATATGTAAACACACTTGAGAATCATTTGACCTTTGTGCAGAAGAACATTATTGTAGTTCAAATCCCATAACACATCGCTGTACAGTTTGGAGAAAGAATTTTTTGACAGACAATAATTGAAGCCCCAGCCCAAAGGTGTTTATAACAGGTTATTTTTATACATCCCACATGTGAATCCCAAAAGTCCTAAAAGATAATTTAAGGGTATAAAAATTATATTATTATAATAAGTATAGTAGTTACACACCCATACCCATGCAACCCCTGTCCAATTTACGTAACTACCAACTGTGGGTTTGTGAATCAATCAGAGTATTACTTGGAGTATAGCTGCCCTCTCCTGCAAAGACAATGTCATATGCTCTTTAGAGCTTTTATACGGTTCTTCTCCCTGCATGATTTTTCAAGGGTGGGCAGTCCATGTGAATCAATCTGAGTATTACTCAAACCTTAGCTTAGACTTGGAGAAGTACAGCTGCCCTCTTTTGTGAATACAACCTGCTGGCAGCCTTTCCATGGACAATGCCATGTTTTTTAGAGCTTTACACTTCATCTCCTAGCATGATTTGTCAAATGGTGGACACAGTCGTCCATGTCTTCTGATATAATTACCAGCTTTCAGCACAAATTGGGCACAACTGGACTCCTCACATCAAGTATGTTGGCTTGGGATAGCTGCATGGGCTTGACCCATTGCTTAATATCCAAGAAACATATCTTAATCTGAAGTTTCCTCCTTTTATAGCTTCCATACTAAGTTTTGTCATTTGCTGTCAAAGTAAAATAGGCTTTAAGACATAAGCTGTTTTATTATTTTTATATTATATCATGATTTTGTAAATGGCAATAGATATGGTGGGTCCTTTTCACCTCTGCTCTTACCTTATTGCAAAGAAGAATGGAGAGACAGAACAGTGAACGGCTTTGTAAGGATAGATAATGCACCACAGCCCACATATTGTTCCTTAAACTCACACAAGAATTTCTCATGTACATAATATTGTGGTTGTAAGCTTTTTAATTCTTCTCTTTTTTGCAATGGTAAAATAAACTTTACATTTCATTGTTGTTGCTGCATTTCATTTGTTCCATCGCTTACATAGGTTGTGTGGACACAATGAACTACGTACGCCCACTAACCTCATACACAAAGTCAACCTGAACCATTTTTACAGTATTAGGGCTTGTTGGGTTTTATAAACCATTGCGTGCACAAAGATATATCATCCTACTGTTGTGGGACACACTAGGTCCAATTGGGGTTAGGATAGCACAGGAGAATATACCAGAATTCTGCCTCATTGGACAATAGGCACATATGTTCCTATTCTCACACTGCACACACATACCTCTACATCCCCATTTCACTTTAACATACACACAGTTGTTAGCATGTGTTAGTGCTCCTACACAGACTGGCTGTTAGCCTACGAAGGTAGGTGAGACTGCATAGTCTTATTACGTAGCAACTCATGTATACACCTTACATAATCCACCCACCAAAACACACACACACACACACACACATTACTGAACCAACATTTCAATTTTAGTACAACAATTTTAGACCCCACCAGAACATGTGTTAAGCAATGAAGGTGGCTGCCTGGTAAATTTATGCACAAAGACGAACAAGACGGGTGACAAAAACATATCGTATTGTGCACAATTTCTTCAATGGCCATCTACATATTATTTGCATTTAACTATATTACTTAAATTTCATAGCAATTGACTTTGATATGAGACAACTTTTGGGCTTTGAAATGCGAGTGAAGCACTACAATGTATGTGTATGAGCTATGGGCTGGCATTTCTTGCAAAGACAAATTCTGAGTGTGTAACTTAATTGATGCATTGTTTAATGTTAATAGTTCCACTACTCAGTGTACTGGGGACATGGTGGTAGTCAGCCATGTTCACCTGTATCTTAGCCATGCCATGTTCATCCATGCATACCTGTATCTTAGCCATGTTCACCCATGTCCACCTGTATCTTAGCGATGTTCATCCATGTATACCTTGTATGTCAGCCACGTTCACCCATGTCTATACTCATACTTGAGTTTACATGGTCTATACCCCCATGTCTATATAATTATAACTGTACTTTATGTCTAACCATGCTTCTTTACCTGTATATGTTGAAAGTCATCCAAAAAAATAATTATACAATCGAGTATTCAGTTATTGTAATGAAGGCATGCAATTATAATTCATTTTACAATAATTTTATTAACATTACGTAGCACATACTCAAGAGTGGAGTTTGCATGATGGTTGATTACATACGCATGTACATCAATACTAGAGGTGTAAGTTTACCTTTGTATGTACGTATGTACTTTTGCCCAGTGTTTATCTATTACAGTGTCCCTTATCTATCTATCACTATTGCAGTTCCCCTACATATGGGTCATTAAACAGGCATTCAAAGTATATAAAATGCACAAATTGAATTTGATTTTCATAAAATCAATATTATAATATAATTTTCATGGATCACATGCATGCAATATGTCATACATGCAGTACGCATCATTTAAAAACTATGTCTATATGATTTAGTATACTGCCAATTATTAAGAACACTTTATAATCTGAAAACCAGCTAGCATGATGGTTGATTGAGTAGCAATGGAGTTTGCATGATGGTTGATCGAGTAGCACATACAATATAGAATGATCAATGTGTGTGTGTATTGTGCCAACTGTACCTTTGGGTACAGTTGGCAGTACGTATAACATACAGTACGTACATATTACATACAGTATGTATTACATGTACATATGTACCACATGTATGTATGTATGTACTTTGAGAACATGTTAAGGATAGTCATTTCCTAAGTGCTTCTGACAACAGTCTGCCAAAAGCCATGCGTCACTGGATCCACCCTGTGCAGACTGCAGTGACATTCTGTAGATTCCTATTCCAAGAACTCATGATTTCACTCACAGAAATTGAAGTAAACCCAACAGTGATGTCAATGCATAATCATGAGTATTGCGTGTTTAGTGGAAGACTGGAAGCTACGTTGACTGCATCTTTAGAGAAAAGAAGGCATTAGGAGAGGAAACAGAAGTCATGAATCTGCTGGAACAAGAAGTATACATTGATGTAGGTGGACAGGAAACCCCTAGCTCACCAACCAGTCACGTAAGAAAACACACACAATGAAACCACTGGAAAAAAGGTTGCCTAGTTAACATATTGTTTTTCCCTTTAGCCCCCCCCCCCTCTGCTTTCCTATACCCACCCTTGTATATAATATGTATGCTCAAGGTGGCATGAACTTCAACATGCCTTTAAATATTTCTGGGGAGAACACTGTAATACCATTTATCTCCCGATGACGTCATATATCAAAGGAGCCGCCTGGGTAGTATTTTCCATACCCAGCCATGCGGTCAGGACAGTATTTCCTAAGCGCCCAGTTTGTCATAACAATCAATAGTTGTCAATTAACGTGCAAAAGGTCGCAATAACAACTTGGGCAATGTACAGCAACTATAGCAGAGCAGCTGTCTTTTTAAGTGTTAAAAGGAGATAAATTAGTTACTACACGGCTTCCTTGGGGAGCAACATGTTTACTGACCTCAAACCTCGGGCGCTACGCGCCCTCGGCTTTCAGCCAGTAAACATGTTACTCCCCAAGCAGCCGTGTAGTAACTAGTACGTACCTTTGATCTACAAAATGTTGCTTACCCTTAACTACATATACCATACTTCATTGCCATGGAAACCTAGACGTGTGGTCCCAGACTGTCTGCAATACTGAGTGTTTTCAGCATGAGTGAACTCACACCCACCCCCCTTCTTAGTAATAATTGTTCAAATCCGATACTTCTCCCAGTTGGTTTTGCAGACTAGTTTTATTGTACATTTCGATCTCTGGTCAAAACAGGTATTGGCAGGAATACGCCGGGTAAATTTTGAAGCGAACTTGTTCACCACCCCCCTCCTGTTCTTCTGTAGACGATGACTCCACATGAACAGAGAATTATGTGCCTAATTACAAAAATCACATTTTTATGCGTTTCATTGCCATGATGCAGATTGACAATAGTGAACATTTAACAAAGAACATGTCCAATATTTCTCTCCTCTTCAACAGGGAGCTTCAAGGACACAATCAGTGCAACGAAGAATAGATGAAAATTGACCACACATTTATCACACCCCTTAGAAGTAATGGAAAATATGGACTCAGCAAAACGAGAACAGCAATTCAAGAACCATTATCAGATTCATATTATTCATGGCAGCATAATGATATATGGCAGCTTCTCTAAAAACATATGTAGAGAGAAAAGAAGATATGATTGTGAAGTTTTAGCTCAAAACTCCAGCCAACATGAGTCATCTCCCGATCCTCTTCTCCTGAAATCCACAGAGGTATTGGCTAAATTTTTGGACACAGGCACTGAGGAAAACACTATGGATTTTCAACCAGTGATGTTTACTGTTTGCAAACATGTCATTTGTAGAAAATAAAAATTTGTAAGTTAATGAAGTATTTGTAACTTGGCCAATTTTATTCTTTTGGGACATTTAAAGGTTACTTTCCAACGTTAAAGTTCATAAAATCCACTGTTATCACTATACTTTCTTATTGTATATTCAGGTTTCTAAAACCCAGTGAACGTCAGATGTACTATCACTCTCTGGAAATTTGACTTGAGATGAGACATCTGCCTCATTTGTCCCTTATAGTATAATAAGGAAATGTTCAATAACTGAATCCATGTCTTTACTGATACACGTAAATACTTTGGTGCCTTGAAAACCAATAGAGAAGGTTATGAGTTTACAAAAGGCACAAGAGAGACGTATCAATTTTGTATATTGAAAAAACCACGCATGGTCGTACGTGGCCTGTTCATTGACAAGTAGGAAAACTGCTGAATGCAAAACAAATTCAATGTACAACTACGTAAAGAGGAGGCAGGAGAGGTAGAGGACAAATCATTAAAAGGTTCATGAAGAAAGACAACCAAAGTGGAGTAAGGAAATAACTGTTCATCTGCAAAGGTGACTGTTGACTACATTTACAAGTACCCTAAAGATGCAATTTCCACCCAAGAAGCAATTCAAATGGCTGGCGATGCCAAAGAACAAGCAGGGCCAAAGACCATTCAAAACACTAGCATAGTTATCCATGATCATAGTAGTCAACACGGGGGACAATGAGTTTCCACTGAGAAACTTTCAGTATTTGTATTATCATTGTTCTTCAATATTCTTTCAAAATGGTGGTGTAGAATTTTCACTGTTTATATATTGAAAACAAATGAAATTGTGCCAATATCCACATACTTCACATTCACACAATTAACAGTGTTCATATGCATGGAGTATCTACACGTTCAACTATGCAAATTGTACATGTATATATACATTTGTACATACATACATTGTACATATATACATATGTACATTTGTATTATATATTTATGGTGTATGTCCTTGAGCGGTGTCCTAAGTTCATACAGTCCACCTTGTCCGATATAGTGTGTTCAGAGGGTGACTACTTCACTAGCTGTGACTTGTCCCTTGTGCCCAGGAGCTCAACTCCTGTAGAGCTGTTTGCTTGGTCCACCCTCTTGAACACCGAGGTACACCATTCCCTGCAAGGGTTCCACCTTGTAGTCCTTGCTCAGAGATACCAGGGGGTTATATGTATGGTGGATCCCGGTAGCACACGGGCAACAATGTCTCCCTTCACTGTGAGCTCCTCCTCCTCCTCTTCGTCGTCATTGTATTCTCCCCTCCCCAACGAGGAACTGGCAGCCTTTATGTGGAGGGAAGCTAGGATTTGCTGGGGGTCACTCAACTGGGGCCAGGTTTTGTGGGTGCCACCTTTCAATAGCCTATGGCTAATGGTTTCCCACGTAAAAAATGATGACCTGATACCTGAAGGGATCAGTGCATGGCTGTTATAGTAACGTACTGAAGAGCAGCCAGCACCTAAAGCAGGCACGCAAGTTTCCAGAGGACGAATTCAAGCACTATACATGATCCTATATATCCAAGTGTATCACACCAACAATCAGAGACATGGATACAAAGATGAAATCTGAAGGCTGGATTGAAGGGGAGGGATCCAAGGTGACATTCATTGGTATGTCCAGCAATTGAATCCTGTTCAGTGTTTGCTATCTTAACTTGCCATTATTTACTGCTTGCCTTAAAGTATCTATAACTAATTCTGGTATATATACACCGAATGTCCCAAAGCATCCAACTGAAGGAGCCGTGAAAGGGACAGGAATAATGTCCACAAGATCCCCGTTGACTCCGGTCGGCTCCCTCTTCCATCCCTCGTGTCAAGTTACTGCCCCACCTTCTGTCACACTTCCTGCCACATGTAGACTAGCTCTGCAGGTGTGTGCATATACCTGTCACCCACAAAATGCATCCCATAACAATCTTGTTTGTTCAATTAAAATGACCAGTTCACACACTAAGGTTCATTTCACATTTCATTCGTAGTCATAAAATGTAGGTATGGTTTGCAACTTCTGTAGGGTTCACTTCTTGTGGGAGTGCGCTTTAGGAGATGGGGCTGCCTAAAGGTGTGTGTGTTTACATTACCCTTTGATATACAACTGCCATATAGCATCATATTCGTAATCATAAAATGTAGGCATGGTTTGCAACTTCTGTAGGGTTGATTTCTTGTGGAAGTGGGTGTGGTTTAGGGGATGGGGCACCTTGAATATTTGGGATTGTGAATGGAACAGTAATGGGAGGATGCAGATAACCTGACAGCAATGATCTGACAACTAAACTAGGTGATCTAGAGCAAGTTTGAACATACAGTGGAAACTGGTAAACACAAAGTAATGTTGCTTAACAAGAACAGTTTCTATGAATGAAGTGTATTATATACAAAGTACTACCTTAAAGTTCATACTTTTAACACGAACTAACAATATTGTTGAACTGAATTGTAGTGTTACCTGAACAATACAACAAACACCATACCACACAAGTGCAAACCACTTTTTCAACCCGAGGTGTGAAAGTACTGCTCTTGGATAAGTTTGACATTAACCGAAACAGAATGTTCATTCTGTCCTGTGCACTGACTAATGTATTAGTGAATGTGTTTTCTCCTTCAACCAGTAACATACTTTGTAAACATAATATATATTAGGTATTTTGAATTATTGATTAAAATGCATCAGCTCCAACAAGGTTACCGAGGAGCAGGAAGACTGCTAGCTGTTGACCTCTAGGAAGTGCTTTTAATAATAAGGGGACAGGGTCAAATTCATCACATTCAAATTCATCAAGGGTCAGGCTTCGGAGGGGAGGAGGTCCATTTTGTTTACATCAATGGTTCTACTATTGTCCAGATTTACTTGTTGTGTGGTCTTCTAGTTGGGGTTAGTCTCATGAACCAGACCCCAACCCATCCTCCATTTTATATAAATATTTATATAATGGAGGGCGCGAAGGAGGCTGGTCAAGACTAGATAAGAGTTGCTTGAGGCTAATTTCCGTGGGATAGCAGCTTTGCTGAGTGTGCAGATTTCCTTTCACTTTGGAAGGATTTGCGGCATTCCTTATATCGTACTCTGTACTGTACCCCTTGTTAGCTTTTGTCGTGTGTGGGTATTGTACAATGCCTCGTCCACACCCGGTACGAAAGCCTCTAGAAGATGGTCTTAAATTTCATTGACAATTGCATAGGTGATGGCTGATGGAGTGATGGTGTATGTTGCTGTAGTTTGCTCTGACTGTCTTATGAGGTTCAGTCTGCTAAGAATCACTCTGTAATCTGACTGTCTTATGAGGTACAGTCTGCTAAGAATCACTCTGTAATCTGACTGTCTTATGAGGTACAGTCTGCTAAGAATCACTCTGTAATCTGACTGTCTTATGAGGTACAGTCTGCTAAGAATCACTCTGTAATCTGACTGTCTTATGAGGTTCAGTCTGCTAAGAATCACTCTGTAATCTGACTGTCTTATGAGGTACAGTCTGCTAAGAATCACTCTGTAATCTGACTGTCTTATGAGGTACAGTCTGCTAAGAGTTACTCTGTAATCTGACCGTCTCACATGTACGTATATACACACCTCGGCCTTGTCCATGTATTACCAGCTATTCCAAGAAGTAGCAAACTGGGAGAGGTCTTACAAACTGGTAAGAGTCAGTTTTAAATGTCTTGACAACCTGTGGTCAGCTCTGCTAGACCATCTCATAGGGATGGTCTAGCATGCAAGATTGTAACAAACTGAGTCATTGATTTGGTGAAACTGCAGCGAATGGTACAACACTTTTTGTTCAGATTTTGGAGTGGTTCTCATGTAGTACACACAACATGTCTGTGGTCACTGTTTCCACATCGTGGTACCCTGCATGGCGACCATCTTTGCCTAGCCTGGACTACACATGTGGTAGTACGTTTGTGGTATGTGGGACCTGTTGTGGCTTGTGTTTATGTGTACTTGTTCAACACTAGTCTAGGCCCCTCCCACCCTTCACATTGGGAGCCAGGGATCATGTATGTACATACATAATATGTAGTCGTTTGTGAGCTGGCCCCTAATGTACACGCAAGATCCATCTGCTCGCACTCCTCATTAATGTGTGTGCAGTGACTGGCCACAAGGAACTCAGTTATGAGTTACGCAGGTATGTTATGGCACTTTTTGCCATAAAACAAAATGGCGGCCGTTTCCGAATGTCTCGAATATAACGCCTTGTTTATTCTTGCTAAAGGCTTGAAACTTCTAGAAACCGTCTAGATAGCGAGTTGAGTATTCGTATTTTGATCCTGTGTAACTTAAAGAGCCGAAAACATGCTGTACCTGTTGCATGACCACTTTCCTTGAACCATATCAAAATGAACAAATACGCAAAAACGCGGAGATGAAGACCTCCGAGTTTAAACACAAGCGTCGGTTCAGAAGACACGGCATATCCTAATCTTACTTTCCTGATTAGGGGAAGATGTTGCTCCACTCCTCGGCTGTTATGGCGAAGGTTTTCTGGTCCAACAGGACGGCTGTGGCAACAAACGGCGTGACATAAACTGAACGGGATGGCCGAATATCTTCCCCTAATCAGAATTCCAAGTTTAGTCCTTTAAGGATAATCTGTCAATGTTTCAAGCATACAGGTAGAGGTTTAGATCTCCGCGTTTTTTGCCATAAATTTCTTATGGAAAAGAGCTCTTCTCAAGCCCTTGGTCACATGACACCACGTGTTCTCAAGTATAGAGAGGCTAATTTATACACCTTCGTACGAGGAGGCAAGCTAGAGCTTCGGAAGCTCGATTACTGTCAGATGTGCGCCCGTTTACAGTTTAATACGATCGATTTGCTAACTTGGTTGGCCAGAACCCTTTCTATTGATGGTACAACAATTTAAATCTCGAAAACTAGGAAGGTGGTCACACGGGAAAAACGTGATAATTAGTATTAGGCGTGACGATTTAACCGCATTCCTGTTAAAACCACAAAACGTCCTTTGCAACCACGAATCTGCCATAACTTACCTGCGTACGGAGTGCAGCTTGCAGTCCATTGACCCTTGTAGCCTTGATGGTCCGCCCAGCTACACATGACGTACATTTTCAGCATTTGTCTTATATCTCCATGTCCGTCACTTCCAGTCCAACAGAAGACAGCTTCTCGCTATTCACCATCGTAACAGAAGAGATTTAAAAGTCCCTCTTTTGTGATCTCTTTGTTAGCTGCTCGTCTATCATCAAAATTCTCTCTAAAGGAAGACAACGAGATATGATGTATGCATGTTGCTCTTATAAATAATGAATACCATCTGTGGCAGTCATTAATGGGTTATCTGCTACAATGAACATGTGTACATGCATCCTGAAAGTACACACAGACACACATGTATGTGTACATGCCCACCAAAGTACCCAGTTTCCCAAGTACGGTCACATTTGTTCAATTTAGGTTCAACATGCCACTACAATCTGAAGTTCCAGTCTGATACCATGTCACAGAGCATGGCCATCATGTCAAAAATGAATGTTATGATGTACCCAATAGACAAAGATAATCCAAAAATTCTCAAAATTAGAATTGTACCATATGTATGCACACACCCCTCTATACGTTTCGCTGGTTGATGTGCTCGTTGAAATGAACTATCTTGTGAACTGCAAATGCGAATAATTAAAAATTCCGTACCAGACTCCACAGATGTCAAACTCCTTCATAGTGATGGTGGTGAACCTCCATGTCCTGACACATTTGGTATTCAAAGCCTTCTACTGCACTAATCTCACCTATGGGGAATTTGCCAACCATTTGATCAACTATACATTATTGAATAGGCTTCGTCTGCTTATTTTCTTTGATAAATGTAGTTCTCATAAAATTATCGATGTTAGGGGAAATTTGTGGTTACACAGGATGCACTCATCCTGTACATTTATACATAGTAATACATGAATAGACAGGGAGACGGAGACGAGTTAAGAGGAAGGGAGGATGGAAATGAAGGAAACTCATTTTTTACCCTTTTCCTGTCAACCACGTCTCACTGGTCTAAATGCTCAGTGTTTGCTACCGTACCATGACGTCATTTACTGCTTGCCTTTTGTCTCTATAACTAATTCTGGGACAATATATATATGAGGAATTTCCCCAAGTGGGTTGAACACAAGGAAGGGAAGAAAGGGATATTATGATACAAGGTGGAACTCCTGTTTGTTCAAACCTGTTTGATTTATGCCATTTACATCATCAGCATTTCCACTCTCTAGTAAATAATCTGCGGCAGGGAGCAATTGTGAACATGATAAGAGACGAGGTGAATTCTTCCAAGGAGAAGATTTTCTATGCAGCACCACGGAGCGTAACTGTCCCATTGACCTTATGTACTAAACCAGGTGCAAGTAACAACATGATATGTATAGGTATCATGCACACAATAGGACATACTTGTCTAACTCAATGATGCATTACTGTAATGGACAGTTTACTTGTGTGCAGCGGGACTTCGCGAATGCGATGCAGGTTTACCACCTCCGTTAGAGAGTAAACCACATATCTGGGGTGGAAATCGTATTTCCAACTCCTTCCACTTGCGATGCACTTGGGCGTTGACGTCCACAAGAACATCCAGGAGCGGAGCATCTTGAGAGGTTAGATTGGACGCTAACAGCGGTACCCAGAGTCCCTCGCTCCCCCAACATGGGTGACTGAGCTCTTGCGACTCGTACCCTGCCTGGGTCGAGTAGGCAATGAAAGAATTACCATTTTCACTGAGGTAGATCGTCTCGCACACAGACACTCTACATGTGATCACCACGCTGTTATCTTTTCTATCCACGCGGCAGGCATCTATAAAGATGAGTTTAATCTTATCAGCCAGTTCTGGATGCTTGATCCCTTGGAATTGCTCAAGGATCTCCTTTAAAGTTATCTTGTTCCCTTCTTGAGTCACTAAACAATCACCCTCCCCGTGTCCACAATAAACCAAACATACAACAGCTAGATCGGAGACATTCCTGGGCTCCATTAGGTTTGTTAAATGTTTGATGAGTTCCTGTTACCTCCATACTGATTACCACACAAATGAGCATAAACCACCTCCATACTAAACACCACATAAGTGAACACACAACACCTACTGAACACCACACAAGTGAGCACACACATCTACTGAACACCACACAAGTGAGCACACACCACCTCCATACTGAACACCACACATGTATAAGTGCACGATTTGACAATTGGGTAACTTGAGCAATCTGACATGGATACACATGCATGCAACAAGTAGACAAGGCATATTTGCAGTTGAAGGTAACATTCCCTCCCCATCTGATGGACGTCTGTTCTACATAGTGTCTGGAGATTATGCTCTGATTACTGTCAGTCAAGTGGTCCCTCTTGTCCTGGTGTTTACCGACTATGTATATGTTCTGAATACTGTCTGTCAAGTGGTCCTCTTGTCCTGGTGTTTACTGACTACGCAGGTATAACATGTCCCTTTCTGGAAGTAAAGGGGCGCTGTGTGGTTTGGAAAGGAATTTGATTGAATGCTAACACATTTTACTGATGTGCACGCGTCAGTCACGTGTAAGTTTTGGAAGTCGCCCGAATAATAAGCCTTTTTGCTCTCAAACAGAAGAGAATTGTATCGAATTTCGTCTTATATTATGCGCATTGAGTGTTTTCAAGACGTTATTTGTTTGTGTTGGAAGAAGTATCAATTTCACTGATCGTTACTTTTGGTTGGTGACGTCATTATATCGCGTGACAGCCTTGTGACAAACGGCGAGAGAGAGAGACTTCTTCAATGAATGAGATTCTTTCGAAAACCCGGTCATCTAAACGGTGGTGTAGAGGAGGCATGTCACGGCAGTTAGATCACAACAGGTAAAACTAAATTTTCACCGCGTAAGATTTTGATAGCATGCCCCATTCCTGACATGTCCCCAAGTTTGTGGTTTTACTTTGTGTGAAAAACAACATTTCGCTGGACATCTCAGGAACGAAGAGGAATAGTAAGTTCTTACACGGTGAAAATTTAGATATTGTTGTTAGAAGGTTTTTAACAAAGTATGGCTGCTCTAAACGATCGTTTACATGATTGCGTTTTGCACTTAACCTATTTTGAAGGTCCGAATCTGTCTTCGTTTTTTCGGCTTTTCGAAGCTGTGACAACAACGTTAAGTGAACTGTTGTAGCGTTCAATAGTTGAATTATAGTTTTATGGTTTGTTGTACTCTTTAAGCGTACTAAATGTAAGAAAAGTGGGGGGTGATTTTAGCCGACTTTAGGGCGGCCATTTTGTTGAAAACGGTCGCAGTGGTAAGCCTAATTCTATGGAGATTGAACACGCACTAGAGGCTGTTTTTAGCCTTTTTGAAAATGAGGGGTAAGTTTTTGTGTGCTATAAAAAGTGACTACATTTCACAGGACCAAGAGAATTTCCGTTTTTATTTCTATATGCTGCTGTACTTTGGTACCAGATTGCAATGCCCAGAGGAGTATTAAGCTTGAAGCTCACTTCAGAGAATATATTTAAGATACAAAATGAATGTAAGTTGATTGGTTGGATGGTACTGCATTGCATTGATTTTGCTCTTCTTTACCTGTAGCAACGATATCCAGACAAAGAAGAATTTTGCATTGCCATGCTGCTGTACCCCATCTTTCCTCCCTGCAGTGGAAATAGTCCTTGGACTATTATTCCCAGAGGAAGAATCCAGGGCTTCTGAGATGGGATATGCAAGTTAAACTTGTCATCTGCTATATAGACATGTATACACCTGCAGCTCTTTGTCTCTTTCTATATACAGGGATACATCGCTAAAGTTGCTGAAATTGAATTTATTCATTCTTGATCTATACTGTATTTCATTAGAGACAATATAAGTGCAATATATTATTCATTTAATATAATGACAATACAATTGTGATTTCGTCATCCATTTTAGTTACTGTTCAATCATGTACATGTATTGGTACCATCTTGGTGAGCTATATAGTCTGCATGCAAATTGAACAGCTGGAGAGTAGGATACAAACAATCAGAGTACCCCCATACGGATAACAAGTAACTCATGAAACACTTGTTCTTCATGGTTAGATTTACGGGGGCTCAGATAATAGGACAATTTCACAATGGATCCATCATATTGTGTATTCAGGTTTCTAAAGCCCAGTGGACGTCCGATATACCATCACTTCTCCGGACATTTGACTTGAGATGAGACATCTGCTTCCGTGTTTATTCTTTGCAAACCTTCCAAAGAATACGCTAATATCCAAAACCAACACTTAAGTAGAATTACGAGAGACGTGCTGTGGAAGTTGGCTACAGGGTCTGAAGCTTTTACTTGCATGCTGTATAACTGATTCACGTTACGGGTACATGACTAACCCACGCAATCAAGTGATAATGAAATTCATACAGTGAAACCCACAAAGCACCCATATTTTGGCTAGATTCTGCCATAGCATACCTGCGAAGTGGAGTAAGGAAAAAAACTGTTCATCTGCAAAGGTGACTACATTTGCAAGTACACAGAAGATGTAATTTCCACCCAAGAAGCAATTCAAATTGAGGAATATTCATCCTATTTAACATGTGTTGTCCCCGCAAATGGCTGTAAATTTGCAGCTATGAATGCTTGCTCAGGGATGTAGACATACCGTGTCTATAATAATGGTGATGCCAAAGATCAAGCAGGGCCAAGGCCCATTCAAAACAATCAGCCTCGCACAATACGTACAATATAATTACTATGTGAACTATTGCGTGCAAACAAGGTGAAACTTTTCCAAATTTTGATTGTTGATAACTCATTTTTTCAAACGGTACAAAAACAATATCCAAACCATAGAAATTTGCCTAGGATCTGTATCTAACTTTTCACCGTGGGGGATTTTGACATACTTCCATGTTCCTGAAATGTACAGAGCTTTTTGTACTATTTTGAGAGAAGAAAATTACGAACATGTGCACATAAAACAAAAGGTAGAAGCTATCATAATCCCCCACGACACAAGTATCAAGTATATATATTACTAGCAGCGGTAGCTTATATTGTTAGTAGTGGTGAATCCACAGAAGCAGTACTCACTTATGATATTCCTTCTCTGCTTGCACCACCTACATATAATACGAAGCTTCAATGATCGAAGATGTGATGTTCTTCATTATTTCAGTTATGTACGTGATTAAAATATTTTCCTCTCTTAACCAAATCTCAATGCTGGTGCTAGTAACTAGGTTCACCAGGTTGCAATTCACAGTTGCAATAGTGAACTTCTCTATTGCATTGTACCAAAACCTTGGTCTTTCGATAGTGCGGCAGATTTGTTCTTAGTGTTGTGCTGACCGTGAGATGACCGAAGAGGAATGCTCCAGGCCAGCACTGTCCAGAATGAGTAAGTTGTGTTGCTGTTCGCCCCTCTAGCGTGTGGTGAACTGTAATGAATTTCAGAGTTCACTCATTTAATTTCCAAACTTTGATTTGACAATTACTTCTACATTTAAAGCTTTCTATGACAGAGATATATATGATGGTTGAAGAAGTACAGAAGCATTAATTTCAGTACTATGTTGCTGTTATTTATTACAAGGTAACATGATGTGTTGAAGTAGAAGTGACATGTGCTAGACTAGAGATAGTTATAGATCTTAGTAATCCACGGCTTCTACAGGAAGTCAATCATGTCTTCTGCGTAAGGTATTGTGAAAGCATGACTTGTCAGAGGGTGGGCTGCCTGTGTCTCTGCGTAAGGTATAATACCTTGTAAAATAACACAAGAGGCTGTTCACCTCTCTACAGTGTCCAAGAGACCCATTCAAGAAAAAAGCACTGACTGAGCTAGAGGGTCAGCTTCATAAAACAAGCTATTATAGGTACATGTTTATTATGCAATCTTGACACTTGAATACCCCCCCTCTCTCACAGTGCTTCAAGATGACACTGAAGGATACACTTACTGGAGTGGTCACTACTCCTCACTGAAGGATACACCTACTGGAGCGGTCACTACTCCTCACCGAAGGACACACCTACTGTAGCGGTCACTACTCCTTGCTAGGCAACTGGGACAATACACATCTGGATATTAATATTCTCAATGTACATAACATATCTATCACAGAATTCTTCGTAATGTTCTTTGGTTCGAGTGAATGGGGGAGGGAGGGAGGGAGGGAGGGAGGAGATATCTTTTATAGATCTTGTGCCCCGAGTGGAATCTTCAACTCAAAATATTAATGTGCCAGTTCCTTTGTAGATGATGCAGACTCCAGACGAACAAAGATTTCTTTGTCTAATAGTAATATACACAATTGATGATATACACTAATTTCCAGGTTGTAGATAATAACCAAGCTATATACAAGAAAGCGCGCACAAGCAGAAGAGGTAGAAACAGAATAGGTACATAATGTCAGGCGTCAACAAACAAATGCCAGCATCCCTTGGGAGAAATTATTCCTATAATAAATATTTTGTACAGCAATTGGAGAACAGTATGCATTAGGTAGCTGTTGGCATTTTTGAAGCTATGTTTTGCCATTCAGTGAGACCAAACTTCCCCTGTGTGTGTGACAGTCTCAAAAATACTGGCATTCTGTGGTATGAAGGGACACTTTTCTGCCTAAACACCGCAGAAGATATTAGACACAAAGGATCAGACTTGAAACCAGGACTGAAGTAGTGTGTTGTGTGTAGATGGAGGCAATACCTTGCTCTGATGCAACGACAGTCCACAGTCCACTATTCCATCTAATACTGTTCCAAGCCTTACAGTATCAGCTAACTTGCAACCCATTTATAGTATAGTACTGTAAAAGATTGGATATATAACTTAACATTTTTTTAACAGTCACATCACATTCTACACAATACTGATCCAACCTACATAGTAGCAGTACAGAAACAATAGTAGCAGTACAGAAACTATTTTCAATGTGTCATTTCTGTCTGATTTCCTTCAATTCTGTTCCAAGCCACATGGTGGCAACATAGGAAAAGTCTTTACAGAATAGTACTTTACACAGAAATAGCAGTACATTGTATTACTATGTAATATTAAATTACAATGTTACTGTAATAAATTAATACTGTCCCAATAAAGGAGCAGAAGTCGACATATTACCAAATAATTTTAAATAATTTTAAAGTATTTGATACATAACGTATTCTATGAAACATATTCCTATGTTACATTAAAGAGAAAAGAAGCAGCAGGAGGAGGATATTTTATTGTTCCCAATAAACCCTATCTATATAGGATTTATATAGAAACAGTGGTGAGTGAGGAAAGAAGGTTCAGATGGTATGAACCAAACATAGTATGTTCACTGCACATAAGGATGAACCAAACAGGAAAACAATTGTTATGGCTTATCAATGTAAAATTGATAAGCCATCACAAGTACAAGCCATCACCATAACCATGTGTGGTTTGCAGCTTCTGTGGGTGTGGGCTTATGAAGCAGGTTACCTTGAGAGTACTTGTGTGAGGATGTGCAGTGATTTGATAATTGGGAAACGTGAGCAATTTGACATGGGCTACATGCGCACATACGTATTTGTTACAAACAGGCACAGGCTCAGAGGGTATATATATTTTAGTAGTGCTGTCACTGAGGGGTTCAATAACTCCAGTGATGAGAATGAGAATGAGAATGACAGTACTTCCACTGCTCCGGAAAACCCTCACTACAGCTTGAAATATCATGATGGTAATAAAGTGTGTTCGTCTTGGTATATGTGGAAAAGTTACAACTATTTATATTTTTACGACATATTCTTTCTTTTCCCATGCCAGGAATCCTGTCTAATTGATTGAGAGTTGAGACTGGTACTTTATACAATGGAACAACTGAGTTTGTTCCGAACTGGAACTGGAACTTCCACCTGCAGTCAGTGGATACATTGGAAGAATGCCCTAGTGTTAGGGTTAGGGATAAGCCCCTAGAGGACTCAACTAGACAGTGGCAGGAGTCACTGTTTGGCGAGTTAGATCACAGTTGTTTGTGCATAATGGTACTCCCTGCTATCTTTCTCTAGTGAGATGACTATGCACCTGCTAGCACAATAGCTCTACCAGAAGAGGGATGATATTACTACATTTTTCCAACAATG
This sequence comes from Halisarca cf. caerulea, assembly GCA_963170055.1. Classification (NCBI taxonomy): domain Eukaryota; kingdom Metazoa; phylum Porifera; class Demospongiae; order Chondrillida; family Halisarcidae; genus Halisarca; species Halisarca cf. caerulea. Next base: position 932,575 of record CAUJGJ010000040.1, on the reverse strand, counting down.
AATCGTGAAAAGTTACTCATAATTACCACGGGAGGGAATAATATGGTTTGCTTAAGTTCTGTACTTTTATGGACTACACAACTATTGTAATATGATCATCCCTAAAGTCTATAGTATAGTGTATTATATAAATGCATACACTGACCATATTAAGCTGAAAACACTGAACACAGGCTGCCACACTGAATGTAAGTAAGCTGCTACACTGAACATAGCTACCACACTTACAAACCTTTGCGGGATGAAACTTTGGCCAATGGCCAATTTTCAGTTTATAGTTTCGCAGATCTCCTACTAAATCATGCCTTCTTTTATGTCTTCAAATTATTGGTAGAAACTCCCTTTTTCCCGGATGAAAGCCACTAAAACAAATGAAGGCGCTGACATGCTTTGACAGTTTTGTTCAGTCAATGGCCATTTTTGTCATTGCACAAGCACTTCGGGCTGAAAAATTTTAACGCATGGCTTCCCATCTATGAAATCTGCAAAAGTTTCATTTCGCATGGGCAGTAGAAAATAAAGGTTTTCCTTTAATTCTAATAGTAATTGTCTATATATACCACTGAGGGGAGGGGTGACTGTTGTCATCCTTGTTCTGTGTACTTGTTATTTGCTTGGTCCAAACGATGATATCATAGTTCAGCCAATAAGGCATGTTCGCACAGTTGAAGATAACATTCCCCCCCTATCTGATGGACCTCTGCTCGACACATTGTTCTTACAGTAGGCAGTGGTTAAGGACGAGTGTTACAGAACCCCAAAGTGAATAAGTTATTATACATTGCTATTGTTATATATTAAGTACAGTACAAATCATAAAAAACATGATGCAAATTTCGTTTATCGTTTTGCCTTTAGCCCTTGCTTTGGCGTTTGTCGGATACATGTTCTCCAATATCCAATAAAGGTTAGCGGTTATACGTTGACGGTTAATTTAGCTGTTAGTACTAAAAGTGTTAATGGTTTTTGGTTTAGAGTGAACTCTTTTTCCTGATATTGAGTGAGTTACTTGTTTCGATCGATAATTCTAAAATTTGCGTTAACTTTGCTTTGGAGATGGAGAAGATTGTAGATACGAAGGAAACTTATCAGTCAGATACAACGGGAAAAGAAGTCATGAAGTTTAAGCAACTGTGCAGCTGTTGTCTCGTCGTCTTCGCACATTCTTCTCTCAATGATGGCCAGTATGCCACTTGTCAGTTTGAAAGGTCTTCTTAAACCTGGCCGTCTAGAAAGCGTCCCGTACTTCTAGTACTTGCTAACGATGGCCGAAACTGTCTGCTTTGGGATGTTCTGATCAATCTTTCGAGCCGAAGTACGTAGGTACTTGCGAAATTTGTCCGAACGAAACCTTCCTTTGGAAATATAGCTGGATGATCCTTTGCTTGGCGATATTTCAACCCCACAGCCATTTTTTCGACGAACCGTAAAACATTAGCTGTTAGATTACTTCCGCAAACACTAACAGTTCACTTTTCGTTGTTTAAGAACTAATAATCCAGCAGCAGAAAAGCACTGATGTCGCTTTGCCATTATCGGTTAACGTCACGTTTTTTACGACTGTATACTCCTTGCTGTAGCAATGGACTTGGGCGTTGACGTCCACAAGAACATCCAGGAGCAGAGCATCTTGAGAGGTTAGATTGGATGCTAACAGCGGTACCCAAAGCCCCTCACTCCCCCCCCCCCCTCCCCCCCCCGACCAAGATGATGTAGCTGTTGTGACTCGTACCCTGGCCTGGGCCGAGTAGGCAATGAGAGAATTACTATTTTCACCAAGGTGGATCGTCTCACACACAGACAATCCAAGTGTGATCACCACATTGTTATCTCTTCTATTGCCGCGGCAGGCACCTAGGTGATAAAGATGAAAGAGTTCAATCTTATCAGCCAGGTCTGAATGTTTGACCCCTTGGAACTGTTCAAGGATCTCTTTTAAAGTTACCTTGCTTCCGTCTTGTGTCACTAAAACAATCGTCCTCTCAGTGTCCACAATAAACAAAACATACAACAGCTAGATTATAAACATTCCTGGGCTCCATTAGGTTAGTTAAATGTTTGATGAGTTCCTCTTTTGTGACGTTGGTATGGTGACTGATTCAAAACCCCAATTGTCGGAGGGCACTCACCATCAAACAGCCGTCAGAAAGAGTTACCTGCAGCAGGTGGTACTTCACACCACAGGACAAGACAAATAGTCGTTGCCCACTAATAATGCTTTGCATTTGTGCTCAACTGCCATGTATTTTGAAAACTTTCAAAGGTACTTGCTAGTAACTTTCTTCGAAAGAAAATTGTGCCCTTTGCAACATGGGAAATGAAGATCACGTGATGCGTCATTAATAATGTAATAATTTTTTTCGGCACAGAAGCCCAGTGACTGAACCATCACTAATTATTGATTAACAAACAACATGTAATGCACATGTACATAAATATTGAGACTCAACAGTAATATTATCAATAAGAAAAATTGAATGAGTATGATGTACATCTGTTGAAATGAATAAAATGATTACATATGAACTAAGATTTACATTAGTTATTGACAAAATTCATAGCATGGGTCGTCGGTACGTCGACGGCCTTGACGTGCAGACTCTGGAAGTCGTCCATGACCGTCAGTACACCCTGTTTTGAATCAGTCACCATATGGACGTTATAAAAGAGGAACACATCAAACAAACTGGGGGGTGCTGGTGGCTCAGTAGGTTGTACACTGGAAGTTAAGCAGTGAACACATGGTGTACCACCCAAGCTGTGTGTATTTGGCGTTTTTTTCCCTGCACCCCCCCTGCCACCAACTCAGGAACAGATGAGAAGATGACCTACTGCAGCCACCAAACTAATTAGCAATTTGATTTAATGTGATTTAATGTGATTGTGTGTGTGGGCGAGTGTGTGAGATACTGGGGGCCTTAAAACCCTTAAACGTTTATAGGCCACTTAAGTGGCGCGCGTGACCAAAGTTCGTATTATAAAAGTTTCCAATTTTATATTAGTTTTTTGCCTGCAGGTTTCTATGGTAGTATGTTACACTTTTGTACAGTAATAGCCTCGTACGTTCTGTATCTTAGAAGATATAGCAATAGAAAATATTAGATATACTAGAGAATACCACATTAGTATACAAGAAAAGAACAAATATACGGAGTTACACAGGAAAAATGGCTACAATTCATTTGGTTTGGTACAACTAGAAGCACGGAAATAGGTACAAGGTATGGGATCGCACGGATTACAATTAGTACAGCAGTAGAATGTTCAAAATCTGATCTGTGCGGTGCTCCAAACGTGGCAAGCTCGTTTTTCAGTAACTTTACGAAGGGAAAATCCTATGGGGAGTATTGTTCTCGGAGGCTTATCTGCTTCTAGACAGGATAGCAGAAGCTTACTAAAAGGCTAGCCCACTATCCTCTCTATGAAAAAGGATTTGTGGCAGTGCTGTGCGTGAAGATTGAAGGAGGAGTGAGTTGAAATACAGGAAAATTAGGACGAAAGCGTTTGGCCAGATTTCATTCTTGCGTAACGGTCCAACTTGCAGAGATAGCATCAAGAACATCTCTAAGGTATATCATTATGTTCGTTAAAGTACTTCAGGAGGCTTATAGGTAGCTATTTCGGCTGTTATTCCTCGTAAAATAAACTTTGGCCTATAAACGTTAAGGCATAATAAAACTCGCCTAAACGCAAACGTTTAAAGGTTAATAGTAGCCTCAGGCTAATGGCTGACCCAGTCAAAATAAGAAAATATTATTTTATTATTATGGTGGCCTTCAGGGAGATGTACCACAATGCGGTCGAGCTGGATCACGTGTATCGCAGGCAAGGTGCCGGATCGTCCCAGACGTGCAATCTCGGCGTGGAGTCCCTGAGGCTGGCAAGGGCAAACATTGTCACCTCGCAGACCATCTACATCCCTATTACTGTCCCTATTGGAGAGGTTTCTCTGTAGCCCATAACTGTGGACTTCGTTTCTGCTGCCTAGCGGAACAAGATCTCCATCACATTCAAGTATAGCTTCCTCTGTGTCTAATAGGGGTGAATCAATAAGCTAAGGGTGAGTTTACCTGTGGCAAATGGTACAAACCCATGCCAGCAAGACCTACACATCAAGGCCGTAGCAAACACTTTAAAGGTGGTCAGGCTGACTCATGTAGTAACCTGACAACTATATTGCAAATTGAATATTATGCAATATATATATAAGACATGCATAAATAATATGTGACGTTTTGCAGGATTGTACACATTTTTACAATGTCATTATGTTAAATCACAAAATTGAATTTGAACATGTCAATCATGTATAGACTTTCATGCAGGGTATACTTCAAGAAAATGTCTTAAAGGTGTTTTTACGCTGTGCTTTAATACTGACAAATTCGTTTAAAATATGCTTAAGATCAATTGCATCTGTATATTCTTTATGTACATGTAGTAGCATTAAGTAATTGAGACGCTCTTGCAGCATTGTTGACCTTAAAAAAGACTTGACTCTTCTGAGTGCACTGAAAGACCTTTCTGAAGTAGCATTAGTTGCTGGCATAACCAACACTAGCTTAAGCAGGCGTGCAACCTCGGAAAAGTAGGTCCACTTGTGATTTGGACAAGATTTTGAAATAATCTCTTACCGAAAAGATGCTTAACTCATGGTCTTTCATAGGACTTAGCTTGAAATTGGTTGCAAACACCTGTAGCTGGGCACGTAAACAGTTTTTGTCGAAATCATCCTGATAGAAGTCACACACTACCTCAAGCGCTTCCTCATATTCTTCTTTGTTCAAAGCTTTGAATAGCAGAATCTGTAGATTTCGGTAAATTCTGTACCCAGGCTGATCAAAACGATCAGTCAAAAAAGAAACAATGAGATCCAGTGCTTCAAAATAAATCTGACGATAGAACTTCTCTTCTGACATGTCTTCAGCAGGATTAATCCTTGGACGTTTTGCTTGTCGTGGCAATTTTGGTTCACCAGCTCCAAATGAATGCGCCTTATCTTTGACATTCTTAAAAAACAAGTCAAAACAATCATCCGTTCGCATTTGCTTCAGAGTGTCAACAGTCATTGATGCCAGAACTTGTCCTTCTGCTGCTGAAAGTGTCTTCTTCTGTAAAGAGCGACTTAGGTTATCTGTATGCCTGAGCAGAGTTTCACCCAAAATAGCGCCAAAAATGAAATCGAAAGATTTCATTTGGGCTGAGACACCGTGGATTCGAGCTTTGGTCTCCGAGTCATTGGCAATAGCTGCTGCCTCCATCCAGGTTTCCTCAAGGGCAGTGTAATTGTCTAAAATACTCCTCAATGAATCTGCTCTGACTGTCCATCTGGTGGGACAAAGTACCCGTATCCCAGTTGTAGAGCTGGATAGTAGCGTTTCTTTCAAATTCCGAAATATTGCATCTCGCCTTGGTGAAAACTTGATTAATTTAGTTATCTCGTGAGCAGTACTGAGAGAATTTCTCATGATATTTGAGCTCTTAATGGTATCACTGGCTGGTAAATTTAATGAGTGGCCATAGCAGTGAGTGAAAACTGCCCTTGGTTCCAGGTCAATAATTCGTTTGGCAACACCACTCTTGGCACCACTCATGGCGCTTGCCCCATCGTAGCATTGTCCCCTTAACTTAGTAGTGGATAAATTCATTCTAAGTAGAGTATCTGTAATGACAGCAGTCAAAGTTTTCGCATCAATGGCATCAACTTGGTATAACCCTATGAACTCCTCATGGACTTCAAATGATTCTGATACCCAACGAAGTATCAAAGTAACTTGTTCTTTGTTTGCAATATCAGAGGTCTCATCTGCCATTACTACATAGAAAGGTGCCTTCTGGACTGTGCTGGCAATCTCCCGGAGGATAGTGACTCCCATTATCTTTATTTCATTTTGAATTGTTGCACTAGTGTATACATTTTCTTTCCTTTTCAGCCACTGTGCTAATATGGGGTCTAATTCTGCTTTTAAGAGGAGCAGCTGCATAAAATTACTGTCACTCTCATCCTTATCCCCTCTTAAGGGCAGGCCCTGCCTACACAAGAGCTTGATAGTTGACAGAATTTGCATCAATGCCTTGGTATTGTTCTGTTTTTCTGTAGCATGCAAGGATGACAACTGTTCAGCAATGTCATTGGTTGTTTTTGGCAAAGTTATCACAGCGTCCACAGCCTGCCGGTGACAAGCACTTTTAGCATGAGCCGAAAAGCTAGCAATTCCATCCTTCCAATTTGAGAAACCGCGTGTTATCTAAAAGAAATGCATACAACATGCTTATCAGTATGTCTATAACTTGGGCCATTCATCATACATTTTAAAGAAGTATAACTTACAAACGATGGCTCTGCTTTGGTCACTTTTAGCAGGTTCTTTTCATGTGCTTGTTTGCAGATATAACAAAAAACAAGGTCATTAGCTTCATCATAATGGAGAAAAGTCCACTTCTTAAACCAAGACGCTTGACAGGAACGCTTCTGGGGATTCTTCAGCCCAAAGCTATGCTTTGGAAATATAAATGTGTCTGATGGGTGATTAGGTACACGAATAGGTAGCGGGTTAGGATTTGTTGCTGTAGCCAGCCTGGCTGATGACAGAAACAGCAAAGGAAATAAACAATCTTTAAAGGTCGACTGCGCAAGTGATGTCTTCGATCCATATGATTTAACACACGTGGTTGATGATTACACAATGTGGGAATGTGTCTATATGAGGTAACAGAGTCACGTGGTCTGAACTAGACAACAATGGCGCTTAAAGCTCCTCTGCGTTGAAGATCTATATAGACTAAAGAAAAACTGTTATTCTCCAAGTAATCAGGCGTTTACTGTCTTAAATGTTTTACAATAGGTATTATGTGATGTTGGGTGTTAAATGCCTTTATTAATTAACTGTTTTGTTGTTTTCCATCCCCTGGTGGGAAAAAAAGGGTACATTCAATAATGTTCAGGGTCAGCTAAAAAGTGTTTAGCCTGACCAGCCTGGGCGTTTGCTACGGCCATGCACATCAGACAAGGCTTTTAATTCTCTCAATCGGCCAATTAATGCCGGTGCATGCAAGACTGACAAAGGTTTCATGACATCCCTATAGGTCTGCCTGATCAATGGGCTGGTGTACTCCTGAGTGGTCCAGCCATAAAGCTAGTGCATGTTTGTGTAATGGGTGCCAAGGTTTGCTACCACCATCTTCAGCCATGACTATTGGGCTCGCTCATACATGCAATCTTGATCTCGGAACATCAACGCTTCATAAAATTTTATCCTATAATGGCAGCCAACATTCTCTTTATTCATTTTAATAATATATAATATTACAGTTATTCCTTCATCATACATGGCCCACGATCACAAGGTGGTATATATATACACATACACACCTTATACACATAATTACGTGCATATAATATACATACTATGGTGTCATTTGTACTAGATAATCTGGATCCATTACTCATAACTTATACAATTTCAACCAGCCGTGCAGCAGCACTAACCTGCAACATGAACATTAATCTTTTCTTTATTAATATATGTAATTATCTCAAGTACTGACTGGAAAATTCCATAATTATTAAAAATTAATGCATCTTAATTATTTTGCAATACATCTGGAGTATTGTGTTGTTCTCACTCGAGTTTGCGTGTGTCTTTCCTGTACATGCAGTGGGACACACAGCAGGTCAAGAGACATTTGTCAGGTGTGTATGTCTGACTGTGTGACTGTGTGTGTGCACATCTTGTAGTGTAGAAACTTCAACTATAGAATATCTATGATTTAACTCGCTTAACAAATGTAATATACAAGGCAATACCTGGATATATTACATGGGATATACGTATCGGTGCACAAGTGCCCATGCAACCATGCATACGTACCTGGGCATATCCTCCTTTTCTTGGACAAAGGCCGCGAGCTCGAAGGCATGTGAGCGTCATGTGGGCCCTACATCATTTTATTATGCTATTATATAGGTAGAGTTCTATATTGGAGGTGATTGGAAGTTCCTTGCATGCACGACTGGAATTGATGCAGCTTCCAGCACTCATGCTTGTTGCTTGTATCTGGTGCAAGTGCCCTTGCCCTGTAAAGTGAAGGGTGGTGTGGGATTGGGCGTTTCATTGCAGGAAGGTGCCAGGATCCATTTCGTTGACACTGGTACTTCTTGCAACATGAAACAAACCACTATGTTATGCACATGTGATTGGCTGCTCACCACTACTGCTTCAGCAAATTAACTTATTGTTAGAATTCATGTTTTTTCTCCATGCAGTTGAGTTTACTTAAGCATGAGGTGCTGAACAGGGTGACCTTCTGTTCCAGGGTGGTAAAGCCGGAGTGCGTCCATTCTGGAGGGTCGAGTGTGTCCTTTTCGGAAACGCTAACCGAGTTCACAACAAATGTGAACTTTGGCTGAAGAAGTTCTCCGTCTATTTTGAGGTACAGATTTGGGCGTTCTGTTGCAGTGAGATGACCAGGAATCTTCCAAGGAAAACTATTACCGAGTAATGTCAAAGAGGCATTGCTTGCTTTGTATTCTTCAGAATGTATATGAATTTAATATTAAATATATCGTGTAAAATTGTCTAATTTAGAATGTGCATTGTGCCTTACCGTAGTATAACTTACTATGCTTGTGCGCATTGGCTCTTTCACCCGTTGTCGGAACTTCTATATGCTAAAATATCAATCTATTCCAAGTCAGTGTGTGAAAATTTCTTTTGTTATGCATTCAGTATTTATGCTTCATGTAAGCTTGGCTAGCTTTATAAAAAAGGGTTAGTTGTGACAACAGAAATCGGATTCACTTACAAAATGGTAGAAAATGGAGGAGCCACTATAGTGGCCCGTCATAATGGTTGCTTAATTTCATCATGCCACCCAGAATACAGATTGGTCTCTTACTATCCACTATAGAGGCCTGTCCACAATATAAAGGGTTAATATGATTCAATGTTGTGAATAGCCGACAATTTCGATTTACTGCACCATATCTTCCAAGGAAAAGTCTCTTGTTTACCCCGTGAATTTGAATATATATTTACTACAGAGGGAAGAAGATTCGAGTCCTAAATGTTTGGTGATTATGAATTTTTATGCAAAATGTATGGGCTTTCAGGAGCAAGTGGTTAGTATGTTAATATGCATGCAATAATTATTTAAAGCAATTATGAAAGTACACAGGGTATTTATAACTGTCCAGGAATAAAATGCAAAAATGGCCGTCTTGAAATAGCTTCACAAATTATCGATCGTTTCTACTTAGTTGACAAGATTTTTGCCCAGTTCTTCTTACTGGATGAAAGTTGTATATATTCCGCGCATGTTGGTACTTAACTAGCGATTGTTTCTATGTCTGAAGGAAGATAGTGAGCTAGGAATACATATAGCAGTTTCAGACAAACTTCGCCTTGGCTTTGCTCGCGTACTGTAATCTGTCCCACAAACAGTTCTGTTGACAAAGTAAACAGTGTGATGATTGGGAAGTTTCCTAGAGATTTTAGGCAGTATAAAAGTGGAGACAAAGCCCTTGAAAATGAGCATCAATACCCACTAGAATTCATAAACAGCCTCACCCCATCGGGATTTCCGCCACATAACTTGATCTTGAAGCATGCAAGTGTGATGCTAATTAAAAACCAGCAACCTCATGATGGTCATGAAAATGAATGTCGTTATGCTATTTGAGCACCCAATGATAGTGTTATAGAAGCTGGGTGCATTGGGTAAAATTTTAGTAAATGTGTTAGTTTACATATTTTACCTTTCTCCAGTCTGTCATTATTCGCAAGGACAGAATGTATATTGACAGATGTGAGGATATGTAAGGGTAGCGTTATTAGTCAGTGATTGCTCCCATGTTTGCTGCAATGGCATGGTGGGCTTTGAGCTGGATGAACTAGACATTATTCCTGATCCATGTGTGTGTGCATGTGTACGAGTGGCTTGCACTGTGGACATAATACTATATTTCTAGATTGTGAGTTTTCTCAATTTGTGGACTTCATTGGAAGTACTTGGTCAAGTGTAGTTCCACCTCCTATACTGCAGTGGTGGATGCATTAGAAGAACGCCCTCCCTAGTGTTAGGGTAATTAACGCCATAGAAGACTTGCCAGCGGCAGGATTCACTGTTTGGTGAGTTCAATCACAGCTGTGCATAATTAATACTTACCACGGGATGGAATATGGTTGCTTAATTTGAAAAGTTATTCTGTACCTTATTGAACTATTACAACTATTATATGATCCTAAAGTATATAGATGTATGTACTAGGTTTAACCAGGTTGCAATTCGCAGTTTGATATCTAACAGTGAACTTCTCTATTACATTGTACCAAAACTTTGATTCAACAATTACTACTACTACATTTAAGCTTTTTATGACTGAGGGATGATGGTCCAAGAAGTACTGAAGCATACATTTCAGTTAAAACAGTACCAGTCAATACAGCTATTTATTGAGAAATTCCCGAGAGCTATGGGTATTTGGGATGGCTGACTGCAGTTCGAAGCCTACCATAGGATACATGGAAACTGTCCCTGATCGAACTGCAGCAACCCTCCTGCCCATAATTCAGGGTCATTTGGAACCAGGCACAAACATACACTCAGATGAGTGGAGAGCATACAGGAGAGTGCAGCAAATACCCGCAGTTACCAGCCACTCAACTGTTAACCACTCTGTGAACTTCGTGGATCCTCAGACTGGGACACACACACAAAACATTGAATCATATTGGGCCTGCGTTAAGTATAAATTTAAGCAGATGAAAGGGGTAGATGGGGACCAAATGGAGTCTTACTTAGATGAATTTATGTGGCGGGAACTCTTTGGCAAGACAGCCAAACACACACTGGACAACATCTGCGCCCACATAGCTTAGCGCTATCCTGTCTGAGGAAAAACTTGCCATTTCAGACCTTACCAGCTTCCTTTGTGTTCTTTTAAGATTGAATTCTTTGTTTTTTAGTATTATGCTGCCTTTGCTTTCTGTGTTCTTTTAGAACATCAACTTTGAAGAAGCACGTTTTACAATTTTTCAGTTGAGTTGTGGCCAAATTATTATTTAGTTATGGCAAGTCCCTCTTGGTACACTTGCTTCTAACCATAATCTCCCTTAAACTTTAAAAGAGTAGGCTGTCGCTGCGTCTTTGTCTCGGTAAGTTAGCAAATCAGGCAATGACGTCACTATCCCCTGCCAGAGGTATCATATGACATGACGTCATCATATGATGATGTCATATTACATCATAGTAGTGATATGGCCACTGGTCCGGATAATCAACCTGGTCCCAAATATGTTACAAAAGATGAATAGTAATTCATATTTTCTACAAAACAATGTCAAATGTTCAAATGTCATGAAATTGTATTTGCAAATATGTTACTAAGGACAAATAGCAATTCATTTTTTCTACAAAACACATGAATTTGAATTTTGCAGTAAAGTGTCTGAAAGGATCACTGATCAGTGGTACGGATTGATGGACTTTAATGCAAATGGGTGGGAAAATGGGAAAGCACTTAGGTGAAATGTGAGCCCAATTTGTGCAATAGTCTAAAGCAGGGCTACTGAGACTATATAGAAGCAGTACTTTAAGGAACAAGTTAATCCTTATATCTCATATAGCCCTAAATATTGTGCAATTGTAATACGTCTGAAGTATTGTGCAATAAATCTTTGCTATTATGTAATGCCAACTATAGTGACAGTTTTGCAGTATCCGAGACAGTGCACACAATACTCCTTTTATCTCCTCATTAGACATATATCAATGGAGTACATATCAATTATTTATCAGGAGATGGGATCTTCATTGGCAAGAGAATCCATTGTGTGCTGTTCTCATTAACCTTGCTTGAGGAGACAGCAGCAGTGGTCTCTGTTGATGGCATTCATCCACTAGCAGAGAACCCAGAGCACACAAGCTCCTTGGAATTTTTCCTGGTAAGATATTGTACCAAGGAAGTGTCAGTGCTTCAGGACGAGCACTATAAAGTTAACTTGACTGAATGTTAACTAGAATCATGTTGTCAAGTTAAATCTATCTAGTACTTGTTTGTCACTGCTGAGTACCCTGAATGCAAACAAGGTACCTGAAATAATACCACACCAGTTGTTTTGGTGTGAAAAATGTGATTTGATGACAAGAGCATCAACCATCAGAACTACTCTATTAAAACAAGTCAATCATAACAAGTACATCTCTGTTATCAATATTATATACTTATTGCCTTTGTGGTTATTTATACCCCTACATCATCTTATTATACTATTAGGTAGAGTTCCTTATTGGAGGTGATTGGAAGTCCTTTGTAGGCATCATTGATGCAGCATCTCCAACAAAAGATAAAAAAGCTTGGCATGTATATTGCGCTATTTTGGTCCTAATTGGACATGTACCGCATGCAATTGTACACCTACATGCAAAAGCTACCTAACAGAGTGCATACAGGTATGCTACATATTTGGGTTTGTGTTGGCCAACAAGCATGCAACTCCTTGATGGTACCCATCAGTGTACATATAATGAGAGTTGGAATGCGAAAATTTCAAAGGGTCAATGTGTGTGGATTGTTAAGCTTACAATCATATTACAGTAAACAGATGATCATGTATTATGTTGAAGACACTCCACTCCTCTTATAGGATGAGCAACTAGAGTTCTTGTACGTGTGACAGTGTATTTGTCTACTGTACATGTAACATTGTGGTGGCTGTTCTGGTACAATGCACTGATGATGGCCCAAAAAGGTCGAAACAGTGTTTATGTATGAAACAAATACAACCAATAACACAACTACTAATGGACACACAAATCCAACATGTGCGTCTTCTGTTGGCATACCTCAGGTAATATATTGTTGGGAGTGTGTGCGGAGCGGGAGATATTAATCTGACTTAACCATAATGTATATACGACTTTTGAATGTGTTGTGAGCACCCCCCTCACCTCGTATAATGTGGTGAGACTAGTTTGGGCTGAGCACCCTCCCCCCCCCCCCCCCCCACGTATAGTGTGGTGAGACTAGTATAGAATGATCAATGTGTGTGTATTGTGCCAACTATATATATATATATATACCTCAATAATTTTATAATTATCTCATTATAATAAAGATAGGCCGATTTTTGTTCGCAGTTCACTGACACGCGCTTCGAGTGATTGCGGGCGAATCTTCACGATAGCTCTCTGTGGTGTCTGGAAAGAGACCTTGAGGGCTTCTTTTTACTTTTACTTGCGAAATGGAGAAATTTCGAGAACAGCCCGTATAAGCCTACGAACCGCCATATTTGTTGTACGGACGAATCCTGACTAGAATACGACTTTTACCTTCGAAACAGTTTTCTGCTAACTCCTCCTAGGAAAAGGATGCGAGTGCTTTGTGACTGTGGCTAATGCTCTTCAATATACCTGGTGAGTGACCTTATCTATATAGCGGAATGATTTTCGCATGAAAATCAAAAGCGGCATCGGTGATAAAAACGATGCCAAGAGCCACGTTTGTGCGCAATGCTATCCGTAGTGAGTATACGGGTTTCCTGTCGACGGCTACGTAAATTATGCCGCGAAATACGAATAGAAGAATACTCTCAGATATTATAATTATATTGTGGGAACATGTAGTTTGAATGCGTGACAAAATCGATGTATCTGTGTGTGTTTGTGCATAAATGTTTCTGTGTGAATGTGTGTGTGTGTGTGTATGTGTGTGTGTGTACGTGTGTGTGTGTACGTGTGTGTGTGTCTGTGTGTGATGTGTGTGTGGGATAGTGTGATCTATATTATGTGATTAATTTGCTACAAAGCAGTTTTGCAGATAAGAACCACACTCCATGTACTATGCGCGCACGCACGCGTGCATGTGTGTGTCTGTAGGTGTGTGGTGCACGTGTATGTGTGAGTGTGAGTGTGTACGTGTGTGTTGTGTGTGTGTATGGGTTGCCTGTGTGTGTGTGTGTGTGTGTGTGTGTGTGTACGTGTGTGTGTGTGTGTGTGTGTGTGTGTGTGTGTGTGAGTGAGTGTGTGCATGTGTGTTTGCATGTGCATGCATGTATGCGTGTGTGTGCGTGTGTTGGGCATGTGTGTGTGTGTGTATGTGTGTGCACGATAAAACAGCTTTGAAGCATTTTTGAAGACAATTAAAAAGCTGCACTTCATGTACATCTACTATACACTTGACATAAGGGTTGTACCCGTGCGACTAACTAGGGGAAAAGAGGTCAAACCCTAAACATTGGCCTATACAACAATATTGTTACAGACTTACTACCGGCTTCTCTTGATATAGTAATTACACTCAAATCAATAAATTTACCTTATACAAACCTCTTCACTTGATATAAGGGTTGCACCCGCCACCCAAACTAGGGGTGAAGGCGGCCAAAGGCCGCCTTCTCCCCTAGTATACATAAATACATACATGTATACGTACACACATACCCCAGCACTGATGAAAAGTGCTTGACATTGGCCAAAACAGAATGTTCAGTGCGTTGGGTATCAATATGTGTTGGGTTTCAATCAATATTTCACCCCCTCAATGTGATTGGTATATGTATGACTGTGATCCCAATTTCCCAACCTCAATGTGATTGGTATATGTATGACCATGATCCACAAATCCATCGCGTGTGCCTGTGTATGTGTGATTTGGGCTTCTGTCGCAGCAAGATGACCAGGAATCCCCCAAGGAAAACTACTACTCAGTAATGTCAAAGAGGCATTGCTTGCTTCGTATTCTTCAGAATGATTATTGAATGCAAAAAGTGGAACCATCTCATTTACAAGTAGGCATTGTGCCTTATTGTATACCTTACTATATGGTTGTATTGGCTCCAATCTCCGTCTCAACTTGGCTCAATGGTTCTGAAACCAGACCTAAGGAACACGCCCATTGCATCAATATTATCTGTGTGTGTGTAAGTGTACACGTCAGAGTGTGGGTTTATGCACTCACGCACACACACTTTAACCCCACTGTTTACACCAATGGAGAGAACTTTGCACAGCAAGGTTAGGGTGGTAAAGTTAACCCACAGTTGGGTTAACTTTACAGAAAACAGAAAACAAACAGAAAACAAACCGCTGTACGTACACAAAGTATAAGGCTCAAAACGGACAGCTGAGATGAGTGACATTGTTTACCTGGAATATTATGTGAGATATCTTATATCACTTGCTGTGCTACACTTTGAATTAGCCGTTCAAAAGTACCTGTTTCTGCTCTTAACAGTTGAACTGCCAAAGACATCTGTCATCTCTCAGCAATCTGCAGGAACCATGTTAAAAGGACATTAAATCCATTCTTCTGGTAGATGTAGAGACATCTCTCATTTGGTTCTATTATTATCCCCAATTATTCTTTCAAATTTTGTCATTCTGTATTAATGTTGGGTGTGATATGCTTAAACCAATATTTGGAATATGTTTACATAGCATGTGGTGTTTAACTCTGTTTATTCTCAAAACCGTATGCACTTCGATTTTTCAAGGAGAAAACTTCAACAAATCTTGAATTTTAGCAAGTTGTAATGTTATAGAGTTGTAATGTGAAAATTTCAAAGGTTCAATGTGTATGTATTGTTAAGCTTACCATCATATTACAGTAAACAGATGATCATGTATTATGTTGAAGACACTCCACTCCTCTTATAGGAGCAATTTAGGTGTTTGTACGTGTGACAGCATTTGTCTACCGATGCGTTTCTCGTACACCATCAGTCACGTCCCAGGCAAACATCTTTATACAGCCAGAGGTCACTGTTTCAAGGAGGCATGTAGCCTACGGTTATCCAGACAGGATATGCAAACCATGCAATCACTCATCGATTTCAAATTTTATACATCAAGAAAAAAAGGAAAAATACTATGTAAATCAAGTCCTTGCTGGCGATCATGTGAATTCTCAAATTCTCATACCTCTAGGTTTGGGTCAAGTGCATTGGAAGAGTCATTGTAAACAAGTTAGGGAAAACAAGTGCTGCAAATTTTACTTTCAACAAGACATTAATGTATTCTACACTCCATACTCCATGCTTTCAGTCTCAATGGTGTGACATCTAGTAGCAGATCTAGGGGCAGATCCAGGATTTCCTGAAGGGGGATTCTTTTATATCATTTAGTAGTTTAGGAATATGCGGGAATGCTAGACATCTTTATACAGCCAGAGGTCACTGCTTCAAGGAGGCATGTAGCTTACTGTTAGCCAAACAGGACATGCAAATCACTCATTGATTTCAAATTTTAAGAATCAAGAAAAAAGGAAAATACTATGTAACTCACTCAAGTCCTTGCTGGTGTTCATGTGAATTCTCATACCTCTAGGTTTGGGTCAAGTGCATTGGAAGAGTCATTGTAAACAAGGTAGGGGAGACAAGTGCTGCAAATTTTACTTTCAACAAGACATTAATGCATTCTACACTCCATACTCCATGCTTTCAGTCTCAATTGGTGTGACATCTAGTGATGCAAGATAGGGGCGGATCCAGAAAATCCAGAAAAAGGGGGTTCTTTCATATCATTTAGTAGTTTAGGAATATGCGGGAATCCTAGGTACTGTTGTCTCAATGCTGAATGCACTTCTGAAGAAGTGTGCATGGCTGTAATTTGATTGCTAACAATATACTTTGCACACTTATCACATTCACTAATGACAGGCAATGGATCAGGTAGTCCAGCCAGCTGTGACCCACGTACATACAAACATGGGGGGGTGCGAGAAAGGGGAACGTGGGTCCAGCATCAGTTGCAAGCAAAACCTTTTTGCCAACTGACGATCCTTGTGGAATGCCAAATGCGACAGAAAAAGTTCTGATCTCAAAACGATTAGTAAAAGGCTGTTTCGGGGCAGAAGTAAATATTTATTATCAGTGAATTCAAGAAATTTCGATCATGTAACTACCTCAGTAAGCACAACAGTTCCCATCAAAGGAAACAAAGATGAAGGGAAAAGAAGCTGGAGGCATTGAAAGAAACTGGTGAGCTTGAAATGTATTGTATGATGCTGCTGAAACAGGCTCAATTTTATTTTTTTTAGTGACGGATTTAGGGGCAATTCTTTGGGCTCGGACAAACCCTCCTTTTCTAATCCTTCATTTTTAAATTTCAGTAAGCACAACAGTTCCCATCAAAGGAAACAAAGATGAAGGGAAAAGAAGCTGGAGGCATTGAAAGAAACTGGTGAGCTTGAAATGTATTGTATGATGCTGCTGAAACAGGCTCAATTTTATTTTTTTTAGTGACGGATTTAGGGGCAATTCTTTGGGCTCGGACAAACCCTCCTTTTCTAATCCTTCATTTTTAAATTACAGGCTACATAATCCAAATGTAAAATACAAGTAATGAAACTTACATTCCAGCTGTAATTATAGGTTAACTTACCCAGAACGTAGAGAGTAGAACAAAGATTTAGGGTTAGAAATAGAGAAGAAGCACCCTTTTAGGTGAATTTGCTGTTGGATTCCGTTATGCTGCCATTTTGGGCATATCACAATTTGTAACGCAAGAGCACGCATAATGCATAGCCTGATCCATAGTCCAGCCAGCTGGACCTTCCGCAATAAGCACCCAGTGCCAGAAAGAAAAGCACAGGGTGCAGCATCTGCATTCTTGGTAACAAAATTCATAGCTTTCATTTCAAACATGGATTCTTGCTGACAGTTGTCTCTCAGATATGCTGTTGATGTCGCTTTGTGTGCCGTTATACTGAAGTTGAATAAAGAGCAATGTCTACAGCAACACCGAGTAAAGTGCAAGATTGAAAGATCGAACATGTCAAGAAAGATCATTAACCTTTAAATGACTGTTAGCCACTTTAGTGGCTAATTTCAACAAGTATACTTAAGACCTTGTACAGCAACATTTCTAGTCAGAGTACATTATGTCTTTGTAAAAACTTGTTTTAGTAGTAGGTATTTCTGATTATAGAGGTTGGTTGCACCTGTTTTAACGATGTAAATGAAGAGAAGAAGATCAATAATGTTAATGAGATCAAATTATCGCAAACCATCATTAAATGTCACCATAACCTCATCCATAAAGCAAAACAAGCGTGCAAGTAGAGTGCTTCCGAAAGAGGAGCCATTCAAGTTACGGACATAATCAGACATAATTCACCGGACCATAAAGTTATTTATGAATATTGAATAATTATTAAAATGTAATGATGCACATCTTCCCACCAATTGAAGTTGAGACAACATTGTGACTAACAGCGAGAGAAATACTTCTTCACTGACTGAAATTCTTTCGAAAACCTGGTTATCAAACCAGTTGTGTAGAGGAGCCATGCCATGGGAGTTACATCACGATAGGTATAGCTTGCACGATAGGTATATTTTGATAGCTTGCCCTATTCCCGACAGGTGCACAAGTTTGTGGTTTTGGTTTTGTCTTGGGTCAAAACCAACACTTCGATGGACATCTTAGGAACGAAGAGGAGTGGTAAATTCTCCAACGGTGAAAATTTAGATTGTTGTTGGAAGGTTCTTAAAGTATGGCTGTTCTAAACAATGGTTCACATAACTGGGTTTTGCACTAAACTCTTCTTCAAGGTCCGAATCTGTGGTAGTTTTTCGGCCTTGCGAAGCATTGACATCAAAGTTAAGTGAACTGTTGTAATGTTAAATAGTTGAATTAATAATTTATACACTTGTACTCCATAAACACACTAAACGAAAGAAAAGTGATGGCTGATTTCTGCCGACTTTGACTACTGCTCACATGTAGAAATGTTACACCTGCGTGCCCTACGTGATAGACTTTCATGATTGGCACAGTACGTGAAAACTGCAAGGGTTATCCAACCAGCTTGAGTGATATCTTCTGTAAGTCCTTACAAAAGCCTGGTATTGTGGTGAGTATAGGTCTGTGAAAATTCATGATGGGCAAACTGAATGCCTTGTGTGGATGACCAAAAAGCCAGTATGCCTAGTATAATTAATTTCAGACCCTGAGGAAAGTATTACTGTGAAAAGGACAAACAAAGTTGGCACTGGAGTACAAATACCTTGCCCAAAGAGAGTGTACAACTCTACGACACATACATGGGTGGGGTAGACCTATTTGATTTTAGGTGAAAAACATACTCGTGTGTTATTTAGTTTACTTTGTGTAGAATAGAACCTCCAAAACATCCCATTCTCTGGATAAGAGCATCATTTTGATAATATAGTGGAACTTAGCAACCCCCACACTGGAGATATCAAATGTACCTGGATATGGTTTCAGAAAATGAGAATACCTCTGCACAAAGTGTATGGTCACATCTTGGACCACACACTATAGGATGACACCACCACTTCCCTCCTCCAGTATCACACCCATCAACACTTCATCACAAAGTGTTTCAAAATGTGCACTACACACATGCACATATGTAAGCACACTTGAGAATCATTTGACCTTTGTGCAGAAGAACATTATTGTAGTTCAAATCCCATAACACATCGCTGTACAGTTTGGAGAAAGAATTTTTTGACAGACAATAATTGAAGCCCCAGCCCAAAGGTGTTTATATAACAGGTTATTTTTATACATCCCACATGTGAATCCCACAACTCCTAAAAGATAATTTAAGGGTATAAAAATTATATTATTATAATGAGTATAGTAGTTACACACCCAACCCATGCAACCCCTGTCCAATTTACGTAACTACCAACTGTGGGTTTGTGAATCAATCAGAGTATTATTTGGAGTATAGCTGCCCTCTCTTGCAAAGACAATGTCATATGCTCTTTAGAGCTTTTACACGGTTCATCTCCCTGCATGATTTTTCAAGGGTGGGCAGTCCATGTGAATCAATCTGAGTATTACTCGAACCTTAGCTTAGACTTGGAGAAGTACAGCTGCCCTCTTTTGTGAATACAACCTGTTGGCAGCCTTTCCATGGACAATGCCATATGTTCTTTAGAGCTTTACACTTCATCTCCCAGCATGATTTGTCAAATGGTGCACACGGTCGTCCATGTCTTCTGATAAAATTACCATCTTTCATCAAATTGGGCACAACTGGTCTCCCCTCACATCAAGTATGTTGGCCTGGGATAGCTGCATGGGCTTGACCCATTGCGCAATATCCAAGAAACATATCTTAATCTGAAGTTTCCTTCTTTTATAAGCTTCCATACTAAGTTTTGTCACTTGCTGTCAAAGTAAAATAGGCTTTAAGACATAAGCTGTTTTATTATTATTATATTATATCATGATTTTGTAGATGGCAATAGATATGGTGGGTCCTTTTCACCTCTGCTCTTATCCTATTGCAGAGAAGAATGGAGAGCAGAGAAGAATGGAGAGACAGAACAGTGAACGGCGTCAACTATCAACGATACGCAAAATGGAGGATGTTGTAGAGAGGTCACTGCTTCAAGGAGGCATGTGTAACTTACTGTTAGCCAAACAGGACATGCAAACCATGCAAATCACTCATCGATTTCAAATGTTAAAAATCAAGAAAAAAAGAAAAAATACTATGCAAATCAAGTCCTTGCTGGCGATCATGTGACTTTTTTTGGTTACGCATGTGCTTGCTGAGGTCAACATTCATGGTAATGTTAAATGCTGAATACTTTGTGTATCTTGGTGGTGGTGGTGGTACCAACTGAGAATGATAAGCAAAATAGAGGATGTTATAGAGAGGTCACTGTTTCAAGGAGGCATGTAGCTTACTGTTAGCAAAACAGGACATTCAAACCATGCAATCACTCATCGATTTCAAATTTTATAGATCAAGAAAAAAAGGAAAAATACTATGTAAATCAAGTCCTTGCTGGCGATCATGTAAATTCTCATACCTCTAAGGTTTGGGTCAAGTGCATTGGAAAAGTCTAACAAGTTAGGGAAGACAAGTGGTATATACAATTTTACTTTCAACAAGACCATTAATGCATTCTACACTCCATACTCCATTGCTTTCAGTCTGAATGGTGTGACATCTATTGATGCAATCTATGGGCGGATCCAGGATTTCCTGAAGGGGGGTTCTTTTATATCATTTAGTAGTTTAGAAATATGCGGGAACGCTAGTACTGTTTGTCTCAATGCTGAACAGCACTTCCCTTCCTCAAGGTGTAATTTTGATTGCTAACAAACAATTTACTTTGCACACTTATCACATTATTTGTCACCTCCACTAATGACAGGCAATGGATCAGGTAGTCCAGCCAGCTGTGACCCACGTACATACGAACGCCGGGGTGCGAGAAAGGGGAAGAGGGGAAGGTATTGCTGCATTTCATTTGTTCCATTGCTTACATGGGATATGTGCACATGCATGAAAAGTATAAACAATATGAAAGACAAGGGGGATATTGTAGCATTTGTGCTCCCGGGCTCCACCCTACACTACACCTACATACAGCACACACCCCTTGTGGCAGTGGGAAAAGTCTACAAGGTGAACCCACTCAAGTGAGAAGTAAAAATGGCACAATTCAGGAAGATAGCGGAAAACAAACAGCTGTACATACACAAAGTATAAGGCTCAAAACGGACAGCTGAGATGAGTGACATTGTTTACCCGGACTATGATGTGAGATATCGTATATCACTTGCTGTGCTACACTTTTAACCAGCCATTCAAAGGTACCTGTTTCTGCTCTTAACAGTTGAACTGCCAAAGGCATTTGTCATTCTCTTAGCAATCTGCAGGAACCATGTTTAAAGGATTTTAAAATCCAGTCTTTTGGTAGATATAGAGAGACATCTCTCATTTGGTTCTATTATTATCCCAATAAAGTCTTTCAAATTTTGTCATTCTGTATTAATGTTGGGTATGCACCACACAGCATGTTGTGTTTTAACACTATTCTCAAACCGTATGCACTTCGATTTTTTCAAGGAGAAAACTCCCAACAAATCTTGAATTTTAGCAAGTTGTAATTTTAGAGAGTTGTAATGTGAAAATTTCAAAGGGTCAATGTGTGTGGATTGTTAAGCTTACAATCATATTACAGTAAACAGATGATCATGTATTATGTTGAAGACACTCCACTCCTCTTATAGGATGAGCAACTAGAGTTCTTGTACGTGTGACAGTGTATTTGTCTACTGTACATGTACATTGTGGTGGCTGTTCTGGTACAATGCACTGATGATGGCCCAAAAAGGTCGAAACAGTGTTTATGTATGAAACAAATACAACCAATAACACAACTACTAATGGACACACAAATCCAACATGTGCGTCTTCTGTTGGCATACCGCGGGTAATATATTGTTGGGAGTGTGTGCGGAGCGAGAGATATTAATCTGACTTAACCATAATGTATATACAAGTTTTGAATGTATTGTGAGCACCCACTCCCCTCCCACCTCGTATAGTGTGGTGAGACTAGTATAGAATGATCAATGTGTGTGTATTATGCCAACTATATATTATATATACCTCAATAATTTTATAATTATATACATAAATACATACATACATGTATACGTACACACATACCCCACCCAGCACTGATGAAAAGTGCTTGACATTGGCCAAAACACAATGTCCAGTGCTATGGGTGTAGTATAGGCCATGTATTGCTGTTTACTATTATTATTGTGTTATGACAAAATCTGACGTTCTTAATAATGGCTGCCGAGTTGGGCACATGTTGATAGTTCGAGACATAGTTTAGTAATCGTCAGGATCCTCATCGTGAGCTGTTGTTACATTGGGTATCACATCAATGTTTCCCCCCTTCAATGTGATTGGTATATGTACAGATCAGGCACATGTTATACCTGCATTGACTAAAACTTGATGTACATGCTGATAAGACCAAGGACATAATGTGTGCCACACTAAAGACAAAATGCCAACACTGACGAAAGTCTAACGAGAGGCTATTACAATCCCGACACCATCACCAGACTATGAAGATATGTGCAACGGCATAAATCTTTATTCTGTACTTGTATACACACACCTTACATACTCCAACCACCCCTCACCCCCCCCCCCCCACACACACACTACTGACCCAACATATCACAATCTTGTATTATGGCCATTTCTGACCCCACAAAGTAAGTTGGGCCATACACTACAGTCTGTGCACTCTCAAGTCTCGCTACAAAAGTATGTACACACAATGTCTCCCTACATGTGGACTACCAACATACAGATATGTACACATTAGTACACACCAAAGTGTATGTACACACAATGTCTCCCTACATGTGGACTACCAACATATACAGATATGTACACATTAGTACACACCAAAGTGTATGTACACACAATGTCTCCCTACATGTGGACTACCAACATATACAGTTGTGTACACATTAGTACACACCAAAGTGTCTCCCTACAATGAACATGTACATACATACACACACATATACACACATGCATACACACATACAAATAGATACAATGTCCCAATACCCAGGTCAAAATCACAACCATGATTTGTAGGACATCCAGCCATGTTACATCCTTGAGTTGACTCTACAACCATGTTTCGTGGCTGTTGCAAACGGATATCACCCGAACTGATATCCACAGTCTACCTATTTACATGCTTGAAACAAGCAGGTGAGCACGGACGTGTTCCCTCCCAGGCAAAACGTATATCTGCCTGTACTCCAGCCGTACCGTCCCGCATGCAGAGGCCGACCGCTTGGACAACACAGACTATGGTCATGGAAAACTGCTCCGGGATGTACAACCGGTGGCGGTGCTCCCAGTGGTGAGCAAGGACACCGCTTGTGCCATCCTCCGCCTGCTGGAGCAGGCACTGCTCCTCGCGAGGGAAGGTGGTCAGCGCCAAGATGGATCCCACCCAGGGGGCAAACGTCACGGCGATTTTACTGACCTTGATGAGACAGACAGCAACTTAACTGGGCTGCATCCTCCCGAGGACGTTGGTGTGCTAGTCAAGAGCAAGAGCAAGAGCAAGAGCAAGAGCAGGAGGAGGACAAGATGGGCAGAAGCGCCGACGACCACAACAACAGCCTCGTGCCTGTGCCGATGCCCTCGCACGCTCATATCCACCGTCGTTTCCTCCGTCGCAACCACAGCGTACCGCTAAGCCAAGGCGAGCTCTGTGATCCCAAGACGGCTTGCAGAGCACATATACGGTTGGCTCCAGGGGACTAGCGAGGTACTCGGAGGAACGGTGGGGCATATGCTCGCTGTCCTCCATCAACTCCCACAATCCCCGTGTCATGGCAGAGTACACCACTGGGCAGGGCAGGGGGGTCAGCTGCTAGACCTGGCCTCGCATTGCATGCGCGCCAACAGGTTCGAGGCCCCGCGGCACCTAGTGGAGGAAGTGGCAGCGCTTCTCCGCCTAGGACAAGTGCACAATCCCTCCGACACCAGCCCCCCCACCAGGCACCTCGGAGGAGGGGCTTTCTGCCTCGCCCTGCTGCGAGCACCTGGACAACCTGCTGGGTCTCATCCACCTCCCGCAGTCTGTTCGCGTGCTGGCTGACTATCACGTCAGCAAGTACGTCGACCTCCTGGTGGGAGGCGCGGGTTTGCAGGCCGCTTCCGCAGTCATTGGCAGGCTCTACACGGAAGCCAATCTCCGCGAGACCCAGCATTACCTTTGCCTGCTCTGGGAATGTGCCTGCTTTGACTGCAGCAGAGACTTGGAGTGGATCCGGGAGAGGAGTACGTCACCCAGGCCGGGGCCTTGCCGAACCACGCAGGTGAAGGCGAAGATCCTCAATGAAACCCACAGGAACTGCACGCCCACCTACCTCCGCGGACGTTTTGTTCTTTACGTTAAAAACTGAAATGGTACGTACATTCGTACGTACGTATGTGTATACATGTGCAGTCTTTAAGATTTTTTTCATAGAAATTGTCCCCAAACTTGTGTGTTGTGTGTGTGTGTGTGATTCCAGTTTCTTTTTGTAAGGTGAGAAAGCATTAAGGCGTATATGATGACACTACTGTTATGACACACCTCTCTCTCTGTGTGTGTGAGTGGAAGGGGATATCATATCCTGACTTGTACTGTAGAATACTACTAGCATTAGAAAAGTTTTGGTCAACATTGACCCGAGAGTTTGAGGGCTGTTGGGTTGAGCGTGACCACACACATACTGCTAGTGTCACATATCCCATTATCAGTACAGGACCAACTTCACTCCTTGTATAATTACTGTTATGTTTATTATACCTTTTTCAACTGTTTATTTTTGTTTGCACACAACTTTTGCTTGTTGCTAACATTGTCTTTGCAAAAAGAATTCATGATTCATTCAGTTTGCAAATTTCATGATTTGCAAACTGAATGCCTTGTCTATTATTATTATTATTATTATTATTATTATTGTACTTTACAGCCAACATGATGTCGCTAAGGGGTGATGCTTAACGTGAATTGTGGCTATGGTGAGTGGCTGAGGGTCAGACATCACATTGTGATGCAGCCTTGAAATATGATGGTACAAGAAAGGAAATTTGAAGCGCTGAGTGAATGAGTGTGGGAGTGGGGGGGTGGGGGTTGAGAAAGAGCAGGAAATTAGAGTGTGTGTTATGTGAGGCCATTAAGTACATATATATAATACACTGAGTGGGATACAGAGGGTGCATACAGCCAACATAGGGTGAGGTGTGGGTGAGGGTAATTACATGAAGTCAAGATGAAGTAACTGACACTGAGAACACAGACAGACAAAGTGAAATGTACAAGTGTTGCTGGGATCGAAGTTGGTGGTGAACTGGTCCCACATGAACTTTATAATGAAATGTTTGATGACGTTGAAAGGTAGATCTAAGTTGATATGTGGTAATGAATTCCATAATTTAACTACTCTGTTGAAGAAGTGTCTGCATATTGACGTCCGGGTGTGGTTAAACCGTAGCTTGGATTTGGTACCGAATCTGGTGTTTGATGAAGCAAAATGTACGTGATTGTAGATGCTGAGGTCATCAGGACATTGCAGGCGTTTGATAAGGTATAATATGTCTTGGATTTCAAACCAGTACATGATGGGGAATAGGTTTAGTTGAGTAAGTCTCTCCTTATAGTTGAGTGTACTGTACGGAATGATGAATCCGGTAGATCTGCGTTGCACACTTTCTATATTAATAATGTCTTTGATATGCCTGGGTTGCCATAGTTGAGAACAGTAAGTGAGCTTTGATTGGACTAGTGAGATATACAGTTGTTTCTTTATGTCTTGAGGTGCTGAGATTGATATGTGTCGTCTTATGAAATTTAGGGCACGGTAGGCATTAGCACAGATGTGTGAGTAATGTGGGTTCCATGAGAGATTGTTAGAGACTAAGATACCTAGATCACGTTGACTGTTGTTAACTTTGATGTTGGTGTTGTTGATTGTGTATGAAGGGGGGTCCGTCAGACAGTTGTCTAGATGGACAAAAAGCCAGTATGCCTAGTATATTCAATTTCAGACCCTGAGGAAAGTATTAATGTGAAAAGGACGAACAAAGATGGAACTAGTGTACAAATACCTTCCCCAAAGAGAGTGTAAAACTCTAGAACGCATACATGGGTGAGGTAGATCTATTTGATTTTAGGAGAAAAACATACTTGTTATTTTGTTTACTTTGTGTAGAATAGAACCTCCAGAACATCCTATTCCCTGGATAAGAGCATTATTTTGATTATATAACAGTGTAGCTGAGCAACCCCCACACTAGAGATAATGTAATACCTGCATGGATATGGTTTCAGAAAATGAGAATACTTCTGCACAAAGCATATGTATAGGTTATCGCATGAGGTAGAGGTTGCAATGGAATTTATCACCTGAGGCGTGAAGCGCCGAGGGCGATAAATTCCATTGCAACCAATACCGAATCGCAATAACCGCCTTACACAACATTAGTTGAAGTTACAAATGTAAGTAAAAATTTAATATTAAATTATATAAAATTATGGTCCCTTGTGTTGTTTCATTCAATACTGATTCCTCTTTCTTTGCAGGTTGAACCACATGATCATGCACTTGTAGAACCTATACAACAAGAAGAAAATGTACTAAACTTCACAAAACTCAATTCAAAACAATGAATATGAAACAATATCTCAAACTTGTCAAACAACTACTCAAACACAATTTCAAAAAGCACAACACCAATTACTAACACAAACACATTCGAAATACCCATTGCAAAGTGAAACACTTTTACAATCATGCCAATCACAAGCACCAAATGAAACACCACAGAATCTGATGATGATATTGAAATGGAGGATGTATAATAATCCTTCAGTGCACTATGCCATGTGACTGGACTGGAAGTGTCATCTTGACATGGGTCATTCGCAGTGATACGCACGTGCTTGCATTTGGGACATTGTGGATGTGTATCACGTGACACAATTCAGTATAATTATCATATTCCGCGAGGTTCTGAACTTAGTTCACACCTAGTATGTACACTGCAGTCGATATAGATCATGCAGGTTTTTTGTACAATCATATATAAAAAGTATATATGAAACATATATATATACTGCATGCATGATCGACCTCTAATCTGCCGATCGTGAGGAGACGTACGTCGATTCTATATTATGGTGAACTTAGCAGGTCGGCAGATTATTACCGAGCGTAAGCGAGGTTTACTAATTTCGTCAGCGACTTCCGGTTGGTAGCGGACTCAGATCGAGAATCCCACGCACTTAATTGGGGTATTGCTCGTTTAAGGCCAACATTGGAAATTTTTGACGCAAGATCTCTTCTCGATCGAAAGAGTATGCGACAATTAGCCCCACCGATTGGAAGGGGGCACGAGAGTAGCACACAAAGAAGGTGAAAACTTTCTCAGCCCCTAACGGTGCTTCGTACACGATTACTAAAAGAGGCACTTACTTTAAACCTAAATGATTTCTTCGGTTCTGAGACTACAAGTCCAAAAATGTCCTTAAAATAACTTTAAAAACAATTAGAAACTTTGATCGGGGGCAATTTTTCATGTTCCGTTTTGTTAGCGTAGGGTTTCCACAATAGGCGCTGAAAGTTGGCCATGATAACGGCCATTTGCACAGCCATTTATTATCATATGACAATTGTGACGTAGCCTATTGAAGTGATACCTCGTGCTTGGATCTGTGTATCCAAGATGGTTTTTCGACCAGGCTTGTTGTTTTGTTTGACTCTAAAACTACTGACTTTAGGATTAAGTCTCTCCTATGTACTTGCAAGTCGTAATGCAGATGAGTTATTCCGTTTAAATGGGCAGTCAATCAATGCCAGTCGTTACAGTTTCATTGTTTTTCAACATTATAGTAGAAAATTGCTATTGCCATACAAATTCATATCGAAAAGGAGGGCCAAAACACTTACGTGTTGTTATAGCCAATTTCAAACCGACCACAAAGACAAGATAAAACTTAGGAAAGTATAATATTGTGTTGATTATTATTCTGTTACTTTCAGGTGATGTAGAAGTAAACCCAGGTCCAATTGACTACTGTCCAAATTGTAAATTTTCTGTTCTCGACGATCACAATGCTATTTCTTGTGATGACTGTTATTCGTGGTATCACATTGAATGCATTGGTATGACAAAACAGAAATACAATAAGTTAACTAGGATGTTTGATTTTAAATGGTCATGTTCTCACTGTACGTATTCAGATACTGGTCAAAAACGAACTCGAAAGAGAAGTGTTAATGTGTGTACATTAGATCCAAATCTAAACATTTCAAGACCAAATGAATCAGGTTTATTCTCTCAGACTACTAATTTACTTATGGACAATAAAAGACGATTGTTGCAGCAAGAACATTCTTATTCTACTTTCAATCAAGAAGTTGAAGTTACAAATGTAAGTAAAAATTTAATATTGAATTATATAAAATTATGGTCCCTTGTGTTGTTTCATTCAATACTGATTCCTCTTTCTTTACAGGTTGAACCACATGATCATGCACTTGTAGAACCTATGCAACAAGAAGAAAATGTACAAACTTCACAAAACTCAATTCAAAACAATGAATATGAAACAATATCTCAAACTTGTCAAACAACTACTCAAACACAATTTCAAAAAGCACACCACCAATTACTAACACAAACACATTCGAAATACCCATTGCAAAGTGAAACACTTTTACAATCATGCCAATCACAAGCACCATCACAATACCATTCACAAGTACAAAACTCAGAATCTCAACTTTCTCAAAATGAGCCTGACTTACAAAACCAAAGTGAATCAAATCTAGAGCTGTCAGCTGATGTACAGACACATGTATTGCCACACATCATATCTCACCAACCCATGATCAATTTTCACCACAAACAGTATGAATGGAAACAACTGAAATGTGAGATTTGTCATGAAATATGGCCAGTCCATCAAAAAACATACAATGTAACATATAGATGCTTTAGATGCAACCGAGACAAACATGAGCCTAAGCTGTATTCTAGTCTTAATAATGCTATTCCCCAGTCTCAGCCTCCATGTCTGCAAAATTTAACACAAATTGAAGAAATGCTCATAGCACGTGTTTCACCTATTATGTACATATACAAGAAACAAGGTGGTCAACGAGGGTATAAGGGTCATATTTTGAACCTCTCACAAGACATTCAATCACTACTCGATAAATTACCACCACGTGTGTCAGATTTGCCTGTAATTATACTCAGACGAAAGGGTGACAATGATACAATACTCAGACTTTACAGTACGCAGACAGAATGTTCTGAATGCATTACTATGGTTGGAACAAAATAATCCTTTTTACAAGTCAATTATTATAGACACTGCAATGATACAACTTCCTGTAAACAATGTACCTCCAGAATTATTACATAATTCAAATAACTCGTTAGATATGTCTACAGCAACAATTCGAAATCAATTTAATAGTAGACGCTGATACAAATACAGACAGTGATGACACAGATGATATTGAAATGGAGGATGATGATTTATTAGAACACAACTGTACATCATTTATACCAACACCACATAGAGAACAAACTGAATTAGAATCTATTCAAAGCATAATCACCAATGAGGATTGCAATTTGCCATGGCCTAGATTATCAGAAAAACCACTAAATGAATTTGAAACAGAAGGTCTAGCAACAATGGCTTTTCCCACACTCTTTCCATATGGAACAGGTGATCCCACCACTAAGAATCGCAAGCATCCCATTAGTTACACTGATTTCTTTAAACATTTAATACGATTTGCTAAAATTAAAAATGACCAAATATACTGGCGATTTGCAACTCATCCAAGATTTTCATATTGGGCACTTAATTTAAAACAACGACATCATTTGTTATCACAAGCTAATGCGTGAGCGCTTATTTTGAATGGCTGACTGTCGCTTCACAGCAGTTTGACGAAGATGCAGAACGTTGATGACAGATTGTTACCTCAAATCAGCTGTTCAACCCCAGCTGTTCCTTCGAAGAACCAACAGCTGGCGTGCCGATACCTGGCAGGCTTAGGCTATTTTTCGCATACATTAAGTGGTGAGTCAACAGAACACGTTTCTCGGAATCTCCTTTGACTAACTATGACCAGACGAGGAATTAGCGATGTGAATTCCTCGTTATATGATGGACATAATAAAAAAGCAATGATGGCAGTTTTAGCCCCCGAACACATTGTAGTCTTTAGTGATGGGACTTCAGCGCCTACGTGATCGAGCAAGACTATGATTGATTTGCTTACCGATGCCTGTTTCCACCATTTGCGCCAAATTCTTGATTCAGAAATGAACAACTTGAAGAAGGCCAGGTACTATTGAGCTTAAACAGCTGATTTGAGGTCACCTATCTATCATCGAGCTTTTTGTCTTTTATCAAATACTACTGTGAAGCGGCCATTAGCAAACAGTCCTAATTATGTTTCCCATTCAACCTCAAAGCTTGTTGTGAAGATAAAATCTTGTACATCCAATAAGAGCCCTGGACTTAGAGACCTAGTCACAGGTCAATGAGAGATTTATCGACCTAGCCACATCAAAAGAAACGCCCACGCACAGTTGTGTAAGGTCACATCTTGGACCACACACTAGGATAACACCAACACTTCCCTCCCTTCAGTATGACACTGTCAACACTTCATCACAAAGTGTTTCAGAGTGTGCATTACACACATGTACATGTTATATAAGCACACTTGAGAAACGTTTTGACACTTTCTGTTCAATGATTGCATAATCTGGGACATACAAGCTGCATGTCGAGATGAGGCGTGGGGAGAAAGGATTCTTTGAAAGACTCAATTATAGAAGCCCCTGCCTTAAAGGTGTGTGTGCTTACATTATCCTTTGACATATAACTACCATATAGTTCAAAAGTTCATTTCACATCACTAAAAAAAATGTAGGCATGGTTTGCAACTTCGGTAGGGTTGATTTCTTGTGGGAGTGGGTGTGGTTTTTGGGGATGGGGCACCTTGAACACTTGACTCCTACATTGTGAGAGCCTTGCCTTAAGCCAGTAGCACAGTCCAACCTCACACTACTACATTGGGAGAGTCTTAGCTGTAGGGCAGTCCAGCCTCACACTACTACATTGGGAGAGTCTTAGCTGTAGCACAGTCCAACCTCACACTAGTACATTGGGAGGGTCTTAGCTGTAGCACAGTCCAACCTCACACTAGTACATTGGGAGGGTCTCAGCTGTAGCACAGTCCAACCTCACACTAGTAGTACATTGGGAGAGTCTTAGCTGTAGCACAGTCTAACCTCACACTAGTACATTGGGAGAGTCTTAGCTGTAGCACAGTCCAACCTCACACTACTACGTACATTGGGAGAGTCTTAGCTGTAGCACAGTCCAACCTCACACTACGCAGGTGGGTTATGTGCACTTTGAGGGAAAATTCAAAATGGCCGCAAAAGTTAGTCACAAATACACCCCCTTTTTCTTCTTTCGCAATGAATAATATGGAAAGGCAAAGGTATAAGACTCTATTTGAACTCTTTAACTCTCCATTTCTCAACTTTGTTAATTTCTAAAGAGCGCATCGAAGGAGAAATTTTGAAGTGATTTGAAGTATACAATTTTACCTTCATCCCAAAACGCGCCATATTTAAAGATTCTGTGGAGACAAGCTATGTACGGCGAAGAGTTCTTTGGAACGGTAGCTAACTTTTCACCATAGCGCCTTAAGAAATTCCACTTCGTTCCGAAGATGTGCAAGTTTTTCTGGTCTTCTGGGGAAAATATTTCACAAACACGTGCACATAAAACGAAAGGAACAAGCTTATAAGAGGCGCTACGGTGAAAAGTTAGTCTTATCCTTTGTTAACAACCTTGTAAATTCTTGAAGCTCCAGTGGGTCGTTTTTATCGGCGCATTTTGAGAAGAAATTTAGCTCCTGCAAATATCCTTCTTCTCTTAGTCACGCCAATGTCAGCTGACTTTGGCACATACGTCACGAATAGGTACTGTTCACGGAACCTGCAAGCTGACTTAGAATACACGTGTGTATTCATCTCTCAATTTTTATATCAGCTATATCTTGTCCCTGACTCCAACGATTCAACAGGCAACTATTATTGCCATTCAACGCATTTGGATAGTGCTGAACGAAGGTTAGGATAAGAATTGTCGGTTAGTTACCCCTGGCGAGGTTTTGTACGAAATAATGCCCCAGGATGCTCTTGAGATCACTTGTTGTAAGGTACTGATACTGATAAGCCTAGTGAACAGTCTATTTGTAAACATTTGTGTTATTAGTACGCACAATATCAGCGTACAGACTCAGTTCATCAGTAATCCGTACCACGCAACAAGCGATTTCAAGGGCATTCGCTCCTACAAAACCACGCAGAGGATACCTAACTCGACAATTCACAATAAATACACAAAACCTAACTGTCGTTCAGCACTAGCAGTGGTTCTGATCCTTTTTTTAGAGGAGCATTCACCAACACATCACAACTGGTCATCCTTTGGTCATGCGAATCGCGCATGATCTGGCTCGCAAAGGCGTTACAATGTAATCACATTCCTTATTACCACAGAAACGCCCCTTTAAAGTTCTATGTGCACATAACCTACCTGCGTACTACATTGGGAGAGAGCCTTAAGCTGTAGCACAGTCCAACCTCACACTAGTACATTGGGAGAGTCTTAGCTGTAGGGCAGTCCATCCTCACACTACTCAGGGGCGGCGGCGCCACTCCGGCCAGTCCGGCTATGGCCGGACCACTTTTTCGCAAAGACCTGATATTTTTTTCTTAAATTCGTTCTAATCCTTAGCTGAAATGATAGCCTTTCTTTATAATACTAAACCGGTCTGAATCTGCCATTTTATGACAACGTCACAACACGTCATTATCACGTTTTAGGAAGTGCGCGCGCGGCTTGTAAATTTATTACGCTGAAACAGTGGCAATGGCCTCGAAGTTTTCTTATTGTTTACTGTTACAGTACCTTAAGCCTCTAAAGTTTTCTTGTTTACTGTTACAGTACTTTACTATTGTTATATTCTCACTTTTTATTATTTTCACTAGTTTTAAGTTCCACTGTGATTTTTGTTTATATATTTTGAGACTATAAACATATCTTCTCGCTGTGCTCCCAAAAATGCGCATCATATGGCCGGACCACCTTTTTAGACCCGACTCCCCCTCTGCTACTACATTGGGAGAGTCTTAGCTGTAGCACAGTCCAACCTCAACACTCTACTACATTGGGAGAGTCTTAGCTGTAGCACAGTCCAACCTCACACTACTACATTGGGAGAGTCTTAGCTGTAGCACAGTCCAACCTCACACTACTACATTGGGAGAGAGCCTTAAGCTGTAGCACAGTCCAACCTCACACTAGTACATTGGGAGAGTCTTAGCTGTAGGGCAGTCCAGCCTCACACTACTACATTGGGAGAGTCTTAGCTGTAGCACAGTCCAACCTCACACTACTACATTGGGAGAGAGCCTTAAGCTGTAGCACAGTCCAACCTCACACTAGTACATTGGGAGAGTCTTAGCTGTAGGGCAGTCCAGCCTCACACTACTACATTGGGAGAGTCTTAGCTGTAGCACAGTCCAACCTCACACTACTACATTGGGAGGGTCTTAGCTGTAGCACAGTCTAACCTCACACTAGTACACATCGGGAGAGTTTTAGCTGTAGCACAGTCCAACCTCACACTACTACATTGGGAGAGTCTTAGCTGTAGCACAGTCCAACCTCACACTAGTACTTTGGGAGAGAGCCTTAAGCTGTGATCAGTCATGTAGTCCAAATCAAGTGATCTCAATAAATTAATCTTTCAGTAGTTATTTTGTATTATTGAGGATACACCAGCTCTGACAAGGAAACCGAGAAGAAGATCGTAAGCTGTTGCCCCCTATGCAAGGAGAAGCTTCTTTTCCATCATCATAGAGGAGATGGTTAAGTATACTAAAATTCTACATTTTGATCAGTAACCCCCCATTGTATTATTATGCTTGAGAGGCTTTGTGTAAAATTTGACTCATCTGTGGCAGAACCAAGGTGAGACACCACTAACCCATTCTCTCTTGTGAACAGGTGCATCATATCTTCAGTTGTGGACCTCTAAGCAGCTGTTCATTTTTATATTGGTCCCAAGCCACATTTCCAGATGTGAGCTGCATGGCCAATTGGAAGAAGATAGCAATAAGTCTTTGTCTTATGGAGAAGTAATTCAATTGCTGTTGTAAAGTGTTTGGACTTTGATCAAGTATTCAGCATAATATTGAGATTAGTACAAATACATCCGTCATCTCAAAAGTCTAAATTTTTGTGACTTTAGTTTCAATACTTTAGTGAAAATACACCTGATTTCTGCCCCATTGGACGATAGGCACGTATGTTCACACTGCAAACACACCACCTACCCATGCCGATAAAGACCAAAGAAAGAAAATAGCCACACTGATTAAGTCTAACAAGAAGCTATTATAATCCAGACTACACCACGCAGCTAGAAGACTATTACTGTCTGTAAGACATATCACTTGTTGTAACTACTTTTTTGATCAGCCATTCCAAAGTATACTTTCTTATTCTTAACAGTCGTAATGTCAAACCACATTTGACATCCCTTGGCAGTCAGCCGGAACCCCACTGAAAGAAAGTTCATTCATTTTTGATAAGAAAAGAAGCAAACAATTTCATTCATTCTGTCTGGCAATATTTTCGAACTTGCACCGCTATGCTTCAATTGGTTCAGTTCATCGACTGGCTGACTGGCTCATTAGCAGCAAGGACAATCTCTAATGACAGAGGAGACGCCAAAGATGAAGGCATCAAGAGATTGACCTTATCGCTTTGGATGTGGTTGTAGCAGCCTTTATTGTATTGAAATCCAGTGATTGACTTGTACCTGCTGCCAGGAATAGTGCATGGCCGAAGAGATTCTGCAAAAGAAAGCATCTCTATCGGCTGCCACTTCTTCGTTTCTATAATGACATTCATGCTCGCACCTACCTATTACTACCTATTAACACATCTTGCACCATAAGAAACTGGACGTGGCAAACAGCACCCCTTCCTAGATACCATAACATTTGACACGTTCGTGCGCCACGTGTCATTTTACCGAGGTAGTTTGTTTTTTCGCTATAACTCTTTTAAGAGTAACTCTTTAAAATAGCAAGTGGAGTTAAATCAATACTTTTGAAGATGAAGAATACAAAAAGTCAAGTAAAAGAAGTCGATTACGGCAGATTCGAGGAACAAACAACCAATAAAGTTACGGTGACCAACAGTTTATGTCTACAAAAGTGTCTAAATACAAGTCTTTAAGATGTACAGCTACTGGATGGCTCTTGAGACTCGAAGACAACTTCGTCATGGTATCTCTGGAAGCAGGCGTCTCGATGGAGGTGGACATTACACGTAGAACACTCGTAAACCGTCTTGCGGATACCGCCCTTCGGCGTACGAGAATTCTTCTTTTGACACCACGCGCAGGCTCGTTTTCTGGATGCAAATGTTACTCCCTCATGCTTCAAAAGACTACCTGGCTTCACGAGAACAACTCCCAATGGTGCCTTGACGGTCTTCTTCTTCGCAAAGCTCTCCTCGCTTGAACTGGCTGATCGCTTTGACTGTCTATTTCTACTAGAAAAACCACTGATCAGCTCCTTAGCCAATGCTAGCCTGAAGAAGAACTGCGTGCATGTGTCTGCAAGTTGTCCCCTTTAGATGAAACAAAGGCATTCCCAATAGAAAAATCCATCAAAGACCAGAAGATGTACTTCCAGTACTTCTTGCTCTGGCGTCCAACTGCATAGTATTGCCTGAGTTGGTCAGCAAGATCCACTCCGCTCATGTACGTGTTATACTCATGGATGACTGGTGGCATCTTCACTTCCCGCTTGGATGGGTCCTTGGATCTGCGGTTAATGGTGAGTGGTGGCATGTTCCCATCTGTAAATTGTGCTCATAACACTCACTTCCCTTTTGTCATGCCTCTTGGTGGCTACCACATCGCCCTTTTGTTGTTCTATATATTCTCCAGCCTTCAGTTTTTTTGATTTAATGTGGGGCGGGTAGCCCTTCCTGTTTGATCATGCAGTTCCTGTAGCATAAGTGTCTTTCTGTCTTAGGTCTTTCAGTAGCTCAAAGGATGTAAACAGGTTGTCAAAGTAAACATGGTGACCCAGGTTCAGGTATGGTTTCATCAGTGCCATAACCACTTTGTAGCCTTGGTTATGGCCCTCCAGCTCTGGGTCCATGTTATCCTCACTTAGCTTGCCAGTGTAGATGATGTAGTTGATGATGTAGCCTGTCTTGGACTCAGCTAGCAACCAGACCTTAATACCAAATTTTGTAGGTTTTTTAGGGATGTACTGTAGGTAGGATATACGGCCACAATAGGCTATCATCCCTTCATCTACACTTAAACTCACGACCTGGTCTGTATGCTTGTTGAAAAACTTGTTCCGGCAGCTGTCTATCATTGGTTGTACCCGGGTACAGAGGATCGAAATCTGGTGCATCTTTCTTTGGCATTTTGGTGACGTCATTGAGGTGCAGATATCGTTCTAGGGCTTGGAATCTCCTTCTGGTCATGGTACTCTTAATCCCATAATTTGTAAAATAGTCATCTTGACTCCAGTATAGGTGGTGTCTTGGGTACCTGACAAGTCCCATAACGATATGTATACCAAAATAAAGGCGTTGATTTCCTCTGTGTATGTTGGTGTCCATGTGGGGTCAGGATGGGTCTGCTGCTTCTGTGTGGCATATATCTGTTTGTCTCCTCCACTATTTTGTCAATCAGGTGCATGTCAAAAACCTTACTAAAAGCATCTAGTGCTGTGTTTGATGCACCTAGTGTCTCAACCAGACCCTGTGATGTAGGTACGAAAGGTCCAACTCTCAAAGGGGTGAAGGAATCAGACCATATACTTGGGGTATCCATCTTGAATTGCTGGTGTCTCATTTTCATGTCGTTGTCTGTGGTTCATCGTCATCCATACGGGTCCCTCTCACGGGTGTACTTGAATGCATTGGGGGGTCCACTTGAGGCTCATAAGTCCATGTCTTCTTCGTCATGTATCTCTAACTCGTTGAAGTATTCTTCAATCTCATCTGCACTGTCATCGTCATCCATACGGGTCCCTCTCACGGGTGTACTTGAATGCATTGGGGGGTCCACTTGAGGCTCATAAGTCCATGTCTTCTTCGTCATGTATCTCTAACTCGTTGAAGTATTCTTCAATCTCATCTGCACTGTCATCGCCGTCTTCTTCTCCATGTAGGTCACTCCGGTGAAGTCCAGTTATGGCAAAGAGCTCAGCGCTGTTGCTAAGAAGATCGTCTATTCCCATTCCTGAGTGTTCCATCTGTTCTTCTATCCACTGTTTTTATCTATGATGCTTTGTACTTAATTTATTTTTGCTTTTATAGACTGTTTAGTTCTGTTTAGAAAATATAATGAGTCAGTGTTTATTTAGTAATTTCAATTGAGTTTTTTTAGGGGCTGCCACAGGCAGCCCCTATATTGTTTTCATTTGGACTTCCGGTGTGTAACGCTCGTCCGATATATATATATATATATAATATAGATTTGAAGAAAAGTCTTATAATAGAGAATTTATATAATAGTAATAGAGAAGTATGAATTTATATAGAAATGAGTTATAGGAATTGTTTTGAAAACAATTGCCAAATATGGCAATTGTTTTCAAAACAATCGTCCGGTTACAATAAACAGTATGTTCAATGAATGTTCAGCTGTGCACTAACCCTTCAATGTTTTGCAAGTAATTCGAGCGTGTGGGGCGGCAGCCCCCACGAGTTTTTAACTCGAATTACTTGTTTTCGATTGTTTTACTCACAAATTTCGAATTGGAAGGTACCGCTTTCTATACATCGTTGGAAAGTTCTATCTTTAGCCTATCCATTGATGTAATGTTTGGTAAGGGTTACTATAGAAAGTAACAGGGGAAAAGTCGATTGAAAAGTACCTACGCGAGATCAGGGCGCATACGGCGCATGGTACACAGAAACCACATCTGGTTCAGGGCGCATATGGCGTATGGTGCAAGATGTGTTAAAGCAAGCTTTCCAATAAGGTACTCAACCAAACATCTATGTATCTAGCTACATTTTAATCCCTTGTTTGACGCTCTGTGTCTACTACAAGTTGAGAACAGAAGCTGGAAAAAAGACCAAAATTTTCACACATCCGAATTAGCACGGACATGTCCCACATGCAGCGTGTGGAAAGGGCTGTTCTAGCGACTTAAGTCATGTTCCTTGTTTGAGGGCTGTTGGGGTGAGCGTGAACACACATATACTGTTATAGTCACATATCCCACATCAGTACTTTATCAGTACAAGACCAACTTAACTCCTTGTATAATTACTGTTATGTTTATTATACCTTTTTTAACTGTTGATTTTTGTTTGCACACAACTTCTGCTATGTGAAAAAATAGTCTTGGAAGCATTCCACCATGTAGCACTCAAAGAGTTTCGCTTTTTAGTAGGGGTTAGGAGAACCTCAGTAGCTTCTTTGCGATTAAAGGAAGCTTTTCAATAAGGTAATCAACCAAATATCTATGTATCTAGCTACATTTTAATCCCTTGTTTGACCGATGCTCTGTGTCTACTGCAAGTTGAGAACAGAAGCTGTAAAAAGGACCGAAATTTTCACACATCTGAATTAACACAGACATGTCCCACATGCGGCGCGTGCAAAGGGTTGGTGGTGTTGTGACTTTCGTCACATTCCTTCTTTTTGGGTGGGAGGAACTATCAAAAAAAAAATGTGGTATTGGGCGATTTTCCATGACATAGAAACTGAAAGTTCTTCCTTGCATGCACTTTGATCCTTTCTAGGGTTAACACCGACACCATAGATTGCTTGGAATTTTGATTATAATTATTGTAAATCTGACCTGTGAAGTAAGCTTTGGGAGCTGCCCCCAATACCACCGATTTCAACTGGCAACAACCTTGAAGATATCCGCCCGTTGGCTTGCACAATTATGAATCAGTGTTTTTGAGGATGGGAAACAGGGATTCAGATCACCTGAATAATGTGCAAATTGAAGTTTTCCTGTCTCCTACACTCGTCTTCCACCCGTGGCATTTGAGTTCTCTGTTGTGTGTTGAGTGTGTGCCAACGGGATTGGACGTGGTACTACCCAACCAGCAATGAAATATTTTCCGTCAAAAGTGGTACCCAATAAATATCATTTGTACTTAGCATGAAAAAATCATTTCCCGAGTGCATTCGGGTATCTATGCTGACAGCTACCTCTCGGTGTTTGCTATCTTTTCTCAAATTTAACACTGGCAGCTGCAAGACATTGCAAATGTGTAGGCAAGGGCCTCCCAGCAATTGCAAGGATGAGCGAGAAAATTGTATTGGATTCCATCACTCCCTGAATGCTTCAAACAGTACAAAAAGTAGTAGCTTGCTCAATGTAAACTTTAACAGCGAACAAGATTAATCTTAGGAAAATTTCCTTGGTATTGAAGGATCAGCCTTCCTTAACACTTCAGCAAATGCATATATATATGGATATCAGTACTAATCAGTACAGGACCAACTTCACTCCTTGTATAATTACTGTTATGTTCATTATAACTGTTTATCTTTGTTTGCACACAACTTTTGCTTGTTGCTAACATTGTCTTTGCAATAAAAATTCTGAATACTTTGCAACATCCCCCAGTTGGGATTATGGATATCAGTACTAATCAGTACAGGACCAACTTCACTCCTTATATAATTACCGTTATGTTTATTATAACTGTTTATCTTTGTTTGCAGACAACATTTGCTTGTTGCTAACATTGTCTTTGCAATAAAAATTCTTAATACTTTGCAACATCCCACAGTTGGGATTATGGATAATAGGAGTAGTCTTCACCTATCTTCCTGGAATTGGTCTAGGCCCTAAGACATAAGCTATTATATTCTTTTAGTATTACATCATGATTTTGTAGATGGTAATAGATATGGTGTCCCCTTTCACCTCTGCTCTTACGCAGGTGTGACGTGCAGCATGTGCAGTGTTACCAAGGTAGTCTTCACCTAATTGGTCTAGGCTTCAAGACATTAGGTTTTTTGTTAATTTTTTATTGTTATATTATGATTTTGTAGATGGTAATAGAAGATACGGCTGTATAAAGATGTTTGCGTATCTTCAACAAAACAAAACTAACCCCTCGTAATAGAAGAGATTTCAAAGTCCCTCTTTTCTGTGATCTCTTTAGTGACCAGTTCTCGTGATTTGGACAAATATTTGGGGGCATATACAAATGCCAAATCTGCGTTGAGTGACGTGTTGTCACGTTTGCTCTGTCACACGCTGGCTTGTGACCTAACTCCATGTTCTTCGGAATTTCAGTTTTCGGCTGGGTGCTACGCGAGCAAACGAAGCTGGAGACAGTTTCTTCGCATGTGGGACATGTCCACGCTAATTGATAGGTGTGAAATTTACGTCGATTTTTCGAAGGTTTATTCTCAGCCTGTGTGGGTCTGAGAAGGATCACTAAACACTTTTCTGAGAGTACAACACTCGAAGTTTTTAATAACCGTTTCGAAGTCTTTCTGTCTTTCATCGCTGAAATACAACCGGTTTGCTGACCCCCTATGCGAGACCGAAATCGCTTGGGTGCAAAGCACAGGAACACCCCAAGAATGAGTAAAAGCTGGTATAGCACTATACCAGAAGATTTACTAAAATCTCCATGCATGGGATCTAGCAGCTCTTTACGAAACCCGAGTAATGGCAAAACAGGGCTTACCAGCAAAAGTTCCAACACCCATAACTTCGGACACGAAGCAAAGTACAATTTCCCATGCATGGAAAAGTTGAGTTGTGTAGTGAACTCCCAATACGAAGTAAAGAAACCATTCCTCGGCAATTCTGTGCGCTGCACCCAGAAGAAAACTAAAATTCTGAAGAGCATCTAGTTGGATCACATGCGAGCGTGTGACAAACCAGCAGCAGTGACAACTGTAAACATCACTAAACACGGATTTGGCATTCGTATACGCCCGAATATCAGCCCGAAACACGAGATAACTGCTTGACTAATATTTTATAGGCGCCTAAAAATAACATTTTATCACTATGCAGACTGAGGAGCGCTATCATAACAAATCTGGACATGTTCCACATGCGTTGGTGCCAACTTTGAGCCATTTGAAATATAACAACTTTTCCATGCAAGTGAGAGAGCGCTTTTGTTCCTGTCCCAAGTTACAGAAGCTTGAATGTTGGCTTTTGAGGCTCAATTGATCAGATCTCGGCATTGGAAAGGAACAGTCAACTCATCCGCATGGAAAAGTTAGTAAACGTTTTGTTAAAGCAATTTATGTGAAAAAATAGTCTTGGAAGCATTCTGCCATGTAGCACCCAAAGAGTTTTGTTTTTTAGTAGGGGTTAGGAGAACCTCAGTAGCTTCTTCGCAATTTAAGCAAGCTTTCCAATAAGGTAATCGCCCAAACATCTATCTACCTACACTTTTAATCCCTTGTTTGACCGATGCTCTGTGTCTACTGCAAGTTGAGAACAGAAGCTGTAAAAGACCAAAATTTTCACACATGCGAAATTAGCACGGGCATGTCCCACACATGCGGCGCGTGTAAAGGGTTGGTGGTGTAGTGACTACTTTAGTCACATTCCTTGTTTTTTTGGGTGGGAGGAACTATCAAAAAAAACGTATTGGGTTGATTTCGCGTGACATAGGAGCTGAAAGTTCTTCCTCGCATGTACTTTGATCCTTTCTATCTAGGGTTAACACCGACAGCATAGATTGCTTGGAATTTTGGTTATAATTATTGTAAATCTGATCAGATGTGTGAAGTAACCTTTGGGAACTGCCCCCAATACCACCGATTTCAACCTACAACCTTGGAAAAGACATCTGCCATTGGCTTGTGCAATTATGGATCAGTGTTTTTGAGGATAGGAAACATGGATTCAGATCACCTGAATCATGTGCAAATTGAAGTTTTCCTGTCTCCTACACTCGTCTTCCACCCATGGCATTCGAGTTCTGTTGTGTGTGGAGAGTGTGCCAACGGGTTGGGCGTGGTACTACCCAACCAGCAATGAAATATTTTCCGTCAAAAGTGGTACCCAATAAATATCATTTGTACTTAGCATGAAAAAATCATTTCCTGAGTGCATTCGGGTATCTATGCTGACAGCTACCTCTCGGTGTTTGCTATCTTTTCTCAAATTTAACACTGGCAGCTGCAAGACATTGCAAATGTGTAGGCAAGGGCCTCCCAGCAATTGCATGCAAGGATGAGCGAGAAAATTGTATTGGATTCCATCACTCCCTTGAATGCTTCAAACAGTAC
Source organism: Halisarca cf. caerulea (assembly GCA_963170055.1). Taxonomy (NCBI): domain Eukaryota; kingdom Metazoa; phylum Porifera; class Demospongiae; order Chondrillida; family Halisarcidae; genus Halisarca; species Halisarca cf. caerulea. The sequence goes on along the minus strand of CAUJGJ010000040.1, from coordinate 889,852 downwards.
AAAAAGTAGTAGCTTGCTCAATGCAAACTTTAACAGCAAACAAGATTAATCTTAGGAAAATTTCCTTGGTATTGAAGGATCAGCCTTCCTTAACACTTCAGCAAATGCGCTTCACTAGATTACTGTCCAACCCAAATCTGGAAGATAAAGAGCTAGCTGGCCACTGGCGAGATTGCTTTGGTTTACTAGCAGAATTTGTCAAATCATAGAACAAATCGCAGCCATCTTTTTGATGAATCATGTGGCTATCTGTGATATTTTCGCTTCACGTGATCATCTAGTTCTGATTGGCCAGCATTCTTTCATGCTGAGATTATGGAGTGAAGTCACCAGATCACCCTTCTCGCCACCATTGTTTTATGTGACGTGGGTCACCTGGTATATAGCTATACTAATCCTGACTTATCTCTATAAGCCAGTATCACATCAGTATCACCACCATGACAAATGATGCAGTAGAAACTGCAAGGTGAGAAAGCATCAAGGCGTATATGATGACACTACTGTTATGACACACCTCTCTCTGTGTTAGTGGAAGGGGATATCATATCCTGACTTATACTGTAGAATACTAGCATTAGAAAGTTTTGGTCTACATTGACCAGAGTTTGAGGGCTGTTGGGTTGAGCGTGACTACACATACTGTGTTAGTGTCACATATCCCATATCAGTACTAATCAGTACAGGACCAACTTCACTCCTTGTATATTTACTGCTATGTTTATCATAACTGTTTATCTTTGTTTGCACACAACTTTTGCTTGTTGCTAACATTGTCTTTGCAATAAGAATTCTGAATACTTTGCAACATCCCAGTTGGGATTATGGATAATAGCCAACACTACTTGTACACTAGCACTTATGACGACAATCCACTACATTCACTCATTGCCTTTACAACTACACTGATAGGCACATACGTATGTACGTACACACACAAGAATCAGGAGTAGTCTTCACCTATCTTCCTGGAATTGGTCTAGGCCCTAAGACATAAAGCTATTATATTCTTTTAGTATTACATCATGATTTTGTAGATGGTAATAGATATGGTGGGTCCTTTCACCTCTGCTCTTACGCAGGTGTGACATGTGCAGCATGTGCAGTGTTACCAAGGTAGTCTTCACCTAATTGGTCTAGGCTTTAAGACATTAGGCTTTTATTTTTTTTATTACTATATTATGATTTTGTAGATGGTAATAGAAGATACGGTAAGGTCCTCTTCACCTCTGCACTTACCTTACTTATTACCGAGAAGAATGGAGAGCAGAGAAGAGTGGAGAGACAGAACAGTGAAAGGCTTTGTGAACAGGGAACGGCTTTGTAAGGAAAGATAATGCAACCACAGCCCACATATTGTTCCTTAAACTCACACAAGAATTTCTAATGTACATAATATCATGGTTGTAAAGCTTTTTTAATTCTTCCCATTTTTGTTATTGTTGAACTTTACATTCTATTGTTATTGCTGTACTCATTTGTTACATCGTTTACATAGGTTGTGTGGACACTATGAACTACATACTCCCACTAACCACATACACAAAGCAAAGTCAACACTATTGGTACGGTAGTAGGGCTTGTTGGGTTTTACAAACCATTGTTGGCATACACTGCACACAGTTATATCCTCCTACTGTTGTGGGACACACTTTGTGCAGCAATCTTTCAGCTTGATACTTAATTCCAAGTGGAGACTATCTTAACAATCATAGGAAATTACTATAGAGCAATATTTGAGCAAGGAGTTGAGCAAGGAGTAGTACTTTTACCCAGGCGAAGAGGCAAGTTGGTATAATATTTTTCCCAGGCAAAGGAGGCAAGTTGGTTTCATATATTATATAGTTCTAGTAGTACGGTAGGTATTGGTTTCCTGGTGGGTCAAGGGTAGTAAAGTCAGTACTGTTCTTGGAGGTGGATGATAGATAGTCCAAATACTCTCCATCTTGTGGTCACTTCACTTCTTGTGGGCTGACGAGGGGTCTAGTGTCTACTTTTAGTATTATGTTTAGTACTGGCATTATGTTTAGTAGTGCATTTACCAATGAAATCACATCGGTCATTTTGCTCCATTGCATGCACCATAGTGCTCTAGTGTCAATCAGTGGATTAAGGGTGGAGAACAAACAAATCTGGTCTTGACAAAGTATGTGAGAGGGAGGGGCCCCCATGTAAAATGAATAATACTATTTGGCTTTGGACCTTGATCTACTAGTATCATCATACCTCTCCCGAGTGGAACCACCACTGAGCAGTCTCCACTGCTTCCCTCAAGTTGGATTCCTTAGTGGAACCCCCCCCCCCCTTCAAAAATGCTGGATCCGCCCACTGAACAGTTGGTCTCTCCACCGCTTCCTACTTAGGCCTCTGCAAGATGGCAGCTTCCAACTGCAACTGTAGTAGCCAGTTAAATGAGACTTGATGTCAATTTTAGGGGTTCTACTGCAACCTCAGATTGAGATTCTTCTTATACAAGTTTCTACTGCAACTGACAACAACAGATTGAGGTTCTTCCGTTTCGTAAGCCATTGTGTTCGGGAGCCTGGAAGTGCATATACATTGTGGGTGAAAGATGTGGGGACGCCAAGAAAACTATGTTGATTCAGAGCATAATGTAGTTTCTATATATGGTATATGTTTCTGCATCTTGTGGGCATGCTTTGTTGTGTTCAGTCTCGGTACTTCACATCCTGTTTCTACTGGTTTTATTTCTGACACGAAACGCCAAGAAAAACTCTATGGAGAATCCAAGGTTTTCGCAGGTGTAAGAGAGAACCAGACTTATCAAAAAATGATAATAGAACTAGAACAAGCGGCCTAGGCTCACGCAGGTCTGTGTCACAAGCATCTGACTGATGCAATCCTGTGCGTGACATGTAATATGTACGTCTCGATGTATGGGTATGTATAACAACAGATGACGCCACATCCCCACACCCCCCTTCTTGCTGTCCCCCAACACTGCATGATAAAATTAAAATGGACTCCTTTGCTGTAACTACAGCTACCGTGAACCTCTTTATAACGGACAAGCAAGTTTGTTATTCAGAATCGAAATGAAGATGGCGGCAGCGTCCACGTACATTGGACGGTTACACAATCATGTAGATTTTTTACCCTAATATGGTTTGCTGACTGAGTAGCATGAAATACATTGGCAGAGTATGGATATGCAGAGTGCTAGAGTGAGATTGCATGAGCTGGGAGTGAGATTGTATGAGCTGGGAGTGAGACTTGGTGACTCTGCATATGAATGCCGCAATGCATGGCCTCACAATACTTGTGGATCATGCAGTTACACCCACACTGCACCCAGGGGATGGGTGTCACAATTATAATATAGTACGCAGATATAACTGATTGGTCATGTGGATGTCATATCATTTGACAATATACTGTATTACAATTTGATGAATTGTACATACGTATATTGATAAATCCATCAACCTGCATGTGAAACAAAATACATGATTGTACCATAGACAATATAGAAGGCGTAAGGGATTTAGCATCTACGATTGTACCCTCTGCAGTACGTACTAGTTACCATGCACCTACACCTAACACTGCAAGGAGACATGTGCAGGCATTGCTGTGCATGCAGGCAAACGCTTATACTAAGTATATTATGACTGACAATACAAAGGAGATTACAAAAAGTTAAAATATTCAAACTCTCCATCTGTGCACATTCTTCTTTGACCTGTGGACCAGTAAAGGGAGATGTAAACATTGTGAAGGAAGGCCGGAAAAAGCCTGTGAGAGTAGGTGTATGGAAATGGGGTTGGACAATATTTTAATATCCATGATAGTCGTGATATTTTCTAATAACTGATTTTTAATACGATTATTGGGATAATCATTGCACACATCTATTTATTACCACTTTCCAATTCAAGTCTCGGCATATTTGGTAAAGAGTACCCAAATGTTGAGATTTGTTGCATTCATACCAACACTTCAGGATTCCAGTGCTGTATGATTAACATGACAATCGTAAATTTTGCTGGACAATAATCATGGCTGAGTAAAACCAATATCACCCATCCCTACACATGGAAACCAATGTAGTGGCCAGGGCTTAATCACAAAATGATCTAGCCATAACATATTTGGGCTACAAGCTGCATAATTTGTTAGATAAGATCAACCATGGCTTAGGTAAACCATTGTTCATCTTAGGTAAGCCATCAAGTATATGAATTATGTTAGTTGGCTTGTTGCATTTATTATAATTGTGATTCAGTCCTAAGGAAGTGATTAATGCGTAAAGATTTCCCTGGTCAATGCAAGTATCATGATTATCTCCCAATGACATACATCAAAGAAACCACTCTGGGTAGTATTCGAGATACCTGTTCTGTGGTCAGGACAGCATTCACTATGCAGGTATGTTATGGCACTTTTTGCCACAAAACAAAATGGGTGCCGTTACTGAATGTCTCAAATCAAACACCTTGTTTATTCTTGTTAAAGGTTTAAACTCCAAGAAACCATCTAGATAGCGAGTTGAACATTCGTATTTTGATCCTGATTAACTTAGAGCCGAAAACACGTACCTGTTGCATGACCGTTCTTCTTAAACCATATCAATACCTTCATTGGCCTCTTGTTGTCTCGAGTATCGTGGAAATTTTAAAATTATTTTCCTTGGTAACATAATTTATATACTTCTTTCCTCTCCGATGCAGCTGAAGCATTCGGAACATTTTGTTGCTGAATTTCATTGGGTCCATGGTTATAATTAAAGAGGCCAGAATGTCTCCACTACTCTCTGCAATACAATGACCAAGTTCCAGTATGGTATGGACTTCAGTGGAACGAAGTGAGGGCATGTGCTTATTCCTGCACCGAAAAACAAAAGAATTCAGAAGTGATTCTTGTTGCTGTAGTTTCAGATACAGTACATCATACAGTATTACACTACTTGCCAATGACAAGAAATTACACTTTGTGCCACTGGCGATTGAAACAGCAGGACTGTTTGGACCAGAAGCAAAGATGCTATTAAAGGACATAGGCAAGAGATTGCAAAGACAGACTGGCGACTATATGGTAACTGTTTATGCCAGCAGGTATCAATTGCTATTCAGAGAGGCAACAATTTGGCAATCTTGGTAACCACGAGACAATTAAACTTTTAGATGCCACTTTTTGATTGAATTTTGTGCTTGTTTTATGTATTATCGTGAATACGTATTATGATAATGATATTCATTTACTATATAATATTAAGTTACAATGTAATGTTTTAAATAAATATTGTCCATTACAATAAAGGAGCAAGGGTGGTACATACTACCAAGCAATTTATATGTATTTGATGCATATCTATGAAACATATTTCTATACAATTCCTATACAATCCTACACAATAAATTCTATTATACTATATTATTACACTATATACTAAAATAAGAATTCCATACAAGAAAAAGCAGCAGCCAGATATTTTACTGTTCCCAATAAACTTTGTATAGGATTTATATAGAAACAATGAAGGTAACCAAACACATTCACATAGGTATCGTATTACACAGAAGTTGCTGTACATTACAATATTTCAAATCATACTACCCCATTATGGGAACAAATGCCTACATAAACACTAGCCATAGTATTACTAGCCTTATGCATATAAAATATTCTATCAAACATTATCATATTACACAATAATACTATAGAGAAGAAGCAGATAAAGAATGGAATTACTGTTCCCAATGAACCCTATTTATATAGAATTTATATAGGAACAGTTGACAGAGGGGGAAAAAGGTTCACGTGGTATGAACCAAACAGAACATGTTCATTGTGAATATGTATGAGACAAAACAGGAAAACACTTGTGGTGGTGCTTTATCTATGCGAAATTGATTTCTAGAATCAACCCTTAAAGAAGTACATTGAGAAAACACTTGTGGTGATTCTTATCATCTACATACTGTGTACTATACCTCCCCACAAGGCCTATGCTCTACAATACTTGTGGTTCACCTTAACAGTACCTGTATTAAAATTCAGCTACTCAACTTCTCAGTCTGCATGTTATCCAATCAGTGAAGAACTGTTAATTAAAGACTCAGTGCACAATAATTCCTTCAATGACAGGACAAACTAGCCACGTATATACCTAAGAAGACAACAGTGGAAAGCTTGTGGTGGCAGCCTCCACTCACACTACAATCATTTGCCAAAGCATTGAAGAGTAACCGATAACACTGAGCATATCATTTGAAACAACATTTTGTAAACTTTGACAATAATTAATATTGTTTTGAAAGCAATTGCTAACACATTCAAATCCTCTATAGATTCATAACTAAACAAACTGGCCACTGAATCTGATACGCTTCAGTCCAAACAACTAGTCAGAATAAGAAGAAATCAAGTAATGCAAGGTGGGGCTACCTTTCCACATGTTCACATCATTGAGGATTAATTGCTACAGCTGAACATTCATTGAACAAATTGTTTTGGTGACCCAGGGAAGTCACTAGATAATAAATAAAGAGCAGCACACATCAATGAATCGAGTGTTTTATGTAGCTAAACATCATTTCCTCATACTTATTCACATGCTACTGCTACACTAAAATTATCTTAGCGTTGCAATAGCAAAAGACTTTGTTCACCAAAATCAGTAGTAGATCAATGGTGGAAGTGCATTACAGCCACATTTGCTGAGCTGTCTAGACTTCAAAGTAGGTGTAAACAATTACTACTTTGCACCCAATCAAATTTTCTGTCTCCTGTATATCACAAGCACCTACAGCTCAGTGTAGTGTGTGTAGAAATGAGCAGGAGTGTTTTACAATGGCTGAATATGGAATGGTTGAGATTTTTAACGCGGCGCTGCACTGCTCTACCGCTCTTTGGTGACTTCCCTGTAATCTTGACCATTGTTTTGAAAACAACTACTAACACTTCTCTAGGTAAATCCATACTTTACATGGGTTCTCTGTGCTAAGACTTACCTTCATATTCATGAACCGTTTATTGTGGCCAAGCCACCTCAATGACTTGTATGTGACTGCAACCTGGCATGTATACCATAGTAGCATTATCATCTGCGTATATTCTTGGGCCATAGTGAGGGTATTTAGGCTAAAAGTGCTGCCTTTTCCTTTTTCAATAAGGATAAAATACTTTTCACGAGCAACCAAGAGTTCATATGGTTCATTTTGCCTTGCATGGGCACCCCCACCTTTGCTGAATAGTACAACCAATCACTTACATAGTGAAAAGTATGTGCCCCTTGCTTACACTGGGCAGGTTATTCATCAATGCAGGTGTAACATGTGCCTTTTCAGGAAACAGAGAGGAGTTGTGTGGTGTACAAAGGAATTTCATTTACTAATCACACGTTTTACTGATATACACGCGTTAGTCACGTATATGTTTGCATGAAGATAATAATTATTATAAGCCTTCTCGCTCTCAAACAGAAGAATATTCGATCGAATATTGTATTATTCTGCACAAAATGTATTATTAAATTGTTCTTAAGGTTATTCGTTTGTGTTAGAAGAAGTATCGATTTCACCGATCATTACTATTGGTTGGTGACGTCATTATTTCGCATGACAACCTTGTGACTAACGGCCAGAGAAAGACTTCTTCACTGACTGAAATTCTTTCGAAAATCAGTTATCTAAACAGTTGTGTAGAGGAGCCTTGTCGCGGGAGTTAGATCATGATAGGTATGTCTAAATTTTCACCGTTGGAGATTATGATAGCTTGCCCCATTCCCGACATGTGCACAAGTTTGTGGTTTTGTCTTGGGTCAAAACCAACATTTCGATGGACATCTTAGGAACGAAAAGGAATGGTAAGTTCTCCAACGGTGAAAATTTAGATATTGTTGTGGGAAGGTTCTTAACAAAGTATGGGTTTTCTAAACAATGGTTTACATGACCAGGCTTTGCACTACACTTTTTTTCAATGTTCGAATCTTTGGTAGTTTTTCAGCCCTTCGAAGCATTGATACCAAAGTTAAGTGAAATGTTGTAATGTTAAATAGTTGAATTAATGTTTTATATGCTTGTTGTACTCCATAAATACACTAAACAAAAGAAAAGTGGGGGTTGATTTCTGCCAACTTTAGGGCGGCCATTTTGACTACTTCTCACACGTGCACATGTTACACCTGCGAAACTCAATTGTCCTCTAGCCACCAGCAGAACACCTAATTTGTTCTCACACTTAACCAACATACAGAATGTCGATACTATAATATTATCCTTTATAAAATATAAAAAGGTGGCATGCACTTTTAGCCTAAATACCCTTGCACAAGCCCAAGAAATACGAACAGCAGATAATGCTACCATGGTAGATAAAACTGACCTGAATGAATGAATGCTGAATGCTGAATGAAGTAGTATGGTAGATAAACCTGACTGGAACAGTTCAGACACCAGCTCAGATGAGGACAACGACTTCTTTCAAGCCAGTCTACAGCCTCTATGGATGAGGAACATGTCTGCGCTAATTCGGAGGTGTGAAAATTTTGGTCTTTTTTACAGCCTTTGTTCTCAACTTGCTGATGCTTCAGAGCGTCAAACGTAGACTTAACATGTAGGCAGACACATAAGCGTTTTGACAATTACTCTTTTGAAAGAACTGCTTCAAGCACACAGAGGCTACTATATATATATAAGGTTATACTAACCCCTACTAAAACATGAAATGCTGCGGTGATGGATGGTGGAGTGTTTTCAAGACTACCTTTTCACATAAAATGCTTACTAACTTTTCCATGCAGCAGCAATTAAAGACAAGTCCTCTCCAAAGCCGAGATCTGTAATATTGGCCCTCAAAGGCAAACATCAAGCGCCTATAACTTGGGACAGGAACAGAAGCTCTCTTGCAGCCACATGGAAAAGTTGTATCCTCCAGATGGATCAAAGCTAGCACCACTGCCTCTAGCTTGTTCCCTCATGCATCACCCAGCCAAAAACTACATTTCAGAAGAAAATTCAGTTTGGTCACAGGCCAGCATGTGACAAAGCAACCGTGACAACAGAAAATGTCACTGAACACGGATTCAGTATTTGTATACACCCAAATATCAGCCTAAATCACAACATAAATGCATGACTAAAAATTTATAGGTGCCAAGAAATAATATTTTATCACTATGCAAACTCAGGAGCATTATCATGACAAATCTGGACATGCCCCCCATGCTTAGACCCGCTTCAAAACAAGTCTGCACTAGACAAACACAAAGGTGATTTGCAGCAAACAAGAACAGAGCCTACATATGGGGAACAATGACGTGCTGAAGCAGTCACTTCCTCTACCATAATTAGCAGCTCAAGTACGCTTCCTGTCACCTTCGAAAGCCCCATTGGCCCTGCAATTGATATGCCTAGCATATCCACAGCATTTGACTTCTCTTCTTAATTTTGACATTTGGCAATAGCATGATACATGGAGATAATAGTGGAGCATACAAATGTGTGCGCTAATCAGAAGCCACCAACATACTACACTGACTGAATGTACTTCTTTTGGCGGATCATTATTGTAATGGGAGTTAACAAGTTGCCTTTCATTTATGACTACTGGTCATCTGACTGCCTTTTGGAGGTGCCACATGAGGACCATTTCAAGGCTCTCATTCACGATCCCCACCTAATCAACAGTATATAACAACAGTGGCTCACAATGAACCTGAATAGGATCGGATCCATAGGATTTGTCCAATGATAGCCTGTCTGCAAGGGACCTGGAGGGCAGTCTACCATCCACCAAAAAACAATCCATCAACGAGCCAATGGTAGGCTTCAAGAGCAGATCAGTATGAAATAATACTGTGTTCTAGTCAGATTTTTTCTAAGCAGGGGGGGCAAGGGGTATAGCATAAGTCAGTGATTGCAGTACAGTAAATTCTTGCCACAATATTCTTTCATCCAATTAAGTCAATGTAAAGCAAAATTAACTAATCCATCCACAAAGATGACGGATTTCTGCTCCTATACTCATAATCCACATGTTCTCACAAAACAATTAAAGCAGGGTGGAGAGAATAAAAGCAGGGTGAGGAGAATGAAAGCAGGGTGGGGAGAATGAAAGCAGGGTATATGGGGAGAATGAAAGCAGGGAGGGGAAAATGACAGCAGGGACCACCCTGCTACCCTGCTTTAGCTAAAACCCTGTAATACATGCCCGTGAAGCCTGCGAAGCGTGGTTACAAGGTTGGGTGTTGTTGTTTCCCAAATCCCATGATGAACAACTGTGAGTTGTACCAAGCATAAAAGGCTCAGGAAGGGAGACCAGCCTATGTACTCGCATATGGGACATGTCCAGTTAAGTCATGATAGCACTCATCAGTGTACACAGTGATGAAATGTTATTCTTTGGTGCCTATAAATAATTAGTCACGCATTTATCTTGTGATCCGAACTGTTATTCTGGTGTATACAAATGTAAATCCATGTTAGTGACGTTTTCTATCATCACAGGTGCTCTGTCACATGCTGGGATGTGACAAAACTAAGCTGTTCTTCAGAATTATAGTTTTCAGCTTGGTGCTAAATGAGGAAACAAGCTAGCTGCGCTTTTATGGTACCAACCGTGAGTTATTTGTGCTATACAACTTTTCAATGTTACGTATTTTACATATTTGCTCCCGTCCTGAGTTATAAGCTGTGTTCACACTAGGGGTGAATCCCGATCGAATCACGTTCACACTACGTATTTGGGCAAAGTCGATCCGGATCAGAAATTGATCAAATCCAGATTGGTCAATCCATCTGAAGAGGTGGATTATATCCGGATTCGTCCTCAATCCGGATGAAGCATTGCTGGTCAAATGACTTCATGCGTGACTTCATAAGTATAAAATGGCGTCCAGTAGTGTAAATTGGTATTGGATCCTTTGTGTAGCAACCTCACATGTTTCATACAAGGATTTTTGCAGCTGGTTCACAGCAGTTGACTTTTTTGGTGTCTTTTAGTTGTTTAGATACACTAACTTCTTTTACAACATGATGTCCGGCTGGACTGATGCCAAAACGGCCACTCTTATCGAGCTGTGGGGAGACGAAAGTGTACAGGAGAAGCTGCACGGACCCGCGAAGAAGAGACCCGTTTTTGAGACGATTGCTGAAAAACTTCGAGTGATGAATTACAGTAAAACTGCTGTGCAGTGCCAAACAAAAATATAAAATCTAATTTCCAAGTATCGCAAACTTAAGGACAATAATAGGAAAAGTGGCAGTGGTACTGACTCATCCTTCCCTTATTTTGATGTCATGGACACCATCCTTGGGACGAGAGCTGCTTCGGAACCACCTATTTTAATTGATAGTGGTGCCCCTAGTGTTGACACCCTGGAAGATGAATCCGGAGGTAGGTTTTACCGAGTTGGTACCACGTGCATTTTATTTAGTTTTCATTATTTAGTTTTCATTATTGTGTAGATCCCTTGGATCATTTTGAAGAGGAGCCCAGTTCATCATCATTGAGTAGTACAATACCAGCATCAAGACCTGTAACTCCAGCATTAAGACCTGTAACTCCTGCCTCTGAAGTACAGACGTTGACATTATCAACTTCAGAACCAGCAGCCATAAGCACATCCCCTCTGTATGGGCAAGGTGTACCATACCAGCCAATGCCGTCACCATACAGTGCCACTACACCTGCTATAACCAATTCATCACAGTTCTCTCCAGTACAGTCTTATGACTGCATTTACTATGATGATACATCGGGCCCACCCCACTCTGAATAACTACTACTGTAACATTCATGACGTATTGTTATCCAGTACCATCCAGTTACATATTATGATACTGTATATAACAGTTGTTATTCTTAAATACAACATAATATAATAATGATGTTACAATAATGATCATCATCATCATTGTCACATAATAATATAACGTATATTAAAGAAGTGATATTACATTGTATGGCATATGTATGGCATAATACATTTATTGTCTAGCATGGAGATATAATGCTATGGCGTCACGTATGGCACTTGAAACACCATCGGATGAGCTTGAAGGACCAGCTGACGCTGTCTGAGTGCCATCATCTGTTGTTGCCCATTCCTCAAGACATTCGTCATTGAATATCTCACAAATGTTATGTAGAACAACGCATGCAGTAGTGATATCAATAACATTGCTTACGCATGAATCATTTCTCTTCAGCAAGCACCTCCATCTACCTTTCAATCTCCCGAAGGCATTTTTCACCACCATCCTGGCACGACTGAGACGATAATTAAATAGTTTTTGCTTTTGTGCCATGGTAGGATTCTCTGGATAAGCCTTCATCAACCATTGTAAGATGGGATAGGCTGGGTCGCCAAGGATACAAAGTGGCACATCAGTGCCATCCATTTGTCTCTTCCAGGGAGGTAGAAGGGTCCCTGCCTGCCCTTTCTGATAAAACGAGGAATTTGAAAAAACTCAAGCATCATGCACCTTTCCAGGCCACCCAATATAGATGTCCATAAAAATGCCACGGAAGTCCACTACAGCTTGCATAACGATCGAATAATAACCTTTTCTGCTGAAATAGTCTGCTCTGCTGTCACCCTGTGGTCGTAGTATAGGTATATGGGTTCCATCGATTGCCCCTGCAGCCTGTGGAAATCCCCATCTTGCCTCAAAGCCATCAACGTTTCTTCTCAATTGGTCACCCACAGGTACACATACATACTTTGGCAAGAGTTTTCCAATCGCACAACATGTGTCCAATGTTATGGTACAGGCTGTTGACCTCCCGATTCCTAAAAGTTGTGCTATTATACAATACTCGACATTAGTAGCAAGACGCCACAGTGTGATTGCCACTCGCTGGTCCACATCCACAGGATCACGAAGGTAGGTTTGTTGTCTTTGTATTAGAGGTGCCAGTTCCAGACACAGATGATCAAAAGTGGATTTTGCCATCCTCAAGTTTTCTTTCCACCATACCTCGCCAAACAACCCATTCTTCACAGCATTCCACAATCCTGAGATTTTAGGGGCGCACCAGACGGTTCTTGGAACAGCCATTCGACCCAAGTCCCTCTGAAGGCGTCTTCTGTTTAGAGCAGAAGACGAAAATAGAATAAAACGCTCATTTACTTTGATCAGTAGGTAAATAGAACTAACCGGAATCTCAACTGCCTCATACTAATACTTCAATGTGGTTCCAAGGTATGCAATATCTCTAATAACATCAGTAAATCAGCACGCCTTCTTCGAAGGGTCACAACAGAGCAAATAATTCAAAAACAGAACAAGATGTTCACCGCAATTGCCAACCACTGCAAAGCCGCCATCTTGAGACATTCCAACAACACGTGCATGCACGTGTGAGCACTCTGCGTGATATTTAGGACTTTTGGCAATGTGGACACGCTTGGGATTCAATCCAGATTAAATTCAATCCGGATTAAGAGTCAATCCAGATGGGATCCGGATTAATGTGAACACGGCTCTAGACGCTTAAATCTTGTTATTTAAGGTCTAATATGACTGATCACGGCTTTCAAGAGGATGGCGAAATACCCAACATGGAAAACTTAGCGAGTACTTCGCTATAGTGATCTCAGCAGGAAAATGTCTTAGAAAGGGTTCCTCCATTTGGCATACGTAACTCATGACCTTCGTATTATCTTTTTAGCCCTTTAGATACTAAGTATATATGTTGTAGATACAGTATAAGGTGTTCTTAGAACATCTACACGTATTCAAACAGAAAACAAACCGAATATTTGAAGGGCCCAAAAGACGACGTCATTTTGTTTTAGGTCTATAAATCGGACATAACATACCTACGCGTGCAAACTCAGCCAGAAAGGGGGCATTTGGTGGTTTTAAAGGAATGTTATAAAAAAGTGTCACATTTGCCAATTTTACGTGGGTTGGTCATGTGCAGACTGTATGAACTCAGACTGGATAATTCGTCTTCTTCTTTTTTGTTCTTACTAAATCTTCTAAAACCTAAACATTGCCAGAACAAATAGGAAAACCGAACGCTGAATCAGGGAAATGTTAGCTACCATTCATAGGAACTCTTCGAAGTAGAATGTATTGCAATATCGTGAGCATAGTCACCTGACATTGGCATGACTTAGATGGAAGATGACAAATGCTCAAGGACAAATTTTCTTCACAAAAGACAGTCCACTAAGCAGTGCTTTGTAGCTCTGAAACTTTACAAGGTTCTTGACAAAGAGCAATACTAAGTTTTAACCGTATGGCTTTTTGATACATTGTTCCGTTTGTTTTACATGCACGTGTTTTTATATTTGTATCTTCTCAAAAACTATAAAAAACCTACACATAACAGGACAAAAAGCGAATTTCAAGATGCCGTACGGTGAAAAATTGGTTACCTTTCGTAGGAACCCTTCAAAGTAGAAATCGAATCACAGTGCGCCGTTTAGTAGACTGCCTTTTTAGCACATAACTTTACAATCAATCAAGCTTTACAATATCCACTTGGGTGGTGTGGACGTGGGCAATGGCAAGTACAGGTACACAGCTGTTCACGCAAGACTTAGTATAAAAAGTGGTGCCATTACATGCAACAGCCCCTATTTTAGTTTCATTGCAAATTTCAAAAGTGTAAAGCTCTATTCATATATATAGTATAACCTGATAATTCAAATTACTAAAACAGAAAAAATTGAATTAACAGGAAATTTCAATTATCCAAACAGCATAAGAGATTGCATAAGCACGCATGAAATAGCAAAAATGAAGTGAACAGTAAATCTTATGAACAATGCACAATGGAAAGTCATGAAGCTGGTTTGAATAAGTCAGTAATTGAGGTTTGAACACATAAATCAACATTGTTTGTTGATGTCAGTAAATCAATGTCTAGCTCCCTATAAGTTTATAAGTCTTGTCTGCATGGGTGGTATTGCAAAGGAGGAATGCCTGAATGTATTGAAAGGCAGAATTGCCTTGCTGAACAAAACTCTAGGCAGTGAGTCACCGAAATCATCTACTTCATCATCCTGAGCAGTGGCACTTGGATCAAATGATGGTACAATGTCTCCAACACTAATCATGAGATTGTGCTCAGAGTGCTCCCTGGAATTCCCACTTCGCTAGCAATGTCTCTCTTTCCAGGAGGCACTTGGTCAACAAGGTTGATGATCTCCAGTTTTCTCTTGATTGTAAGTGATTGGTACTTGCTGTGCTGCATTCTGATGTTCCCAAGGAAACCAAAATTCAAGGCGCATGGCAAGTGTCAAGTGCACACAGTTACAGCCATTATCAACTGCCAGGTGTCAACTGTAGGCAGTTTGTATACTTTTGGGTAATCCTGGATTCTTCCAGGATTCGGATTCCAATTTTGATATAGGCGAATTTTTCCTTTGAATTATTGTGTGGCAGGAATACAGGGACATTAAAAATTATTTATTCGTTGCAATTCTGAAGACAATTTCCTGCATTTTGGCAGAGTTTCAGCCACGGTTTATTATAACATATTTGGAAGTAATTTGGGACAAGGGGCGGCAGCCACACAGGTTATACACCAGAATTATTAGTTAATTTCTCGGTCATTGGGACTGTGAACATGTACACCCTTGAGAACGAATCACCACACTGTGTCAAGAGATCCTGAAAGGAGAACGAGAACTGGTTACGCATGTGGGACATGTCTGCGCTAATTCGAAGGTGTGAAAATTTCGGTCTTTTTTACAGCTTCTGTTCTCAACTTGCAGAAGCTTCAGAGTGTCAAACATAGGATTAACATGTAGGCAGACACATAAGCGTTTCGACGAGTACCCTTTTGAAAGACCTGCTTCAAGCACGCAGAAGCTACTAAGGTTTACTAACCCCTACTAAAAAGCAAAATGCTTGGGTGATAGATGGTGGAGCACTTTCAAGACTACTTTTCACATTAATCGCTATAGAAAAACATTTACTAACTTTTCCATGTGGCAGCAAAGACAATTCCTCTCCAAAGCCGAGATCTGTAGTATTGGCCATCAAAAGACAAATTTCAAGTGCCAATAACTTTGGACAGGAACAAAAGCTCTCTTGCTGCCACATGGAAAAGTTGTATCCTCCAGATGGCTCAAAGTTGGCACCAAGAAACTACCTCTAGCTTGTTCCCTCATGCATCACCCAGCCGAAAACTACAATTCCGAAGAACATTCAGTTCGGTCACAAGCAAGCATGTGACACAGAAACTGTGACGACACAAAATGTCACTAAACACGGATTCAGCACTCGTATATGCCGGAATATCAGCCTAAATCATGAGATAAATACGCGACTAATGACGTATAGGCACCAAAATATATTTTATCATTATGCAAACTCAGGAGCGTTATCATAACAAATCTGGACATGTCCCACATGCGTAGGGAGATGATGGCTCTCCACTTGTCCATGGAGAGAAGTGCAACTATTTCTGTGGACAGCACTCCTCTTTCCCAGCAATTTTGTGAGAGCTTCTTTCCTGACATTCTGCCTGGTGTCCTTGACTGTCAGCACTGCTGCAATCAGTGCAACAAAGCAGAGCTCATTCCTCTTTGTGTCATCCCCTGTTATCGGCTCTTCCACACTCAGTCCCAGAAGTGAACATGTGCTGTCATTCATATATTTTGTTTATTGCAGTAAATTATCAAATGTGTCATAAATAGAACACAACAATCTCCAATTCTACACTAGATTTTAGTATACATTATAACATCATTGCATTATATTGCATGGATTTGTTGCTATAGATTCTTGGAACTGTTGCTACATATTACTTGTGTACAAAATTCGTAACAAATACACTAAAGTAATGTGATCGTCCACAACTAGGGGTCGCACCACTGTAGGGGCTCATCCACAATAACACAACATTCGGAGTCAACTTGATCCACAATAAAGGATAAATTATCGGATGAGCAGTACACACAATAGGTCCAAATGACAACAATGTATTTGTTACAGTACCTGCAGCAGCTCCTGAGGCTCTCAAACTTAGCTATACTCCACACAATTGCCTAATGGGCATATTTAAACCTATAATACTATTAATTAATTTTATGATTTAACACATACCTACAAACAACAAACAAACACTGAACCTCTAATGTAATCTTATGAAAAATACTGGGCAAAATCTTTTTGTACATGCTGAAGAATTGTGGGCAGATGTATACTAAGGCCACAAGTTAGTTAGGACAATTTTACTTACACACAGGCACACTGGCACATACATGCGCACACACACACACACACACACACACACACACACACACACACACACACACACACACACAAACACACACACACACGTGACACACACACACACAAACACACACAACATGCTTGAACGAGGGCACATTGACATGTGTGTGCGTGTGTGTGTGTCCTTGAGTCAATATGGGTCTCAGCTCAGTCATGTGTGGGATCCCCTGATTGGACAAGCCTCATGCATGTTTTGATCCCATTGATAAATTTTCTATCCATTCACTTACAATGTTCAATCACTTTTGGTTTTAATATAGTTTTAATTGCGTGTACCAGGAGTAGCCCAAGTGGGCAAAACATTGTACAATGGAATGATTGTTGATGACAATTAGTTACATTCATCTCCGTCCAAAGAAAACACATCCAATTAGAAGCTTTTCCATACTAAAATACATACACACAAGCATTACTCATTCTTATACATTTTTGAATGTAAACTGTGTTTGTAAACTGTTGGCAGCCAAGTTATACTGAAGACAATGGAGTGATACTTAAACAAACTCTGTTTAGCCCACCCCATTATCCAAAAGTGATGATGGATATTGTTACAACTGTGGGCATGAAAGGCCACTGTTGCCTAACATCCTCAGCCCATGTGGCTATGTGGTCAGCCAGCATCAATACACATGAGCATGTATGGCTTGCCAGGTGTGCCCAGTGTATACAGGGCACCACACATATCAGGTACGCCTGCACTTGTATGGCTTTGCAGTGGTGACTGCGCTAGTAGTGATTCGTGTATGGCAGGCCCATATAGACAGACCTGAATGGAAGGCAGTGTACACAGTGGCTGACCTTAACCTTTTATGGCGACACACCCTCTGCTTCATGTATATAAGCCATTGTGCACCCAGGAGCATCCAGATGTGTTTCTCTGATTACCTCGATCACATGCACTGACTGAGCAGCTCTTAGTGAAAGGCAAGGTTGTTTCAGAATCAAGAAGGAAGAATCTAGCAAAATGCACTACATGTTAAGATATTTACTTATTGGATTCCTAATACAAGTACTAGGTAAGGATGTTTGTCACTTTGAAATAATATGATTGATGTGATATCCTAGGCTATATATGATTATTATACAATGCAACATAGTGTAAATAATGGTAGTCCCATGTCCAGCAGGAACAACATTTTCCGCGTATCATTCCAGAGTGCTTCAAAGTATAGAAATTACACAGAAGATATTATTGGTATCAACCCGGAAATCTTCTCAGATCCATTATGAATCTAGCTATCATTATCGAGTGTCCTAACAATGCACTTTAGACTGCATATTTCCTTGTACAATAGTGTCTTGTGTCAATAAGACCTTGTACAATAGTGTCTTGTGTCAATAAGACCTCGTATAATATACTATTCATTGTGAGAGAACATCACATGCTTGTATTTAGAGGTAAGTTGCTAAATGGGGAGAGATCACAAATGCGCTTCTTTGAATCACCATTCTTCTCAGGCTCTGTATAATTTATCTCTATTTCCACTCAAAAACAAGAATATATTGCTACATGTATATGCATAGTGTTCAGAGATGTGTTACTTATGTACCAACATCTGAAACACAAATACAGAACATCTGAACATTGATGCTAACACAGTGTATACTTTGAGGCAATGCATCATATATAATACTATATATATGGATATATGGATAAATACATTATCATAATGGATTGCTTGATTTTTTCAATGTGACGTGTAGAAATGTCACATATCAATGTTACGATGTATGCGCAGGGATGCAAAAATCATGTTTTCAAAACTTTTCTCAACAGGCTCTCAAGTACATTCACAAGAACCAACCATTAAAGGTGAGGATTACAAATGTTATAAAGTGTACACTTTGTTTTTATTATACATGAAGGATTTTGCATTTGGTACAATGTGATATACATTTACCGTAGTAACATTGTGCAGATATACTGTGGAGGTGGTCTATTGCATGGAGTGGCATTTGTGCACACAAGAATGTCAATGTCACAATGCCAAAAAAGCCCACTTATGTGGTTATGTGTACATAACCATACAAACTTACATGCATGATATTAGTATTGTTCTGATGCATTGAGGATTTCATTTTCCATTTTGTAATGTGAATACATTACTTTAAGTCTCCCTTACTTCTCATTTCCACCTTATCGGTTGCCAAATTCACTGAAATGCAGATTGGAGTACTTTAGGCAATCCCAGTCATGTAGAATCCCTCAGAATCCAAAAAAGGTGGGCATAGGAATTTTAACTGACACAAATTCACATAAAATCACTAGGCAGTATATGTCACTCAAAACATTCGTACGTTAAGTGGCTTATGAGCTCAGATTAGACTTGAGAACATCATTTGCCTGAATTTTGTAACATATTCAAGGATATAGCAGAAATAGGACACAATTCCTTGTGCTGAACCAATAATTTTGAGTTAGCAAGCTCGTGCCAAAGGCCATATATTTAAGCTGAGCCATTTGCTCAAGGTCAGATGCTGTCCATCTGTGTATGGACACAGGAAATTATACCTTTTATACTTCAAAATCAGTAGTTGTGTACATACCTAATGGGGTATACTGCACTAGGTCGAAGCCATGCATGAAACAGATGTGAACATAGAACTATATAGGCAGTATTTCTGCAGCACACACCATTCTGCTTCACATCCTGTCCAAGTGCTGACAGGAGTACCCCAAGTATGGCATATAAGGATACTCTGCATGAGAGAGTGTAGCAGGGGGCAGGCATATGAGTAAGATTTTCACCACTGTAAGGGAATCTATAGAAATGACACAAAAGGAGGCCTTCCAAAGAGTGAACACAGACTTGTTACAGAGCCAGTTTGTCTCTAGGTGTGTATGAGAGTCAATGAGTCCTGTTCATGTACCTGCTGGTACATCCTTGTATTTACAGTCACACAGTTCAACTTCCACATTTGTCCATGCAATCTGCAATGGGAAGTGTATACACACACAGAACACATGGGTACACTACACACACAAGCACGCATGTATGCACACACGCACACACGTATGCACACACACAAACATACACACATGCACACACACACGCACACACCCACACCCACACACACACACACACATACATTGTATGCATATATATATAGGAACCCTCATAAGTGTTACATCGAAACGTGATACTACTAGCATCCATCAGCTTGCAGTATCAGATTACACACTGTCTTGTATAATATATGGAGTGCTAAAAGTTACTACACCTAGCATTGTTCAGAATGAGGAGCTGTTATAACAGGCACACACCTCATATGTATAATTGGTTGATATCACAGATTACATAAAAGAGGAAGTAACACCCGAATTTGTACACTTGCTTCCTGTATATCATAACACTTGCCCATATTAACCCACAAACATGGTGCTCTATAGTTTTCTGCTTGTACACAAAGATAGAAGAATGTATATAATCACATCCAAGTATAGTTGTGTGTGTATGTGAGTATGTTGTGTGTGTGTGTGTGTGTGTGTGTGTGTGTGTGTGTGTGTGTGTGTGTGTGTGTGTGTATGTGCGTGTGTGTGTGTGTGTGTGTGTGCGCGTGTGTGTGTGTGTGTGTGTGTTTGTTTGTGTGTGTTTGTTTGTGTGTGTGTGTGTGTGTATGTGTGTGTGTGTGTGTGTGTGTGTGTGTGTGTGTGTGTGTGTGTGTGTGTGTGCACATGTGTGTGTGTGTGTGTACCAATGGATATACACACGATCATGCAATCAAATTTTCCTTCCAAATTTTGCATGGATTCTATTTCCAAACAGTTCTTGAAATGTTTCACAGTGTATCCACTTGATTCACACTCCCTTTATAAGAAAAGTGTGCTAATTCGGCATTTCAACCCATGAAAATTGAATATAGTCTGATTGTATATGTGGCTTCTTAATTCAAAGGTCATTGAAATATCTCTGGTTGAACCCTACCTTTGCAGGTATTTGTGATGATTGAATAGAGTAAAACTATGAACTCAGCAGCAGAAGTGAATGGTCTATACTGTTTCCGTCTATCCTACTAACCCTATACCTGACCATATGCCCTGACCCCTTTGACCCTATGAATGTACACATCAAATCTCAACACAGACAACTATTTCCCTAACCCTAACCCTACCTGATCGTATGCGCTGACCCCTTTGACCCTATGAATGTACACATCAAATCTCAACACAGGCGACTATTTCCAGCATTGTGTGTACCTTGGCGAGGTTAATAAGGTTACCCTTATTGTGGATGCCACATGTATGTAATCTGCATGCTCCTCTGAATGGTGCAAATGGGTAGAAGTATTCTATCATCACATAGCTGCTGTGAGAGCTTTCATTCAATGCACATAGTGCCATGAGGCTGCATGGTATTACATGCACTGTAGAATTCTACCTATGCCTCTTTGCGTGTGACATGTATATAGTACATAGGGGATCAAAGCACTCAAATACATTATATGTGTGTACTGGAATCCATGTGTGTTTCTTTCAACATTCACAGCAAAAAGGTACACAAAACACATGAATACTCCTCAAAGATGGCCTTGATTCTAATAATAATTTAACATTTCTTCATACTATGAAACAGCTTTCATTCTGCATTTCACACTGGTAGAGCAATTGCTGCTGTTCTTTGCATGTTGTAAATCATGTATATTCCATGATATAAGACAATGTTTTCAAGATGCAAACCTGCAACCATTTACTTATTGTGTAAAGCAGGCCAATGGTCCTTATGGAGTGTTACACAAACCTTGCATGCAATATTCACATGTGGGTAGTTGAGTGTGTGTACATAATATTATGTATATTATGCAAACGATATATAGACACTAAGGAACTATGTAGGGATATAGAATGCATCAAAAGGAGAATACACTTTGTAGTTTTTGTCTATTAGTGAACAACCCATCCTTCTGTCTGTCTCTAAGTGCTATGTTCGAAACCTCTCTGAACTCCCCCTAGTCTAATCATGATTTATGTGTGGTTACATCAAAGGAGTAAATGAAGGTGTGACGATCTATTGACTCTGCAGTATTGTGACCCAATGCACCTACAACCCAGAACAAACCTACATCAAGATGTACCATAGTAGGCCTAGCCCTGAATGTCTGTGTGATGTGGTATAAAGCCACACTACATACGTCCTAAGGTGTGACCGTTTGTGTGTATGCACAAAAGCCCATGAAAAGTACACTTGGATACATTGAAGCCGTAAATGTTTCATATAGCAAAGCCAGTCAAGTGCATCATCCTAGGGTGTGTTGAATGCCGTACAGTGCCATGTGTGTACACACCCGGCAGCAAACATAGACATACAGTTCACTGTATGTTTGACAACTACAGTACACCACTCAGTCCATATGTGTGTGAGGACACCCCTGTGTCCACATGTAGACATGCTTCCATAAACACTTCTCCATATAAAACTCATTATCAGGGTATCAGAGTATCTTATTTATACTGGGGAGCCTTGAGCCATTGGCTACTTCTAGCAATGTATTACATGTACATGTAAAAACTTGTAGTTGAGATGATGATTATGTATATAACATGAATGTTAGACAATTCCCACATATGCCTTTTTCAAAAATGTAACAAGCTATATCTTGCAAATATACATATTAAACATAATAAGTATCATAATGAATTACAGATATCATGTCCATTTCTGATTTTTCTCCTTGGCAGTTGTCATTGACTCCTACTCCAACACCCCATCACTTACTATGCCAATTGAACTTGGAGAAAGTGTCGTATTGGTATGTCGTGTTGCCGGAATAGCCTCCAGTATTCCCGTCTCCTATGAGTGGAGTTGTCCAAATAAGGGTTGCAACATCGGAGCAGGACAGTACCCTAACCGACAGGCCAATGGTAATACATTGGTTATCAACGTTCTTTCTGTAGAAGATGCAGGATCATATGAGTGTGCAGTTAAGAACATAAGCTCCGATGTGGTTCTTGAACGGGCTACCTATGAGCTGAAGATCTCAGGTGAGTTATGTCAAGTTTACAGCTATTGTACGTATGTGTCAGAAAATGGTATACATGGAATGTTTGACCTAGTGAGGGTATACATTATTCTTTGGACCAGTTGTTATGTGCACAACATAGGTACTAGTGCTAACTCTAAGAATTGAATAGCGCCCGGTACCTTATACAAAAGACAATATAGGGCCTCAGTACATTACAGCAATGATTTTCATGGGATGTTTATCCTGTGTCACATGTCTACTTTCATACACGCATAGGAGGGACTGTAATCTACAGTGAAGATAGTCTCTTACCATCTCGCGGAGTGGTGTGGCATCATTCAGAATTTACAACAGCTTCCCCTGAACGTTTGGACATCGGTTGTTTATCTTTCGGCAGCACATTGTGGATAAACACTAGGAACATACCAAATGTTGTGATTACCTCTGACAGCAACAGATCCAATCTCAATGTAGACTCTACTGAACTCTTTCTCGGAGGACAGTTTGACTGCTATGTGGATCTGTCATTTTCTTCCAATGTCTACTTATTTGGAAACAGATCAGGTGAGAAAATTGTTCTTTGTTCACACTCATTGGAATTTTAATGAATCAAATTTCTCTTTCTGTAGCGGAACTGGGTCAACCTCAGTTTTCAAAGGTCAGCATTGAAAGTGGAGAGATCCAGCTAGAGTGGGGCAGGGTAGTTGCCGCTGAACGATACATCCTCAGCTACAGGATAAAGGATGCACCTGCAAGCATTCCACCAATCTTCCTTGATAGATACCCGGAAATTATATTGCGAGGTGCTATAGAGGGGACAGAACTTATTTCTGGAAAAACATACGAACTTGCCCTATGGGCTGTACGTACTCAAACTGATGTGTCCTTTGTCAGCTCTCCAGCACAGAGTGAAATTACCATACCAGAATCAGGTGATGGTTAATCAGACCACACTGTTTATAAGGCATTAACCCTAGCGTATCTGCTAATGATGTATGCATGAGTTTTGCATGCATGCACGTGCATGTGTGTGTTCATGTGTGTATCTGTGTATGCATGTACACACTGACATATTATATTTGCTGTATAAACTACTTCTGTACTAGTCCTCAAATGTTCAGGGAGGATCATTATTTAGACTGGGGAGCCTTTAGCCATAGTTGGTAATGCTGTAGTAGTCTAACCGGTAGTAAAGTTGTAAGATATGTTATGCTGCTTTGAACTGTGGTATGCATGAAAATGAATCATATTTGAACAAAATAACATTATACGCAGGTATGTTATGGCACTTCTCACCAAAAACAAAATGGCTGCCGCTTTCGAATGACTAGTATAAAATGCCTCGTTTTCTCTTCCTGAAGATGGAAAGACTCAAGAAAGCATCCAGATAGTATTTCGAACATTCCTATTTTGTGCATGTGTAATTTAAAGAGATAAAAACATATTGTACGTGTTGTACATGGTCGATCTTTAACCATACTAAAATAAGCAAAAAATGCAAGGTGCGGGTCAAGACATCTGAATTTGAACGTGCAAGTAAATTCAGAAGACAGAACATGTCCAAATCTTACTTTCCTGATTTGGGGAAAACGCTGCTCCATTCCACGGCTGTTATGTCCAGGGGTTTCTGATCACGAAGAACGGCTACAGCAACAAATGGCTGTGCATAAACTAAACGGATGGACCGACAATCTTCCCAAGATCAGAATTATAAGTTCAGTGCTTCAGCGATAATCTGACAAAGCTTTAAGTATCTACGTAGAGATCTAGACCCGCGCCTTTTTCGCCATAAAATCCTTGTGGACTGGAGTGCTTCTTTAGGCCTTGTCACATGATATCACATGTCTTCGAAGGCAAACTCTTCGAATACTCGCGTGTTTCAGCCTATAATAGTCATGTTTAAGCTGTGGTCACATGGCCAGACCGTGATAAACTGTCTGAGACGTAGTAATCTAATCGCATACCTTGTCAAACCACGAAACACCCCCTTTTAGCCTCAATTCTGCCAACAACATACCTGCGTAATATTTTGTTTATGTACATGTCTTCACTGTGTGTTCTATCCTTGTATATATCTCCAGCTCCATCTTCGCCACGTGAGCTGCAAATCCTGCGTCTCCTTAATTCAAGTGGACTTGAACTGAACTGGCTGCCTTCAGTGAAGCCAAATGGGAATGTGACCTACTCCATCCAATACTCTACTGATTCGTCATTCTCATCCAGCACCACAGAGATGACCGTACCAAGTGCATCTACACACTTTGTTGTGACAGGATTGGAGCGGGGTCTGCAGTACTACTTCCGCGTCAGAGCAGCTAACTCTGCTGGTAGTGCTGCTAGTCAAAGTGTCTCACACATGTTTGAGCTTCCAATAGGTTAGTTTAGGATCCAATTGTGTATATAATCCTCTATTCCAGAATCTCTATTTCTTAGGAGGTGCATAAACCAAAAGAAAGGTAAGAATGGGATGTGTTTCAGCCGATAATATTATTAGTCAAACACTTTGTGATGGTTTACATGCGGACATGTCAATGTGACAACAATTCACTTTGGTATGTATCCAATGGCAAATTACATCATGTTTCCCTCTGCCTATAGGTATTTCCTCAGCAACAAGTACAGCATCATCTCAACCCACAACACCAACCAAGAATGAAATTACCTCTTCAAATGAAGTCGAAAGTGAACCAGGAGTCATAAACACTACATCCTTTAGTCCAGAAAGTGAAGGTATGTGAGACTGCACCAATCAAGGAATACTCTATAACTTGTATAAGGAATTCATACAATTTACGTCTAGCCTTGTAATGTCTAGTCTCTTGCATTAATAGACTTTGTATTTGTTCCCTCTCTGCCCATCCTTCACTACTATTTTAACCCTTCTTCTACGGGACGCCCAAAAGTGCCCAAAATTTACATAGCGCCTAACTACAGTACGCCTAAAAGTGCCCACGAAAAGGGAGGGAAATTTGAACAATCATTTTGTGTGCTACATAGCTTCTATCCTAAAAATTCTTACATCATTGGAAAGCCTAAAAATAGCTGTTTCTAAAAATAGTAGGATGTCAAAGGTTCACTATTAGAGGGGAAGCACGCGAAAGAGAGAAAGGCAAAGGAGTCACGGAGACGACATACGGGTGTAGTACGTGCAGTGTAAACTACCACCTTGACTGTTTCCAGGCTCATCTACCGACAGATTTGCACAGATAGATAGTCACATGGAACAGTAATTGCACATCTTGGAGAGTTACACTGCAATACGGCGCCTTGTTTTTCGTTGGATGTTGTTTCTTCTTCTTTACCTTTAATTTGTTCTTCCTTGACAGTATTGCCGAGGATTGGCCATATCAGTATAGATAAGGCTTCAGAAGGCCTTAGTGACCAACTAACTAAAACTGGTAATGCACGAAATCGATTGAGAAAGAAGTTCTTCGCGAGTTCCTGCAAGGCAGATTTTCTGCCAAAACGTTCTGTAGTACAAGGTCAGAGGGGCGCTTATTTACCGTAAATGGAGGGTTAACCCTTCTTCTATGGTATGCCAGAAAGCACCCAAAATTTTATACAGTGCCTAACTACAGTCATTTTGTGTGCTACGTAGCTTGAATCCTAAATAAATAACTTACCACATGGCTTCTTTAGGGGAGTTTTTAAAACGCGGTATACCGAATAGTGGAATAATAGAATACGGAATAATGAAATAGCATGACCTAACGATGAAACAGCTTTCTATCCATGTGGCAATGAAATTGTCAGTGTAAAGACTCGTACGTGAAGCAAAATCCTTATATTAACACTTATTGGACTTAACAAGATTGTGAAGCTCAGTAGATTCTACCTTCTGTGTGTACTGTGCCACATAATATAAAGTGCAGTGAATACAGACACATCTTACCGCAACAGGTGACCAGTTTGGATGGTTCTACATTAGGTGTGACACCTTATGAGAAAGTTTATCTGAAATTCATGTACCTGCAAACCTGCATCCCCCCCCCCTCCAACTTCTTGTCACAAGCCTAATGAGCAGTAACACTACAGCAATAAAGTTGAGCATGACATGAACACACTAGCATTACGTAATGGACAAAGTGGAGGCATGTTGTACAAGTCATGCTCTGGAAATTCCACCCAAGCTGCAGCTGAGTGTGCTAAGTTGTGCATGACCATCTCAACAAAGGACAGTCCTCCCACTCCCCTAAGGATGCAGCAATGAATATGCTTACGACATAATCTACAAGAGACAACAAGTGACATACATACTCAACATGAATACAGTGGAGTCTCGTTATAATGAACACGCTTACAAAGATTTTCTTCTATAATGAGGTAAAAGTCAAGTCCCAAGTCCCAATGCAGTCGTTATAACACACTTGTTAACATTATAACGAACACGCATATAGCAAATATTCATTTTTAACGAAGGAGAAGGTGCAACCTCATCATGAATTTGTAACTTTATAGCGAACTTTGGGGGGACACAAGCAACAATGACTTAGTCTTCAGTAGAAAAAGGACCATATTCGAGCTCTAGATCTGGATAGTGCTCTACCAAGAAAGGAGGAAATTGCAGCCAACTTTGGTATACCACACAACGCGCTATCAACGATATTGAAGAACCACACAAGTATGGGAGCAACAGGAACTTGCTGATTACCTTAAACAAACCTTGATTTAGGTTGTTTCATTGCATTTGTTGTTTACATGTCATTTCACTGTACAACTAATAGTGTTATTTTGATTTGAAACGCATAGTGTTTGTACTAAATGTAAATTTCTTTATATTGTGATTTTCTCTTATAAAGAATTATTTTGCCTCCCCCTGAGATTCGTTATAATGAGACTCCACTGTAGTGAAATCTAGTAGTAAGAAAATATGGGCTTTTAAATGTGGTAGAATTATTGATAATTCGTTCATACGTACGTGCTTAATTCTGTCAGTTGTATGTCATTGTCCGTTAACAAGTGAACAGCAGATAGTTACAGTACCTCCACACTCCAGCGCCATCCTCCATTCCCATGCCATTCCCATGCCATTATTAGTGCAAATACCACTTCAACACCATTGCCTGTTCCAACACTATCAATGTATAATTCTGTATTATGGCAGCCATCATTATCCCCACAAAAGCCAGCATGCAGTCCAGCGCAGGTATGTTATGGCAGATTTTGCCATAAAACAAAATGACTGCCGTTTCCAAACACTTTGAATTAAACGCTTTGTTTTAGCTTCCTGAAGGTTGCAAACCCCAAGAAACCATACAGATAGCAAACTGAACATTCATATTTTACTTGTGTGTCATTTAAAGCACCGAAAACATGTTGTACCTGTTGCATGGTTGCTATTTTTCAACCATATCAAAATTAGCAAATACGCAAAAAGGCGGAAAGGAAGACCTCTGAGTTTTGCTACACAAGTCGATTCACAAGATAGAGCATACCCCGAACTATCATTTTTGGATATGGGGAGGCACTGCTCCATTCCACAGCTGTTATGTCAAAAGATTTCTTCTCCAACAGAGCGGTTGTAGCAACAAAAGGCGGTGCATAGACTGAACGGTATAGCCGACAATCTTCCCATATCCAAAATTGTAAGTTCGGCCCTTTAGGAATAACCTGACGAAGTTTAAAGCATACAGGTAGAGGTTTAGTTCTCCGCCTTTTTTGCCATAACTTTCCTATGCACAAGAGTGCTTCTTTCACCCTTGGTCACGTGGACAGCACGTGTTCTCAGTGTTGCAGAGGCTAATTTATACGCTGCAGATACGATTATAACTTTGGAGATAAGTTAGTGATTTCGAAGTTCGAATACTCGCAGATCTGCAATTTCTCACTCGATTACCATCCATTTGCTAAAATGACAGGCCATAGACAGGCCATAATCCTTTCTGATTGCTGGTGAAACCGTTGAAATCTTAAAAACCAGCAAGGTGGTCACGCGGCTACAACATGATAATTAGTATTGGGCGTTACGATTTAATCGCATACCTGTGAAAACCACCAAACGCCCTTTGCAACCACGAATCTGCCATAACTTACCTGCGAGTGCCAGCAGCATTGCATTCAACACTTTTACATCCACCCTACCTGCTTTCACGTTGTAGTTCACCATGCAGATGTACACTTGACTAGTACTCAGTGTTTAACAATCGAGTTTTAGTTGGCTGCTTTGGTGCATGTAAGTAGCTGAGTACAAATGAAGCACCAGTAATTCTACCTTGTTTAAAAGTCGATATTTTCTTACTACAAGACTTCACTCTATTTGTTAAGTCCAATAAGCATTAGCAAAGGATTTTTGTTCACGTACGAGTCTTTACATCAACAATTTTGTTGCCGCACAAATAGAGGGCCATTACATTATTCCGTGTTCCACTATTCCACAATTATTTACTTTCCGAGAGCCAAAGAGGACGTAGCCCTAAGTGATGAGGTCCTGTTATTCCCTAAAGAAGCCATGTGGTAACTAGTTTATCTCGTTTTAACACTTAAAGGTCCACTGTCACGATTTTTATTATTTCAAAAATCAATAGTATGCGCTGAAACATGAAGAGTGATACCCATCTTAGTAGGATGCAATCTACGATGGGGGAGGAATAACGGCGCTAATTCATCAAAAAACAAGTGTGCGTGGGTGTTTCCTGCCTTCCGGTTTGAGAAAACGAGAATACTTTGTGACGTCATAAGAGGCAGAAGCAAGTACAGGGATGAACTGGAGGGAAGAAAAAGCCGTGTCCTACGCTACTTTGTCTTTTGGTGAGTCCGAAACTTCTTCTTCGTGACACTACCATTGCAACGCTCACTAAAGAGGCGAATTTACACAGCCTAACAACTTTCAGGTGTGGAAAACGATCAATGTCTCGATGTTGATTGCGCGAAGACGACATTCCTTGCTAGCTGCTGCCTACATAATGGCAACTAGAAAGTTCTAAAGCAATTCCTTAACTTCTCTGTGATGTGTAGGCTAGATACTCAGTTTTTGGGTTTCCTTGAAGCATATTTCAGCACATGATTCAGAGTATTGCTAAAATAGAGGGTTAGCTGCAACTTAGACATCTATGGCTGCACAGAGACGGAGTAAACTACCACTGTGATACATCTTGGATAGGATAACATAATTTAATGTCCAATTGGAAGCTACACACCTCTGTTCTGTGCATTTATTCAAACTTTTCCTGACTAACGGATGCTACAGAAAGCTGCTTACTCATCACTCATGTGCTGCCAATTTACAGCACTGGGTGTACTGCTTTCACACAATGTGAAATGATCAGTATATCCTTACACAACTATTTAATGATGACTTCTTTCATATACAACCCACAAACTATCTTATCTTTCTGTTAGATTTACCCGTTCTTTCTTCCAAAGTCAGGCCTGTAGGAAGCTCTCAAAAAGTGGTACCGTGAACACACGCCATGAAAATTTAGAGTATACTAAAGAAGTTGGCTGTCATATGAACATAATGGCTAATGCTGAACACACTGCATACTATTATGCAGCAGGTAACATTGTAGTTTGCCAAGAATGCTATGAAATTGCTCACTATACCACTACCAAATTATGTTCATTCAGCAAGCAGTTAAATCTATTATACTGTCTGTCCTATTGCACATCCCACATAGTACAATGATATTCATAGTTTAGACAAAATTGTAAAAACCATGAAGAAAAAAATGGCGTTTGGCAGCGGCAGGCAAGAACCAGTTGAATTTTAAAGTATTTCCCACTTTTCTCCCTCTATTTTGATTATGTATACTTAGTAAAACTATTAATATGAAGGTCTAATTTGGTAAGATTTGTTCTTGGCTATCTCAAGCTCTTCTGATGTAGAAGTTGTGCTTAATTTTATATTTTTTGAATTCTTGCCTGAAACCTGGCACGGCTGAAGCCATGCCAGCCAAGCCAGTTCCGACAGCCTTGAAAGTAGTACATTGGTCATAAAACCTTGTGCTGATGTGCATGCAACAAATTGTAGCTGGTACAGCTGCTATCAGTCAGCCTGTTATGCACCCTATCAGCACCTTCAGGCCACTACTTTCTTAGGTCTTAGTTTTTGACATTGAAGAAAGTGAAATACCATCCTCATTACTCCTACTACACCTTTCAGTAATGCATGTGCAAAGGGTCGTGTTGAGCTGAGAGTTAGAACCTTCTTTATTGCAAAAATCAGCTAATTTCCTGGTTTTTGCTTGAGTAGGGTGCCTCTTATAATTATGATGTAATATGACGTCACGAAGAAAATGGCATTTTTTTCAAGCGATATTTCAGGAAGTGGTTGTTTGTTTGTTATCAAAGTATTTCAAAGGAATATAAGCACCATCCATGAGTGTTTTGGATGGTTTTCTTTCTTTCTGACCCAAGTTAGAAAATCGTGACTGTGGACCTTTAACCTTTTATTGACTGCGTGCACAATAATTTTTCGCATACCCATTATCGACTGAAGACCACTTTAGTGGCTCTAGCCTCACTACCCGACTTTAATCCGCTTTGTACCTCTGCAACTATGCCAGAAGACTTTTCAATCATCTATAACAATTTATCAATCCTTTTAAGACAATATTGCTCACATGAGGAGAAAATCGTGCGCCTTCAATTCTTCAGTATCTATAGGAGCCCTCATTGCATTTTGTGGTAAGCTCTGCATAGTTATGCAAACGCAGGTAGGTTATGTGCACAACAAGCAGAAAGGGGGCGTTTCTGTGGCTTCACACAATGTAATCAATTTGCATCTCATTATAGAGCTGTGATCAGGTGCAGATTGTGTGACTATCAAAGATGTATTTTGATTATCTAGTAAGGCAAGTAGAATAACCGCATATTCAAGTTCCAAAAGACTTCAGTTCTGTATTTCCATCTATATTTTTACGCACACTTGATCTCTTTTGCCAAATTGCGTTTCAAATTGACCACAGCCTTTTCCGTACGAAAATTCGTATACTTTCGCTACGATACGTTTACGGATTATAGTCACCTGATGCCCGTGTGACCACGAATGGAAGACAAGTGCTTTAGACATATGGATGCTTACTTGCAATGCAAACTACTGCCCCAGCTGTTTCCACGCTCATCTACCAACAGATTTGCCCAAATTGATGGTACCATGGAACAGTAATTGTACAATTTAGACAGTTGCACTGTTATCCAATGCTTTGTCCTTTATACTTCTTCTCAGTTGTAAACGGTACTCTTTAGCTTTGTAAGTTTGTACGCTTGTTAACAAAGGGTAAAACTAACTTTTCACCGTGGGGGATTATGATAGCTTCTACCTTTCGTTTTATGTGCACGTGTTCGTAATTTTGTTCCCTCAAAAAACTACAAAAAGCTGTACATCTCGGGAACAAAGAGGTATGTCAAAATCCCCCACAGTGAAAAGTTAGATACGGATCCTAGAAACCTTTCTAGGTAAAAATCATAGCACTTTGCCGTCGTTTAGAACTCCGCCTTTTTGACTAAAGCCGAATTTCTATGGTTTGGATATTGTTCTTCTTTACCTTTTGACAACAAGTTATTAACAACCGAACTTCGGATAAGTAAAGTAGAAATGCTTCTGTAACATTCTATCTATTCATTTTTGTTATTTACGCTTCATGTAGGGAGAAAATTAGGGTGTGTTTACGACCGACTTTGTCAGCGGCCATCTTGTCTCGGGCTCGATGTGCACATAACTTACCTGCGAATCCATCCTATACATGCGTTTCTTGGCATACATTTATGTTTTCTTAAGAAATGTGGAGCCTTTTATACTAATCCCTAGAGGTCGTATAGAATAAAACTAGGCTTGAAGAATAGAATCACGATAGGTTATCTATTGATATAAATTTCAGGTCGCTGCGATAAATTTTGATAATCGTCGTCTAAAGCCAATGTTATTTTAACACATCTTGCACCACAAATTCTGGAAGTGGTAAAAGTGCACCCCTTCCGAAATACCACAATTTTCGACACATTCGCGCGCCATGTGTCATTTCTCAGGGACGTTCGTGTTTACTTTGCAACTCTTTTAAAAGTATCTTTGTAGTATAGCAAGTTTCAATTTATTTTATCCAAGAAAGATGAAAAATACAAAAATCAAGACAAAGAAGTGGATTACGGCAGATTCAGATAAAAAACAAGCAAATAAGTGACGACTAACTACCGTATCTAGAGTTCGTTACACTATTTCTACAAAAGTCAGGATTTCAGGCGCTCTGCTGGCTACTTGTGGGGTCTTGATAGACGAAGACAACCTCGTTGTGGTATCTCTGAAAGCAGGCGTCGCAGTGGAGGTGGATATTGCAGGTTGAACACCTGTAGACCGTCTCCCGAATTCAGCCCTTTGGCGTGCGGTACCCCTTCTTCTGACACCAGGCGCAGGACCGCTTTCTTGAGCCAAACGTTACCCCCTCGTGTTGCAAAAGGCTGCCAGGCTTTACAAAAACAATACCTAAGGGTGCTTTAACACTCTTTTTCTTGGCAAAGCTATCTTCACTTGTGGTGGCTGGTCTCTTTGCTATACGGCTGGAGAAACCGCTGATTAATTCTTTAGCCAGAGCTAACCTGAAAAAGAACTGTTTGTTAGTGTCAGCGAGTTGACCCTTGGATGCCACAAACGCGTTGCAGATGGAAACATCCATCAGGAACCAGAAGATGTACTTCCAGTACTTCTTGCTCTGATGCCCTGCTGAGTAGTACTGGCGAAGCTGATCAGCGAGGTCCACGCCACTCATGATAAGTGTTGTACTGGTGGATGACAGCTGGCATCTGGACTTCCCTCTTCGATGGATCCTTGGATCTCCTCTGTATGGTGAGTGGTGTTGCCATCCCATCTGTAATGGTTGTCATCATGCTCACCTCCCTTTTGTCATGCCATTTTGTCACAACCACCCCTCCCTTCTGCCTAGCTACATACTCCCCAACTTTGAGCTTTTTGGGCCGGATGTACTGTAGATAGGCAATGCATCCACGGTATGCAATCATGCCCTCGTCCACACTCAGCTCACGCCCAGGTACGTACGCCTGCTGGAATTTCTCCCGGCAGTGATCAATCATAGGACGTACACAGTAGAGAGGGTCAAAATCCGGCTCATTTTTTCTTGGCATCTTGCTGAGGTCATTAACATGAAGATACCTTTCTAGTGCCTCAAATCTCCTTCTGGTCATGGTGTTGGCTATCCCATGGTTGGTAAAATAGTCATCCTTGCTCCAGTATAGGTGGTATTGCGGGTACCTGACTAGACCCATTGTGATATGTATTCCTACGAAAGCCTGGATCTCGGCAGTGTTAGTAGGTGTCCAAACAGGGTCAGGTTGTGTCTGCTGTTTTTGAGCTGCATACCTGTTTGTCTCCTCAGCTACCTTGTCAAAGAGACTCACGTCAAAAACCATTTTGAAGACATCCAGTGCTGTTGTTGCTGATTGCAATCCTTGCACAAGACCTTTGGTTGTAGGGATAAACGGTTCAACTATCAATGGAGTGAATGAATCTGACCATGTAGTTGGCATGTCATGTGGGATAGGTTCCTGTTCATTGTGGATGTCATCCGTGGTTGTTACGATTGTAGGTTCATCCTCATCTGCGTCCGTGCCTCTTACAGGTGTACTTGAGCGCATAGGGGACTCTATAGTAGGATCAAAGTCCATGTTTTCCTCTTCATGTAGCTCTAGTTCTTTCAAATACTCTTCAATTTCATCTGCACTGCCATCACTGTCTTCTTCTCCATGCAGGTCACTTCCGGTGAAGGCACGTTATGGCAAACAGCTCGGCACTATTGCTCAGAAGATCATCGATTCCCATACCTGAAGACTCCATCTGTACTACTATTCACTGTATTTATCTATAATGCATGCCTTTTTTACCTGTTTCTTTTATAACCTCTGTATTTCTAAGTTTAGAAAATTCTGAGTCAGTGTTTATTTAGTAATTTCTGCAACTATTATTTTCAGCCATTTTTAGGGGCTGCCACAGGCAGCCCCTATATTGTTTTCATTTGGACTTCCGGTGTGTAACGCTCGTCCGATATATATATATATATATAATATGGATTTGAAGAAAAGTCTTATAATAGAGAATTTATATAATAGTAATAGAGAAGAATGAATTTATACAGAAATGAGTTATAGGAATTGTTTTGAAAACAATTGCCAAATATGGCAATTGTTTTCAAAACAATCGTCCAGTTACATTAAACAGTATGTTCAATGAATGTTCAGCTGTGCACTTACACTCCAATACTTTGCAAGTGATTCGAGTGCGTGGGGCGGCAGCCCCCACGAGTTTTTAACTCGAATTACTTGTTCTTTAGAATTTCGAATTGCAACATATTGTTTTCTATACATCATTCGAAAGATCTATTTTTAGGCTTTCTACTGATGTAAGCCTTACTAATGGTTACTATAGAAAGTAACAGGGGAAAAGTCGATTGAAGTTTGCTTAACGTGATCAGGGCGCATACGGCGCATGGTACTGAGAAGCGTGACCGGAAGTAGGGCGCATACGGCGCATGGTGCAAGATGTGTTAAGAGCCACTTGAGTGGTCTTCCGTCAATAAGGGATTAAAGGCAGCTACACTGTTATTCAGTGTACAGGTTGTTATTGTGACTTTTACGTATTTAGTGACAACTTCTGATTGCTATTGCAAGCTGGGCACTTAGTAGGTTACTGCCTTGACCTTTGCTTGGCGCAGTAACAAAATCTACTGCTCAGGCGGCTCCTTTGATGTAAAAGGTCATCAGGAGATAATCTCCTGATGACCTTACATTAATGGCTCTTTCTAGAGATAATAAGATGACAGGTTTTAAATTTAGGGGGACTTTTACAATGGATAGAAAGGCAAAAGAGTCATGGAGACAACATATGGATGCTTACTTGCAATGCAAACTACTGCCCCAGCTGTTTCCACGCTCATCTACCAACAGATTTGCCCAAATTGATGGTACCATGGAACAGTAATTGTACAATTTAGACAGTTGCACTGTTATCCAATGCTTTGTCTTTTATACTTCTTCTCAGTTCTTTACCATTAACCTGTTCTTCCTAGACAATATCTCTAAGGGATGGCGATATTGGTGCTCAAAGGTATCAGAAAGCCTTAATGACTAAATAACTAAAATTAGTAATGCACAAAATTTAGACAAGGCTTATTTTCTGCCAGAACGTTCTGTAGTACAAGGACCAAAGGGCAATTATTTACTGTAAAGTGAGGGTTAAAATTGTATTCATACACACTATATAAGAACACTTAGGGCAATAAATACTTGTAGGTGCTTGCAGTGATGGAGTTAAGCTTCATTTCATGTTACTGTGCTTTATATCTTTTAATTTTCAGCCACAGATCTCCCTAACCCACTCCTTCCTTTGCTCATTGCTGTACCTATCATCTTGGTACTAATTTCCATTGGAGTAATAGGGAGTATGATTCTCATATTCTTCTTGATCTTGCAACTTCGTAAAAGGAACAACACCTCCCAGGGCTGCTATGAAAATTCTATCGGTGGAAATATCAACAGTGCTGAGAGATTACAAGCTTTAGCAACAGAATCCAACACAGAAATTTTTGAAACCATGGACAGTGAGTTACAATGTGCTACAGTACCCCAAGAAGGTGATGTGTAGCAAACAAGTACTACATGTGGCAGTCGAGGATTGAAATCACATTTTAGCTCGGTTTGACGAAATTCGTTTTTTCACATTTTATGATTAAACAGGCTTTCATTTAGGTTTGTACAAAGTTTTGAAGACAAACTTCCAGTCATTGCAAAGTTACAGCTCTTAGAACAACTGGGTAGA
Source organism: Halisarca cf. caerulea (assembly GCA_963170055.1). Lineage (NCBI taxonomy): Eukaryota > Metazoa > Porifera > Demospongiae > Chondrillida > Halisarcidae > Halisarca > Halisarca cf. caerulea. The sequence continues at coordinate 852,910 of CAUJGJ010000040.1, read as the reverse complement.
TACGCAATTTTCTTGGACGGCATTATGAATATTAATGATGTGAGAAAAATGGCCTCCGCAAGGCACTGTGTGTGGAGTAGAACGATTATTCCGGATGTTTAGAACGTTTCAGTATTCTATTTCCTAAAATAGTTCCAAAGTACCTAGTATTAGTGATACTTGTTATTTGATCTTTTTCTCGTTTGCAAAAGTGAGTATTGGTGCATGACTTTCACCTGGAGTGGACCCTCCTGTACTAGTAAATTACAATGACATTTGCAAAGTTATATAGTGTACATGTTTGTCTGTCATACATCTAATGTGGACAATTAAGTACTGCTATTCAAATGTCTGCTGGCATGCATACATAGTACAACATAAATACATGGCTCATACATGCATAATAGAAGTAAAGAAGATGCAAATAGTAAAGGGAAATAGATAGAGAGAAAAGATCATCTGCAAGTATGGATGTGTCTGAACTACAAAAACTATACAGGGCTCTTTCCTTTTGAAAAGTTGTCAACACCGTTTCACGTCGGGGGTTTCTCTTCGAAGAAGACATATTGGACTTCAAGTGGAGGACAGAAGTTGTATGTAGTCTGATAGAAGGGCTAAGATCGCAGGAGAGCTAGAAGAATCGTGCAATATTACTCCTTCCTTGTCGGTAGGCGTATGCGGTAAACTTCCTTCTTCGGATCGCTTCTTCTTCGTACCTGTTCTCACGTCTCCCACATGCTATCCAAGACCAAAGTAAAGGTCTTTCGTTGTTCTACACAATGATACCCAATATGAATACATGTTCCTAATGCCCTAGCACGTATCCTACCGTAAACTTTGATCGCATTTTTCTCATAATTAACCTCCAAAATAACATGCGAATTCAATTCTTGACTGCCATATATACTTTCTAGAGCTTCCACAACAAAAAAATTTACCATAGGTGGTAGACCATACTAAAATTGGAAATTTGATAAGATGATTGGGAAATCATTTCCAGGCTGCTAGAATGTGGCCCCAATATTGCTTTTACTTTGATCTGAAGTGACCAGAACATCTAGAACAATACTGTACGTCAGGACATTTTCCCAGTACATAAAATTTGCGGTGAGCCTCATTTTTGGGGTCAAATTTTCATGGATAGAAAAATTCACAGTCTTTACTTAAAGAATGTGCAACAATTTTCCTCTCTTGTTTTGCAAATTTTTCCCCCTCCTAACGAATGAAATTGTGTCTTAGTTCTTTATCCTATAGGTATAGTTAGTATTTCAATCTCTCCAGATGAACTGACAAGATCTAGCAGGTGAACTGTAGTTTTCTCAGCGGTTCTTGCTCTTTGTTAACGTTGGTGAAGTTTGAAGACTATTGGCTACGTTCCCTTTAAGCTTAATAAAGCAAACCCAAGGAAAAGTCAAACTAAGAATCTAAGAAAAGCACATGGTATAATTACAAAGGCTCATTCAAATGCTTTGGCTGCCACATAAAAGGCACCACAAATACATCGTGTTTTAACCTCATAGCAACAGTATATGTTCACTTTCACGACAGTTTTATGATGTACTGGTATTTATTGAAATACTAAGTTGCATAAATAGACCAGACGTCATATGCAGAGAAATAAAAATGATGCAGAACGAGTTGTGCTTTATGTAATAAATCTCAAAATGCGGACATGCAGGCGGTCTCCAACAGAGACAAAACTAACCATGAAATGAAAGAGTGGACTTTGCTTAACTTATGATGCTGTGCGGACAAAATATAAATCCAATTGAAACAGTTATACCAGTTGTATGATTCAAGAAGGTAATACAGTAAAGATTTGATTATCCGAACATGTCTGTTCCTGGCCCCATTCGGATAAGTGAAATATTCAGATGATCAAAATGGACATGCCCATGCCAAAGTATAGGCTGAGGACAATCATTAGATTCTCATGTGCACACAGATCTACAATACATGCAGAATACAAACACAGGTAGGTTATGGCAGATTCGTGGTTGCAAAGGGCATCTTGTGGTTTTGACAGGTATGCAATTAATTCGTCACGCCTAATACAAATTATCACGTTCTTACTGTGTGACCATCTCGCTAATAATCAAGATTTGAATGGTTGCACCATCAATAGAAGGGATTCTGGCCGACCAAGTTAGCAAATGGATGGTAGTAAACTGTAAACTTGCAAAGTTGCGCAGGTATGTTATGTCCGATCTGGACATAAACAAAAATGGCCGCCGATATCAAAGGAGTGAAATCAATCGGTCTGTTTTGCATGTGCATGAGTAGTGATGTCCAGAAAACACCTTGTGTTATATCTTAAACACATCTACTTTGTATCTGAGTCATTTAGATTCTTCTGGAGGGTCACAAAACTTCGTATGACGAGCTTTTCTGAACGTATCAGAAAACATAAAAATGCAAAAACGCGGTGGTAGAAACTTAGGCTTTTGGACACAAAACTTGGTTCGAAAGAACACACAGATATCGAACTTACTAAATCCGAATCAGGGTCTTCAGGCTCCACTGCATGGCTGTTATGTCCAAGGATTTATGCAAAATTCTAGGGTGACTAGTTACAATCTGTTGGACATAAAACAAACGGAGCAACGTACAGAGACCCTGATTCGGATTCTAGGGGTTTGAACCTTCTGGAACAATACCTCAAAGTATCATGGTGCAAACCGGTGATTTCTACCACCGCGTTTTTCGATGAAGTTTTCTTGTGGTGAAAGTTAGCTTCCTTCAGTAAAATCACGTGACGTCACATGCAATCGTGCTAGCAGGCTAGGTGTGCTCGTAGTCACTTTTCCACAATCTCGCTATAGTACCAGTTTTCGTTCTTCAGAGAACTACCGAGGAACGTACGTTCGCAGGACTGTGCTCCTTACCAAGTTAATTTCTTATCAGATCAATTATGTTAGACTTGTTCCAGGCGGCCTAACTGCGCAGTGCACGAATTCGATGTTTTGAAGCCCACAACTTCCCCTTAGAATTTACCTTTGCCTTCACAACGGTCGCAAAATAGTTTTGAAAAGCATATTATGCGCTCAAAACATTGGTTCTTCTGGAACTCAAGCAAAAAACGTGTAAAAGCCAGGCAATGACGTCATCGACTAGCCAGCAGGTCGCGCGAACAACACGTGATATAGCCTCTAAATGTGTTCCAATTTTATTACATTCCTCACAACCGCATACACGCCCACTTTACCTCGGATTCGGACATAACATACCTGCGTGCGAGTGATCGAGCTTCGAAAGTTGTGACTTACCTCCAAAGTTATAACCGTATGTACTGCGTATAAATTAGACTCTCTACACTCGAGAACACATGATGAACATGTGACCAAGGCTTGAGAAGAACTCTTGTCCATAAGAAAGTTATGTCCAAAAACGCGGTCGAGCAAACTTTGGTCTATAAGTTTGAAACTACGTCAGATTATCCCTTAACCCCTTAAGGCGCAAAAGCCAATTTATTGGCTTGCCTAGCAAAAACCCGCGGTACGCGAACATTGGGCGATCGAAAAATTTTTAATACGAAAGTATAGCCTAGGGTACTAGTATACTACTATGCAAAATTTATTCGTATAGCTCGCTTTGTTCCCCTATAAAAGAGCAATAAAAATTGTGTGTCTAACGCACTTGTACACAGAAAAACGCTAATATACTAATTATTTTACAGAGTTTTACTAAGTTATGTAATAATAAAATGTCTTCCGCTAGTTCGCTTGACTTGAATTTCCCGACTTACGGGCGAATTGCAGCTTTGTATGGTACTCTCTGAAGCACTTGGTGGGGCAAAGGTGGACTGGGTGGGAAGTGGAACAATCCAGACAGCAAAATCGGGTTCTTTTTCTTTGTGGACATACTCTACACTGCTTGGACTCGTCAACCAAGTCAGGATAGTGACTCTCACACATGCGTCCAGCAACTGGAGGATCAATACTTTTGCAGTACCGTTTTCGAGATGTGTGCTGGGACATAAGATGGTCGGATAGCTCCAAAATAAATTCTTTCAAGGTGAGCGCCGGGGTTCCTTGTGTTTCTTTGTAAAGAATGTAGCTGTTCACTACTGTTGCGTCCAACAGAAAGTAAAATAGCCTCAGCCACCATTTCTTTGACTTTCTACTGCTAGAATAACTCTTTCTTCGCGAGTCGAACAGATCTACTCCTCCCATATAAGCATTATATAGCTTGACACTTTGTGGGCAGGCCACTTGTGCCCTAGTACCATCTTTGTTGCGCCGAGACACCTGTGCTAGTTCTTCAGGATTACAAATAGTGTTGATGAAAGCAACACACTTTTTGTCCTTCCATACTATGCACTGAATACCATCGGATGTAGTGGCAGATTTGAATTCTCCACGCTGTAACTCTCTGTTTAGAGCCTGAGTGTTCTTGAGCTCAGTTGGCCATCCTTTGCTAGATGTCCTGGCAGTTGCTATAGTGTACGTGTCCTTCTGTTTCAGGTATACAGCTAAAGATGCACGGGAGAAGAAATTATCCATGTATATGTGATGGCCTCTGCCTAACAGAGGCTCCGTCATGGCTTTCACCACCCTTGATCCTAGCCCATCTTCGTCAGAATTAACTGAAACCTTACCCGTGTACACATCCAAATTGTACATGTACCCGTTTGTCGAGTCGCACATACACCAGCATTTGTACCCCCTCTTAGTAGGATTGAGTGGCATGTACTGCTTTAGCGTGCTACGTCCTTTGAACAGGATCATAGCTTCATCCACTGCCAACTGCTGATGGGGATAGTAGGCGCCTTGACTGTTGTCCCGAATCCTATCCAGTAATGGCCGTACTTTGTATAGCTTATCAAAGCTGGGGCTATCCCGTTCTGGCATCTTGGTGTTGTCATTCAGGTGTAGATTGCTCAGAATTGTCATGAACCTGTTCCTGGTCATCCCCCTTGTAATCTCAGGAACACCTAGTAGAGCATTTGTGCTCCAATAATCCCTGAGTGAGGGCAACTTATGGATGCCCATTGCCAAGATCATGCCCAAATATGCCTTCATTTTCGCCTCGCTTGTGTCTATCCAATTACCTCTCTTCTTCTGTGCAGCGTAAAGATTTGTCTGGTCAGCCAAGTAACAGAATGTGTCTTCACCCCAAATTACCTCGAAGAATTCGTATGGGGTAGCTGTGTCATCCAAAGATGTCAATGGTCCAGGTGTGGCTTGGAGTATAGGTGTTGGTGTGAACTGGTTGTCACCAGTTTGAGAGAAGATGACTTCATCGACAGCCTCATCTGTACCGGTGCAAGATGATTCAGGTTGTGGTACCAATGTAGGTACATTTGCTAGTGGCTCAGTTGGTATTGTTGGAATGGAATCATCAGCCTCAAGGTCTGCCTCTTGTGCAGTCTCCAATGGATCACTCTGTGACAGGAAGCTGATACCTACTACATCCCCCTCTTGATCATCATTCACCAAGTCATCATCTGACTCATACCACTCCTCATCTGAATCCCCTGTTGCACTTATTTGTTGTACAACATCACCGAGTGTGTATTGTTGAGCCATAGCTTGGCTTTTGAGCAATATTACTGTGTACTTATTTATTCGAACGAAGCGAAGGTGTACGAACTCAAACGTGAGTAAACGATAGCCTAACCTGGAAGAAAAAGACGGCGAAACAGGTCATGCAAATCCGAGAAAATGGTAACGCACATTTATGTTTACAATTGGTTTTATTATGCCTTACTTCACCTTATACGGATCCCTGACGACGCTTTACTAAAGTACAAGAACTCTTGTAAGAAAACTGGACGGTTATCGTCAACAAAAAGGTTTGAAAACGATCGAAATCCACTGACAAAGTTCGCGCCAATATATTGGCTTCTGGGCGTTAAGGGTACCGCGATGACAGACTAACGCGGGCGTTAAAAGGTTAAAGACCGAACTTCAAATGCTGATTATGGGAAGACTGTAGATCATTCCGTTCAGTTTATGTCAAGCCGTTTGCTGTTACTACCATACTTTTAAAGCAGAAACCCTTAGACATAACAGCAGAGGGATGGACTATCGCTCTCCCATAACCAGGAAAGTAAGATAAGGACATGTTGTGTCTTGTGAATTGACTTGTGTGCTCAAACTCGGAGATTTTCTTGACTGCGTTTTTGAATCTTTACTATTTTCATATGGTGACGGAAAATCGGTCATACAGAAATTAATAAAAAACATTGTTGGTTGTTTTATGTACATATGCATAACATATAAAGGTTGTACTCTCTGTTTGTGCTGTTTTTGGGGGCTTGGCATCTACAAAAAGTTGAAACAAGGCCTTGAATTCGAGACGTTCGGAAGCAGCCGCCATTCTGTTTTATGGCAAAACTGGACATAACTTACCTGCAAACTGTGCATAATACATTAGAAAAAGTCAGTAATGTTGGATTGCTTGAGAGATTTCACCCTTTCTCAGAGGCTAGGGTACGTAGCTCCCTAAGCATAGATGTGTTGTATGCTGAAGCCTCTGGTTGATGCTCCAGCCAGTTCATGCACTTGTCAAATATGCTAGCTGCTTGACTGTGGGACACAGGGCATACATATCATTTCAGGCTTTAGTTTTTTTTCCTGGCATTGGGATAATCGAGGATTCAGATAACTGAGTCTCTACTGTATCCCGAACATACCTGGTTATATTTTTTTTCTGCTCAGGCAATATATAGTATGTGCACAACGATATTAGGAAACACCCAACATCTTCTTTATCTACGAGCAATGCCATTTACACATCCAAAAAATACAATTTTTATGAGAGAGTCACATAGTGGTCATTTTGTCATGACGTCATCAAAGAATTGTTTCTCTTTTCGTGTATCCTACTTTACCTTAGTGAAGGAATTTCAATCGTAAGCTTTTAATTTTGCTTGTAAAGTTTGGATTTTGATGGATCTATAAATGGGTTTCTAAACAAGAATCAGAGAGTTAAGCTTGTGGCGTATAACTAACATGTAATCCTGTGATTGTAGTGTGTTACATGTATTTGTTGCATGAGTTATTGTTCTTTATAATGTGCCTAGTATTATTCATATCGTCACGTGATGTTTGTACTTACGCACTGTAACCACACATGCGCAGTTAGTTACCACGTGTTGTTTTCCAGTGTCTTGTGTGGACCCACTTGTTGGTGGCTTGTATTGTAAGGAGTTTCTATTGATTATTTGTTATTGTAAATTGTTATTGCTTGCGCCTCGGCATACGCTCGACCTCAAGCTTACAGATGTTGTATTTGCAACTTTTGCCTACTTCCTCAGCCTAAGCATTGCTGAAAAGGTATAGATATTGCCTCATAGTCATATTGTTGTACTTCACATTCGCAGGTATAACATGTGCCTATTCTGTAAACAGAGGGGCGTTGTGTTGTTTACAAAGGAATTTGATTGAATAGTGTCACGTATTACTAATGTGCATGCGTTAGTCACATGAGTGTTTATGAAGTTGCTTGAAATACTCTCCTTCTTGTTCTCAAACAGAAGTGAATTGTATCGTGTATCGCAATAGTCTGTACATATTGTGTTTTCAAAACACTCTAATAGTTATTTGTTCGTGCTAGAAGTAGTATTGATTTCACCGATCGTTACCTCTGGTTGGTGACGTCATCATAACGCGTGACCGCCTTGTGACAAACGGCGAGATAGAGACTTTTGCAACGAGTGAAATTCTTTCGAATACCTGGTCATCTAAATGGTTGTGTAGAGGAGCCATGTCACGGGAGTTACATCACAATAGGTAAAACTACATTTTCACCGCTGTTGATTTTGATTGCATGCTCCATTCCCTACATGTGTACAAGTTTGTGGTTTTAGTCTGTATCAAAAACGACATTTTGATGGACATCTCAGGAACAAAAGAGAATGGTAAGTTCGCCAGCGGTGAAAATTTAGATATTAATGTAAGAATGTTCTTGTCAAAGTATGGCTGTTCTAAACGATGATTTACATGACCGGGTTTTGCACTAAAATTATATTTAAGGTTCAAATCTGTGGTTGTTTTTTTGGCTTTGTGAAGTATTGACAACCAAGTTCAGTGAAATTTTGTAGCATTAAATAGTCACATGTTTTATATGCTTTTTGTATTCCATAAGTACACTAAACGCAAGAAAAGTGGGGATTGATTTCAGCCGACTTTAGGGCAGCCATTTTGGTAACACTGCACATGTTGCACATGTCATAACTGCGTTTGTAAATGATGGATTCTGGCGAGACATTTACTTGGTATGGCAATAATATTTGACACTTCTCCTGCAGATGCCACTTTGGGTTGTGCAATATCTAATGACATTTGCGATGCTCCTAATGTCAACATGGCTGATGACAAATTCCATTATTTTCATGCCCCAAATCCCCAAGTTCTCAAATGTGTTATAATGCCCCTGTGTAATCCCTGCATGCAAACAAATCCACTGATTAAAGGCTGTGCAGCATCCTGTTAGCAGCCATTTTTTTCATTATTTTACTGAAGTTCGCGGATAAACAATTTCACGGATCCTTCGAACTGCGAAAGTATCAAAGAAAAATGTTGGTAGTTGTAAGGAGACGTGTAAATTTCTTGTTAAATGTAGTTTTAAATGTGTCATTTCTGTTGAAGTTGTGCAAAAGTTTCCCCTACCACTTCTGCTGTATGGTGGAATGGCTTCTGGGATATTTCACAATAGCAAAGTATTTACACTTTTTAGCATTCCTCTCCAAAGCTGAAATTGGTTAAATCAACCCTGACAATGAAAACTTCAGGCACATATAACTTATAACCAGAGCAGAAATTTTAAATACGCAACATGGAAGAGTTACATTGTGTCAATAACTCACAGTTGGTACTATGAAACTGTCTTAGCCTTGTTACCTCATACATAATCCAGTGCAAAACTAAAATTCTGAAGATCTTCACGTTTAGTCACATGCTAGCATGTGACAGAGCAATGGTGATGACAGAAAACGTCACTAAACATGGATTCAGTATTAGTATATGCCTGAATAATAGCCTGAATCACGAGATAAATGCCTAACAAATATTTTATAGGTGCCACAAAATAACATTTCATTACAATGCAAACTCGAGAACGCTATCACAACAATCCTAGTCCCACATGTGTGTGTGTGTGCGTGCGCATGTGTGCGTGTGTGTGTGTGTGTGTGTCAACAACATGGCAGATATTAAGGTGGTACTCCATGTCTCGACTATAATTTGATGAAATTCGTGTGTTTGCTCCTAATTTTATCAGGAAAGAGTCTTTTAGAGCAACAAGTCTTCAAATGCTAGTTTCCACAATAAAAACATTAAAATAAACCCTTCAAAGTGCAAATCCTAATGTAGCGCTGTTGTTCGGTACACTATGTTTAAACTTTTTAACAACTGCGTGACGACTATACGCTACCCGTTAACGGCTGAAGACCACTTTAGTGACGCTAGCCTTGCTACCCGACTTTACTCATTCTGAAACTTCCGTAGTTACACCTGAAGGCTTTTTAATCATCTTCGAAAGTTTCTAAAGCATTGTAATGCAAAATTATTCCCATAAGGCAAAATCGTATGGCTTCAAATCTTCCGTATTGTGGAGCGCCATTTATCTTGTGGTTATCGCCGTATAATTTCGTATACTTATCGTATATAACAACCTTATATCAGTATAAAATTGATACATGCAATGGTTTGTTTCATGTTGCAAGACGCAGGTAGGTTATGTGCAAACTCAGCCAGAAAGAGGGGGGTTTTATGGTTTTAAACCCTTTTCGTTCGCGTTACGTATCTTGCACGGGCCAATATATTGGCTGCGAACTTTAAAGGTTGGGAAACTACCTCTATTTCAAATGTTAACAACGGAAACTGTTTTCTTTTGGTCTAGAAGCTACAACACAACATCGTTCAGTTTATTTTCAAGGAAATTTTGTTTGTTCTGCTGGTAAACAAAGAACAAAGACGGTAAAGAAGAACAAAATTACGTGAACGAATTTGTGTATAATTCTTTGCTGTACCATTTATTCCTTGTTCTTCTTCCTTTTTTGACTAAAAAAGCTTTTTGCAACCTTTTCTTACGTTCACAAAGACATCCTCCAAACGTTACCAACTTCTGCTTCGCTTTCGACAATTACATGCAAACTACTTGAATTCGAACACTTGAAACCAGCCACGAAAGAATATTCTTCTTCTACAAATCTGAATCGATGAGAATTATCCATTATCTAGCAGGGAAACTAAAGAAAAAGCACTCTTTTTCTATGTGATCAATGAAGCAGTTTCCGCGTTTTTGACTCACTATAATATTCATGACGTGCATATTCAGTATATTCATGAATACTCTTGTATACGCTAACACTGTTATAGCTCATATCTCCCATAATACATACACTATGGCTATGAAGCTGTACAAATTAATGCAGTAAAAGACGCTCTATCGAATGACGTTTTCCTTTTTGAAATCGGCCGAGGTTATGCAATAGTGCAAGACTGTAGGAAGAGCCGAAATATTGTCCCATGCAAGATAAGGGGTTAAAAGAATGTTATGAAAAATTGTCACATTTGCTAATTTTGCATGGGTTGGTCATGTGCAGGCTGTGTGAACTCGGACTGGATAATTCGTCTTCTACTTGTTTTGTTCTTTTTAAATGTTCTAAAGCTTAAAATCACCGGATCAAATAAGAAAATCAAAAGCCGAAGGGGGAAAAGTTAGCTACCATTCGTAGGAACCCTTCGAAATAGAATGTATCGCAGGTATAATATGTGTATATTCTGTAAACAGACGGCCGTTGTGTGGTTTACAAAGGAATTTGATTCATAATTTGCACATTATATTAATGCACATGCGTTAGTCACGTGAATGTTTATGAAGTCGGCTTGAAATATAGGCCTTCTCTTTCTCAAACCGAAGTGAATTGCATCAAATATCGCAATAGTCTGCGCATTTCGTGTTTTTAAAATGTTCTAATAGTTATTCGTTTGTGCTAGAAGAAATATCAATGTCACCGATTGTTACCATTGCTTGGTGACGTCATCATATTGTGTGACCGCCTTGTGACAAACGGTGAGAGAGAGACTTTTGCAACGAGTGAATTTCTTCCGAAAACCCGGTCATCTAAACGGTTGTGTAGAGGAGCCATGTCGCGGGAGTTTGATCACGATAGGTAAAACTAAATTTTCACCGCTGTCAATTTTGATAGCATGCTCCATTCCCGACATATGCACAAATTTGTGGTTTTACTCTGTGTCAGAAGCAACATTTTGATGGACATATCAGGATGGTAAGTTCGCCAGAGGTGAAAATTTAGATATTGCTGTTAGGAAGGTCTTGACATAGTATGGCTGTTCTAAAGGATGGTTTACATGACCGGGTTTTGCACTGAAGTTATTTTTAAGGTTCAAATCTGTGGTTGTTTTTTCGGCTTTGCGAAGTATTGACAACAAAGTTAAGTGAACTGTTGTAGCATTAAATAGTCATATCGATGTTTTGTATGCTTTTTGTATTCCAGAAATACACTAAACGCAAGAAAAGTGGGGGTTGATTTCAGCCGACATTAGGGCAGCCATTTTTGTAACATTGCACATGTGCACATGTCACACCTGCAATTGCAACAGCGTGAGTGAAGTCACCTGACATTGGCGTGACTTAGGTGGAAGATGACAAAAGTTTGAGGACCAATTTTCTTTGCAAAAGGCGGTCTACTCAGCAGTGCTTTGTAGCTCTGAAACTTTACAAGGTTGTTGACAAAATGCAATACTACGTTTTCACCATATTGATACCTCATTGATACATTTTTCCGTTCGTTTTAAGTGCACGTGTTATTGTATTTGTGTCTTTTTGAAAACTATGAAAACGTGCACATAACAGGAACAAAGGCGAATTTCAAGAAGCCATACGGTGAAAAGTTAGTTTTCTTTCGTAGGAATCTTTCCAAATAGAAATCGTATCACAGTGCTGCCATTAAGTAGACCGCCTTTTGGTAAGAAGTTGTTTTTATATACTTTTGAATCTGCCGATTTATACCCCAAATAAGATCTTTTAGAACGTTTTGAGTGCAGAAATGTACAATTATAATGTAAAAGTATTGTACAGTACCTTCGTTTTGCTCACACAACGAAACAGGAAAGAAAACATGGGGTGTATTCACGGTGAAGTTTATCGGCCGCCATATTGTTTTATGTGCAAAATGCACATAACTCACCTGTGTGGGTAATACAATTGAGATAAGCTATCGAACGATATAAAATTGAAGCGCTACAATAAAGTTGACGAGGTACCATCGTTTACTAGAAGAGTCACTAAAGTGGTCTTCAGTCGTTAAAGGGTTGTACTTTTGTTACTTATGAGTACTTTTCAATCCGTTCATATTTTTACTTGATAAAATATGTGAATATTCTGAGTGCAGAAATGTTAAATTCAACGTAAAAATATTGTACATTATATATTCAACACAGAAAACTATTGGGTGTATTCATGGTTAACCTTTTATCTACCGCGTTTTTCTGTTACCGCTAGCCCCTTATCTACCATTGACCACATTTGTGGTGTAAAAGTTTATTCAGTAAAAGAACCATCTGCGAATGCAATACTGGTCTGTTTCTTCGTGAAGAGCTGTTGTAATACACGCTAGTCTTCTTTTTTGTGAAGAAAACACCATGGCATACCCCTGTATCCTAATCCTTGTACGATATGAATCCTATCATAACCGTTAAGTTCTTTTCTAACCTGCTCAGATTCCGTGTTCACAAATTCAAAGGAATAAATTTTGCTCTGAAAGGCTTAAAAGTTGCTCTTTTTGCAGTAAACTTAAATAAAAGGCACTAACTTGACCAGCTCAACCAACCTTGTCTTCGTGTGATGGTTAAGCCGAAAGTGCCTGTGAATGTTAACGCTATTGGTACTCCAGTAACCTCATACCTTCCAGCAACATGTCATGTTTTCATATTCAACATATGGCTAAGGAAAACAACAAAAGAAGAGCTTAAAACTGCACTTATGTGTCTGTGAGAAAGCGACGTCATTTTATGTTTACATAATTATTGTAAACTCTTCGTATTATTGAGTTTTTTCACCAACATGTGCGTTTTTCTGTTATATAACAGCCTCTTTTGTATTGTTATAATATGTAGTATAGCCATACAAAATGGACCGTTGCATTCAGATTGACCAGAGCTATCAACTGGTACCAAACTCGTGAGAATCGGCCGCTTTTGCACACTTGTGGTATGTCAATGGTGTTTAATGTATACGCCACAAATGTGATCATCAGTAGACAAGGGGTTAAAGTTTTAAAGCCCACCGTAATATTCTATGTGCAAAACACACAATCTGCTTTACATTATATATCTAGATATAATATGAACTTAGCTTCAAAGTATAACATGTGTGTGTGAGCTATTGTTGATATTAAATTTGTTGTGTACTGCCTATCTGTACAATATTTAGGGTCATCAGTGCATCAGTACGAAACTATACGGTCAGCTGTAGGTACCATGAACCATATGCATGAAGGTGAAGAGGCTGAATCACTTGAAATGACTGTTAACCCATGTTACACACCAGTGATTGGCACTAAGTCAAGAGAATATGACTATGTGTAGTGTAGTTTTTGGCAAATGTGTATTACATTTATTCAGGAATGCATAATTCGATGGAGCCCTATATATATATTGTTTTCATTTCAACTTCTGCTGTATAACACACAGACAATGTGTGTGTGTGTGTGTACGTGTGTGTGCGTGTGTTACATAAAAATATTATCTGGTAGCGCTTATGTATATGCATCAAAAGAGTACTTTGTTGTGAATAATACATATGTAGGTGTTTACACAGGATTAAATAAAAACAGCAAATCAAACATGGTCTTTGAAATCCTTCCTACAATTACATGAGTTATCACTTAATGCCATTTGCTAGTGCACTAGTAGCCTCTTAAAGCTTTTATCTTGGATTTCTTCTTTTCTTGCACATTTTTCACCCCGTTGTGGGCCTGAATGCAGTTTTTACATAACTTGCAAATACAAATGAAAATGTGTGTGTGTGTGTGTGTGTGTATGACTATAGGGATAGTTGTGTTTAGTCCGTTGTCATTTACACACATGGTGGAGCCTCGATTGGTATCTTCCTTTACAGAATATAAGTACTCTTTATAGTCTGAAAAAAATTTCAATATTGACTCATGTGTATACCCTACAGATAAAATGACTTCCATTATTAATACACTGAAACATACATTTATACATTTCATTATTTCATTGTGTGATGAGCCAATCATGAGTAAGCTCTTGTAATTGACCCAAATTAAGAGCTGCAAAAGGTCCCCATTGGCTCATGTACCCTACAGATGAAATAACATCCATTATAAGTTCAATGAAACATACGCAGGTAGGTTATGTCCGAAAACGGGGAGGATTGTTTATGGTAAAGCAGAATTGTTTACATAACAATTACTTTGTTTACATTAGAGGGAATTTCATGCAAGGGTCACATGATTTTAACGCTAAACGCCTTTAACAAAGTAAAACACTACGAAATCAGTGGTCCAAAGGTGTTCTTTCATTGCTGATTTCGTTCTAAGCTTCAATAGAGATGATTTCATTCGTATTAAAATTAGTTAAGTAGCTATACTGCCAGTACGCCCGGCCGTCCTGCTTGGTATGACGTAATCAAACCACGTGACTGCATGTGATGTCAACCTACCGAGCAGTCAAGTTTGATAGGAAAACTTTAACGAAAATTCTGGTGGTAGAGATCTCTGAGTTTGGCTTTGAAACTTTAGTATGTTGTTCTTAAAGGACCAAACCTCCAAAATCGAATCTTGCGACTTTGTACATCATCACATTCCTTTTATGTCCAGCGTCTTGTAGCTGGGGACCTTCTTTTTCAGCAGAAAACCTTGGAAGTAACAGCCGTAGAAAGGAGCTGCAAGATGCAAGATTCGATTTAGTAAGATTTTATTCTGTGCTTTCGTTTGAACCTAGTTTTGTGAGCAAAAGCCCGGATCTTTACTACCAGAATTTGGCATTTATAATTTTTTCAATATGGTGAAAGAAAACACGGCATACGTAACTCATGACCTTCGTATTATCTTTTTAGCACTTCAGATACTAAGTATATATGTGACCGTACTTGTGAAAAGGGACCACTTTGTGGTAAAGCAAACATTAGAGAAAGGCGGTAAAATAACAATTTATCAAAAGGTGCGCAAATTTTGTTTTTTCACACATAACTCTTTCTTATGCCATTTTCGAAAGTTCTGTGAAGTTTTAGTGCGATACGATTAAATTTAAGCGAGTTATAGCACTTTTTATCTTGATCGCTTCCGTACAATCCGCCATTTTCTCCGCATATCTAAATTTGCGGTCAATGACATAATCACTGCCTGCATGAAAGGCCAATGAAAAAGACCTGCACGTGACGAAAGCCGTATACTAACAGTATACATGCTAACGGAAATAGAACCATAAACTCTTGTAGCTCAAAAGTAAAGTATACGCGATATCGGAATAATTCAGACGTAACTCCAGAACGGAATTTGCGATGACAGCGCGAGTGGTTTCACGTTGTATTGCGTTCAAAACGCTATCGAACCATGCAAAAACACAAAATCAGCTAGACCCACGAAGTGGTCCCTTATCGCAGGTACGGTCACATATGTTGTAGATACGGTAAAAGGTGGTTTTTTTGATATGGTAAAAGAAAACACGGCATACGCGACTTATGACCGTCGTATTATCTTTTCAGTGATTCAGATACTAAGCATATATGTTCTAGATACGGTAAAATGTGTTCTTAGAACATCTACTCGTATTCAAACAGAAAACAAGCCGAATATTTGAAGGGCCACGAAGACAACGCCATTTTGTTTTATGTCCATAAATCGGACATAATATACCTGCGTGTGCAAACTCAGCCAGAAAGGGGGCATTTGGTGGTTTTAAAGGAATGTTATAAAAGTGTCACATTTGCAAATTTTACGTGGGTTGGTCATGTGCAGACTGTGTGAACTCAGGCTGGATAATTTGTCTTCTTTTTTGTTCTTACTAAATCTTTTAAAACCTTAACATCGCCAGAACAAATAGGAAAACCGAACGCTGAATTAGGGAAAAGTTAGCTACCATTCATAGGAACCCTTTGAAGTAGAATGTATTGCAATATCGTGAGCATAGTCACCTAACATTGGCGTGACTTAGATGGAAGATGACAAATGCTCAAGGACAAATTTTCTTCACAAAAGACAGTCTACTAAGCAGTGCTTTGTAGCTCTGAAACTTTACAAGGTTCTTGACAAAGAGCAATACTAAGTTTTAACCGTATGGCTTTTTGATACATTATTCCATTTGTTTTACATGCACGTGTTTTTATATTTGTATCTTCTCAAAAACTATAAAAAACCTACACATAACAAGACAAAAAGCGAATTTCAAGAAGCCGTACGGTGAAAAATTGGTTAACTTTCGTAGGAACCCTTCAAAGTAGAAATCGAATCACAGTGCGCCGTTTAGTAGACTGCCTTTTTTGCACATAACTTTACAATCAATCAAGCTTTACAATATCCACTTGGGTGGTGTGGACGTGGGCAATGGCAAGTACAGGTACACAGCTGTTCACGCAAGACTTAGTATAAGAAGTGGTGCCATTACGTGCAACAGCCCCTATTTTAGTTTCATTGCAAATTTCAAAAGTGTAAAGCTCTATTCATATATATAGTATAATCTGATAATTCAAATTACTAAAACAGCAAAAAATTGTATTAACAGGAAATTTCAATTATCCATACAGCATAAGAGATTGCATAAGCACGCATGAAATAGCAAAAATGAAGTGAACAGTAAATCTTATGAACAATGCACAATGGAAAGTCATGAAGCTGGTTTGAATAAGTCAGTAATTGAGGTTTGAACACATAAATCAACATTGTTTGTTGATGTCAGTAAATCAATGTCTAGCTCCCTATAAGTTTATAAGTCTTGTCTGCTTGGGTGGTATTGCAAAGGAGGAATGCCTGAATGTATTGAAAGGTAGAATTGCCTTGCTGAACGAAACTCTAGGCAGTGAGTCACCGAAATCATCTACTTTATCATCCTGAGCAGTGGCACTTGGATCAAATGATGGTACAATGTCTCCAACACTAATCATGAGATTGTGCTCAGAGTGCTCCCTGGAATTCCCACTTCACTAGCAATGTCTCTCTTTCCAGGAGGCACTTGGTCAACAAGGTTGATGATCTCCAGTTTTCTCTTGATTGTAAGTGATTGGTACTTGCTGTGCTGCATTCTGATGTTCCCAAGGAAACCAAAATTCAAGGCGCATGGCAAGTGTCAAGTGCACACAGTTACAGCCATTATCAACTGCCAGGTGTCAACTGTAGGCAGTTTGTATACTTTTGGGTAATCCTGGATTCTTCCAGGATTCGGATTCCAATTTTGATATAGGCGAATTTTTCCTTTGAATTATTGTGTGGCAGGAATACAGTGACATTAAAAATTATTTATTCGTTGCAATTCTGAAGACAATTTCCTGCATTTTGGCAGAGTTTCAGCCACGGTTTATTATAACATATTTGGAAGTAATTTGGGACAAGGGGCGGCAGCCACACAGGTTATACACCAGAATTATTAGTTAATTTCTCGGTCATTGGGACTGTGAACATGTACACCCTTGAGAACGAATCACCACACTGTGTCAAGAGATCCTAGAAGGAGAACGAGAACTGGTTACGCATGTGGGACATGTCTGCGCTAATTCGAAGGTGTGAAAATTTCGGTCTTTTTTACAGCTTCTGTTCTCAACTTGCAGAAGCTTCAGAGTGTCAAACATAGGATTAACATGTAGGCAGACACATAAGCGTTTCGACGAGTACCCTTTTGAAAGACCTGCTTCAAGCACGCAGAAGCTACTAAGGTTTACTAACCCCTACTAAAAAGCAAAATGCTTGGGTGATAGATGGTGGAGCACTTTCAAGACTACGCAGGTGAGTTATGTCCGATTCTGGACATAACACAAAATGGCCGACGCTTCGTAGGCACCAAAATTAACCCCCAGTTTTTGCTTTCTGCAATGGGTAATAATGACACAGACATGCTATTCTACATTACAAACATATTGAAGTGAGGTTGGTGTTCTCTTTAAGACTTTCTACAAGTCAAACGTCCCATTACACGCAATTTCTTCGGCTATTGTCGAAATGACAAAAAAGCAAAATCGCGGTGGTAAAAATCTCAGCTTCTGAACACGCCATTAGGTTCAAACGACTCCTTAGGTACATAAGTGCCCTGAAAGATTCCTGGAGCCCGGTAGCTCAAAGCACGGCTGTTATGTCTAGGGGTTTCCGTCGTTTTCGGAGGTCTCCAACCACAAAACACGGGACATAACTCGAACGGTAGAAGGTACAAAGCTCCAGGAATCTTTCACCGCGGTTTGGACTATTGGGAACACGATGGCACTATTGCCGTTGCTCCGAGTCGAGATTTTTACCACCGCGATTTTGAATAAAAATTTCCACTCGAGCATCTCTCTTCTTTAGACTGTAGTCACATGCTGTCACATGTTCTACGAATGAGTCCGCACATCTTTCTCGTATTCTCGCGTATACGTTCAGTTTGCGCATGATGTCATTACGAAAATCTCGCTATCTGCGCATGACAAGCCCATGCGGTTAGCGCTATAATGAAATTCATTGAGTGAAACCGTATAATGTTACACTTATGGCTGGATTCGGACATAACACACCTGCGTACTTTTCACATTAATCGCTATAGAAAAACATTTACTAACTTTTCCATGTGGCAGCAAAGACAATTCCTCTCCAAAGCCGAGATCTGTAGTATTGGCCATCAAAAGACAAATTTCAAGTGCCAATAACTTTGGACAGGAACAAAAGCTCTCTTGCTGCCACATGGAAAAGTTGTATCCTCCAGATGGCTCAAAGTTGGCACCAAGAAACTACCTCTAGCTTGTTCCCTCATGCATCACCCAGCCGAAAACTACAATTCCGAAGAACATTCAGTTCGGTCACAAGCAAGCATGTGACACAGAAACTGTGACGACACAAAACGTCACTAAACACGGATTCAGCACTCGTATACGACGGAATATCAGCCTAAATCATGAGATAAATGCGCGACTAATAACGTATAGGCACCAAAATATAGTTTATCATTATGCAAACTCAGGAGCGTTATCATAACAAATCTGGACATGTCCCACATGCGTAGGGAGATGATGGCTCTCCACTTGTCCATGGAGAGAAGTGCAACTATTTCTGTGGACAGCACTCCTCTCTCCCAGCAATTTTGTGAGAGCTTCTTTCCTGACATTCTGCCTGGTGTCCTTGACTGTCAGCACTGCTGCAATCAGTGCAACAAAGCAGAGCTCATTCCTCTTTGTGTCATCCCCTGTTATCGGCTCTTCCACACTCAGTCCCAGAAGTGAACATGTGCTGTCATTCATATATTTTGTTTATTGCAGTAAATTATCAAATGTGTCATAAATAGAACACAACAATCTCCAATTCTACATTAGATTTTAGTATACATTATAACATCATTGCATTATATTGCATGGATTTGTTGCTATAGATTCTTGGAACTGTTGCTACATATTACTTGTGTACAAAATTCGTAACAAATACACTAAAGTAATGTGATCATCCATAACTAGGGGTCGCACCACTGTAGGGGCTCATCCACAATAACACAACATTCGGAGTCAACTTGATCCACAGTAAAGGATAAATTATCGGATGAGCAGTACACACAATAGGTCCAAATGACAACAATGTATTTGTTACAGTACCTGCAGCAGCTCCTGAGGCTCTCAAACTTAGCTATACTCCACACAATTGCCTAATGGGCATATTTAAACCTATAATACTATTAATTAATTTTATGATTTAACACATACCTACAAACAACAAACAAACACTGAACCTCTAATGTAATCTTATGAAAAATACTGGGCAAAATCTTTTTGTACATGCTGAAGAATTGTGGGCAGATGTATACTAAGGCCACAAGTTAGTTAGGACAATTTTACTTACACACAGGCACACTGGCACATACATGCGCACACACACACACACACACACACACACACACACACACACACACACACACACACAAACACACACACACACGTGACACACACACACACAATCACACACAACATGCTTGAACGAGGGCACATTGACATGTGTGTGCGTGTGTGTGTGTCCTTGAGTCAATATGGGTCTCAGCTCAGTCATGTGTGGGATCCCCTGATTGGACAAGCCTCATGCATGTTTTGATCCCATTGATAAATTTTCTATCCATTCACTTACAATGTTCAATCACTTTTGGTTTTAATATAGTTTTAATTGCGTGTACCAGGAGTAGCCCAAGTGGGCAAAACATTGTACAATGGAATGATTGTTGATGACAATTAGTTACATTCATCTCCGTCCAAAGAAAACACATCCAATTAGAAGCTTTTCCATACTAAAATACATACACACAAGCATTACTCATTCTTATACATTTTTGAATGTAAACTGTGTTTGTAAACTGTTGGCAGCCAAGTTATACTGAAGACAATGGAGTGATACTTAAACAAACTCTGTTTAGCCCACCCCATTATCCAAAAGTGATGATGGATATTGTTACAACTGTGGGCATGAAAGGCCACTGTTGCCTAACATCCTCAGCCCATGTGGCTATGTGGTCAGCCAGCATCAATACACATGAGCATGTATGGCTTGCCAGGTGTGCCCAGTGTATACAGGGCACCACACATATCAGGTACGCCTGCACTTGTATGGCTTTGCAGTGGTGACTGCGCTAGTAGTGATTCGTGTATGGCAGGCCCATATAGACAGACCTGAATGGAAGGCAGTGTACACAGTGGCTGACCTTAACCTTTTATGGCGACACACCCTCTGCTTCATGTATATAAGCCATTGTGCACCCAGGAGCATCCAGATGTGTTTCTCTGATTACCTCGATCACATGCACTGACTGAGCAGCTCTTAGTGAAAGGCAAGGTTGTTTCAGAATCAAGAAGGAAGAATCTAGCAAAATGCACTACATGTTAAGATATTTACTTATTGGATTCCTAATACAAGTACTAGGTAAGGATGTTTGTCACTTTGAAATAATATGATTGATGTGATATCCTAGGCTATATATGATTATTATACAATGCAACATAGTGTAAATAATGGTAGTCCCATGTCCAGCAGGAACAACATTTTCCGCGTATCATTCCAGAGTGCTTCAAAGTATAGAAATTACACAGAAGATATTATTGGTATCAACCCGGAAATCTTCTCAGATCCATTATGAATCTAGCTATCATTATCGAGTGTCCTAACAATGCACTTTAGACTGCATATTTCCTTGTACAATAGTGTCTTGTGTCAATAAGACCTTGTACAATAGTGTCTTGTGCCAATAAGACCTCGTATAATATACTATTCATTGTGAGAGAACATCACATGCTTGTATTTAGAGGCAAGTTGCTAAATGGGGAGAGATCACAAATGCGCTTCTTTGAATCACCATTCTTCTCAGGCTCTGTATAATTTATCTCAATTTCCACTCAAAAACAAGAATGTATTGCTACATGTATATGCAGTGTTCAGAGATGTGTTACTTATGTACCAACATCTGAAACACAAATACAGAACAACTGAACATTGATGCTAACACAGTGTATACTTTGAGGCAATGCATTGTATATAATACTATATATATGGATATATGGATATATACATTATCATAATGGATTGCTTGATTTGTTCAATGTGACGTGTAGAAACGTCATATATCAATGTTACGATGTATGTGCAGGGATGCAAAAATCATGTTTTCAAAACTTTTCTCAACAGGCACTCAAGTACATTCACAAGAACCAACCATCAAAGGTGAGGATTACAAATGGTATAAAGTGTACACTTTGTTTTTATTATACATGAAGGATTTTGCATTTGGTACAATGTGATATACATTTACCGTAGTAACATTGTGCAGATATACTGCGGAGGTGGTCTATTGCATGGAGTGGCATTTGTGCACACAAGAATGTCAATGTCACAATGCCAAAAAAGCCCACTTATGTGGTTATGTGTACATAACCATACAAACTTACATGCATGATATTAGTATTGTTCCGATGCATTGAGGATTTCATTTTCCATTTTGTAATGTGCACATTACTTACGTCTCCCTTACTTCTCATTTTCACCTTATCGGTTGCCAAATTCACTGAAATGCAGATTAAAGTACTTTAGGCAATCCCAGTCACGTAGAATCCATCAGAATCTCAAAAAGGTGGGCATAGGAATTTTAACCGACACAAATTCACATAGAATCGCTGGAAAGTACGTGTCACTCAAAACATTCGTACGTTAAGTGGCTTATGAGCTCAGATTAGGCTTAAGAACACGTACGGCACACTATACATCATATGCCTGAATTTTGTAACATATTCAAGGATATAGCAGAAATAAGGCACAATTCTTTTGCGCTGAACCAATAATTTTGAGTTAGCAAGCTTGTGCCAAAGGCCATATAGTTAAGCTGAGCCATTGGCTCAAGGTTGGATACTGTCCATCTGTGTATGGACACAGGAAATTATACCTTTTACACTTCAAAATCAGTAGTTGTGTGCATACCTTATGGGGTATACTGCACTAAGTCAAAGCCATGCATGAAACAGATGTGAGCATAGAACTATATAGGCAGTATTTCTGCAGCACACACCATTCTGCTTCACATCCTGTCCAAGTGCTGACAGGAGTACCCCAAGTATGGCATATAAGGATACTCTGCATGAGAGAGTGTAGCAGGGGGCAGGCATATGAGTAAGATTTTCACCACTGTAAGGGAATCTATAGAAATGACACAAAAGGAGGCCTTCCAAAGAGTGAACACAGACTTGTTACGGAGCCAGTTTGTCTCTAGGTGTGTATGAGAGTCAATGAGTCCTGTTCATGTACCTGCTGGTACATCCTTGTATTTACAGTCACACAGTTCAACTTCCACATTTGTCCATGCAATCTGCAATGGGAAGTGTATACACACACAGAACACATGGGTACACTACACACACAAGCACGCATGTATGCACACACGCACACACGTATGCGCACACACAAACATACACACATGCACGCACACACGCACACACCCACACCCACACACCCACACACACATACATTGTATGCATATATATATAGGAACCCTCATAAGTGTTACATCGAAACGTGATACTACTAGCATCCATCAGCTTGCAGTATCAGATTACACACTGTCTTGTATAATATATGGAGTGCTAAAAGTTACTACACCTAGCATTGTTCAGAATGAGGAGCTGTTATAACAGGCACACACCTCATATGTATAATTGGTTGATATCACAGATTACATAAAAGAGGAAGTAACACCCGAATTTGTACACTTGCTTCCTGTATATCATAACACTTGCCCATATTAACCCACAAACATGGTGCTCTATAGTTTTCTGCTTGTACACAAAGATAGAAGAATGTATATAATCACATCCAAGTATAGTTGTGTGTGTATGTGAGTATGTTGTGTGTGTGTGTGTGTGTGTGTGTGTGTGTGTGTGTGTGTGTGTGTGTGTGTGTGTGTGTGTGTGTATGTGCGTGTGTGTGTGTGTGTGTGTGTGTGCGCGTGTGTGTGCGCGTGTGTGTGTGTGTGTTTGTTTGTGTGTGTTTGTTTGTGTGTGTGTGTGTGTGTGTATGTGTGTGTGTGTGTGTGTGTGTGTGTGTGTGTGTGTGTGTGTGTGTGTGTGTGTGTGTGTGCACATGTGTGTGTGTGTGTGTACCAATGGATATACACACGATCATGCAATCAAATTTTCCTTCCAAATTTTGCATGGATTCTATTTCCAAACAGTTCTTGAAATGTTTCACAGTGTATCCACTTGACTCACACTCCCTTTATAAGAAAAGTGTGCTAATTCGGCATTTCAACCCATGAAAATTGAATATAGTCTGATTGTATATGTGGCTTCTTAATTCAAAGGTCATTGAAATATCTCTGGTTGAACCCTACCCTTGCAGGTATTTGTGATGATTGAATAGAGTAAAACTATGAACTCAGCAGCAGAAGTGAATGGTCTATACTGTTTCCATCTATCCTACTAACCCTATACCTGACCATATGCCCTGACCCCTTTGACCCTATGAATGTACACATCAAATCTCAACACAGACAACTATCTCTCTAACCCTAACCCTACCTGATCGTATGCGCTGACCCCTTTGACCCTATGAATGTACACATCAAATCTCAACACAGGCGACTATTTCCAGCATTGTGTGTACCTTGGCGAGGTTAATAAGGTTACCCTTATTGTGGATGCCACATGTATGTAATCTGCATGCTCCTCTGAATGGTGCAAATGGGTAGAAGTATTCTATCATCACATAGCTGCTGTGAGAGCTTTCATTCAATGCACATAGTGCCATGAGGCTGCATGGTATTACATACACTGTAGAATTCTACCTATGCCTCTTTGCGTGTGACATGTATATAGTACATAGGGGATCAAAGCACTCAAATACATTATATGTGTGTACTGGAATCCATGTGTGTTTCTTTCAACATTCACAGCAAAAAGGTACACAAAACACATGAATACTCCTCAAAGATGGCCTTGATTCTAATAATAATTTAACATTTCTTCATACTATGAAACAGCTTTCATTCTGCATTTCACACTGGTAGAGCAATTGCTGCTGTTCTTTGCATGTTGTAAATCATGTATATTCCATGATATAAGACAATGTTTTCAAGATGCAAACCTGCAACCATTTACTTATTGTGTAAAGCAGGCCAATGGTCCTTATGGAGTGTTACACAAACCTTGCATGCAATATTCACATGTGGGTAGTTGAGTGTGTGTACATAATATTATGTATAATATTATTATGCCAACGATATATAGACACTAAGGAACTATGTAGGGATATAGAATGCATCAAAAGGAGAATACACTTTGTAGTTTTTGTCTATTAGTGAACAACCCATCCTTCTGTCTGTCTCTAAGTGCTACGTTCGAAACCTCTCTGAACTCCCCCTAGTCTAATCATGATTTATGTGTGGTTACATCAAAGGAGTAAATGAAGGTGTGACAATCTATTGACTCTGCAGTATTGTGACCCAATGCACCTACAACTCGGAACAAACCTACATCAAGATGTACCATAGTAGGCCTAGCCCTGAATGTCTGTGTGATGTGGTATAAAGCCACACTACATACGTCCTAAGGTGTGACCGTTTGTGTGTATGCACAAAAGCCCATGAAAAGTACACTTGGATACATTGAAGCCGTAAATGTTTCATATAGCAAAGCCAGTCAAGTGCATCATCCTAGGGTGTGTTGAATGCCGTACAGTGCCATGTGTGTACACACCCGGCAGCAAACATAGACATACAGTTCACTGTATGTTTGACAACTACAGTACACCACTCAGTCCATATGTGTGTGAGGACACCCCTGTGTCCACATGTAGACATGCTTCCATAAACACTTCTCCATATAAAACTCATTATCAGGGTATCAGAGTATCTTATTTATACTGGGGAGCCTTGAGCCATTGGCTACTTCTAGCAATGTATTACATGTACATGTAAAAACTTGTAGTTGAGATGATGATTATGTATATAACATGAATGTTAGACAATTCCCACATATGCCTTTTTCAAAAATGTAACAAGCTATATCTTGCAAATATACATATTAAACATAATAAGTATCATAATGAATTACAGATATCATGTCCATTTCTGATTTTTCTCCTCGGCAGTTGTCATTGACTCCTACTCCAACACCCCATCACTTACTATGCCAATTGAACTTGGAGAAAGTGTCGTATTGGTATGTCGTGTTGCCGGAATAGCCTCCAGTATTCCCGTCTCCTATGAGTGGAGTTGTCCAAATAAGGGTTGCAACATCGGAGCAGGACAGTACCCTAACCGACAGGCCAATGGTAATACATTGGTTATCAACGTTCTTTCTGTAGAAGATGCAGGATCATATGAGTGTGCAGTTAAGAACATAAGCTCCGATGTGGTTCTTGAACGGGCTACCTATGAGCTGAAGATCTCAGGTGAGTTATGTCAAGTTTACAGCTATTGTACGTATGTGTCAGAAAATGGTATACATGGAATGTTTGACCTAGTGAGGGTATACATTATTCTTTGGACCAGTTGTTATGTGCACAACATAGGTACTAGTGCTAACTCTAAGAATTGAATAGCGCCCGGTACCTTATACAAAAGACAATATAGGGCCTCAGTACATTACAGCAATGATTTTCATGGGATGTTTATCCTGTGTCACATGTCTACTTTCATACACGCATAGGAGGGACTGTGATCTACAGTGAAGATAGTCTCTTACCATCTCGCGGAGTGGTGCGGCATCATTCAGAATTTACAACAGCTTCCCCTGAACGTTTGGACATCGGTTGTTTATCTTTCGGCAGCACATTGTGGATAAACACTAGGAACATACCAAATGTTGTGATTACCTCTGACAGCAACAGATCCAATCTCAATGTAGACTCTACTGAACTCTTTCTCGGAGGACAGTTTGACTGCTATGTGGATCTGTCATTTTCTTCCAATGTCTACTTATTTGGAAACAGATCAGGTGAGAAAATTGTTCTTTGTTCACACTCATTGGAATTTTAATGAATCAAATTTCTCTTTCTGTAGCGGAGCTGGGTCAACCTCAGTTTTCAAAGGTCAGCATTGAAAGTGGAGAGATCCAGCTAGAGTGGGGCAGGGTAGTTGCCGCTGAACGATACATCCTCAGCTACAGGATAAAGGACGCACCTGCCAGTGTTCCACCAATCTTCCTTGATAGATACCCGGATATTTTATTGCGAGGTGCTATAGAGGGGGCAGAACTTATTCCTGGAGCAACATACGAACTTGCTCTCTGGGCTGTGCGTACTCAAACTGATGTGTCCTTTGTCAGTTCTCCAGCACAAAGGGAAATTACCATACCAGAATCAGGTGAGGGTTAATCAGACCACACTGTTTATAAGGCATTAACCCTAGCGTATCTGCTAGTGATGCATGCATGAGTTTTGCATGCATGCACATGCATGTGTGTGTTCATGTGTGTATCTGTGTATGCATATACACACTGAGATATTATATTTGCTGTATAAACTACTTCTGTACTAGTCCTCAAATGTTCAGGGAGGATCATTATTTAGACTGGGGAGCCTTTAGCCATAGTTGGTAATGCTGTAGTAGTCTAACCAGTAGTGAAGTTGTGAGAAATGTTATGCTGCTTTGTACTGTGGTATGCATGAAAATGAATCATATTTGAACAAAATCACATTATAATATTTTGTTTATGTACACGTCTTCACTGTGTGTTCTATCCTTGTATATATCTCCAGCTCCATCTTCTCCACGTGAACTGCAAATCCTGCGTCTCCTTAATTCAAGTGGACTTGAACTGAACTGGCTGCCTTCAGTGAAGCCAAATGGGAATGTGACCTACTCCATCCAATACTCTACTGATTCGTCATTTTCATCCAGCACCACAGAGATGACCGTACCAAGTGCATCTACACACTTTGTTGTGACAGGATTGGAGCGGGGTCTGCAGTACTACTTCCGCATCAGAGCAGCTAACTCTGCTGGTAGTGCTGCTAGTCAAAGTGTCTCACACATGTTTGAGCTTCAAATAGGTTAGTTTAAGACCCAATTGTGTATATAATACATGCATACTGTTTATATAATTTATAATATTATGGACATAAATATGATAATATTATGTATTAGTACACATGAGCTATGAATATTACATGTAGACATACAAATATATACTGTACTTATGCTGTGCAAATGAGTGAAATGTACATTGTGTTATCTTTCTGCCTATGTTTTCTTTCCCCAGTACCAACTACATCGTCATCATCTCCTCTGCCAGTAACATCTGAAGAAGGAACTACATCTTCGAGTGAAGTAGAAGGTGAATCAAGAACAATGAGCACCACATCCACCAGCACATCGTCCACACCCGTGGCTACTAGAGAACCTCTGAACGTGGAAAATGAAGGTTTGCAAGACAGCATGCAAACATACACTATAACTTACATACGAAATATAGCAACCAATGGAAGAATCTCTGTAAACCTCATAGAAAAAATACAGAATTTTCACTACTCCATGAAAATTTCATGGTTGCACATTGTATTTGCATATAATTTTCTCGTTTTTGCTCTTCAATGCTGTAATGTACATTTCTTCACCACTTGTTCAGGTCTATCCTCTCAGCAAATAGTCCTCTACATTGTGGTACCACTGTGCATGGTGCTCATTGTGGGCATTATAATCGGAGTTATCATTGTCATCGTATTGGTCTGCCGGAGTAGGCGCTCAACCCCTGAGAAAGGAATATCCAGCATTGTACACTGCACTACTGCCTTCACCGGCAATGTTCCACGTGGAGGGAGATCTCAGTCATTTGTGGCTAACCCTCATGCACGGGAAAGTGTTTACGACACTCTGAACGGTGAGCTTGTTCCCCTTTGTGTAGACTGAATTATTGTATTGAACATGTTATATTGTGGTAAATGCTTTAATACCAGTGTCCTTGGGAATTGTGCAATAAGTACATAAATCAATTTAAATTAGTTGACTTATGTAAACATCCTAAAGTATCACTAATTTTCCAACCCAACCTCTGTCAACAACCCAGTAGTATTTCAATTGATTATTTGATATTTGTTCTCATTATGTATACATGAACAACCACAGAATTAATTCGCAATGCGAAATGCGTATATTATCATATTCACCACTGCTCACACTAATATCATATCCTCCTTGTTGTACAGGTATCAGAGATAATGGCAATATAAATGCCTCTCCTACTGATCAGAATTATTCAGAGCAAGCCATAGAAATTGATGTAGTTGGGTACTCATCAGCAGAGGATATTGCCGGTATGAAGATTCAAGACAGCACCGATTCTATTGACACTAATGAACATCTCTACAAATCAGCTGAACACAAGCCTACAGATGAGTTTCCATACACGTGGAAGGACACTACCAAGAACATCGCACAGTCAAACACACAGGGAACATCGCAGACTGAGAATCCCGAAGATATGTACTCTATGCCGGACCTAAGCAAGAAGACACGTAGAGTCAAAGAACGATTGCCACACGAAAGACCTAAGCCCAGTGAAACTGAATCTTCTAGTGATAAGGACAAAGTAGAAGAAAAGTACAGCATGTGGGACATGAATACAGACAGACCATGGTCTGTTAGCTAACTAATCTGACTACTGACAGAATATTTTATGATACACTTAATTGATTATCAAGACATTAATTGATTTAGACAGGCATTACTCTATTCATTCTTTTTATTTCACTTATAACATTAATCTCACTAATCTACTCCACTCCCACGGTTTTTATTATAAATTTTGTTGATTACTTCACAATGAGGCTTTCAAATACAAATTTTAGTGATCATGTTAATTACAAAGTAGGTTGTGTTATGAGCGTAATTTTTTACTCTGTACGAAGTAGGTTACTTTTGGAGATATACCATATTGAATGGGTGACCATGCTTTGTACATCTGGTTGGCGTAACATGTGGTGTGCTAATCCCAACATCTTATATGCAGACTAAATGCTTCATGTATATATACAATGAAACCGCTATTAAAAGACACCTTAAAATGCAGAAACTTCCTTAAACAAGACAACATTGTTCAGCCCCTTTGAATCCTACAAAATATGGACATCTTCATAAACCGTACAGCTTATTGTGGTTCCAGTGGCGTCCTTATTACAGAGGTTTCACTGTATATAATTTTGTGTGCTACAACAAATCCTACCTGTTGCAGTCTACATCTCTAATCCTGCCAGTCTACATCTCTACATGCCTGTCAAGCCCTATGCATACTAAGGCCCATGGCTTGCATACCCTTATGCCTGTCAATTCCCATATCCCTCTAGTCTAGCCCTGAGCAACGCACAACCCTATCTTGTTCCACTGTTTGTTCTTTCCCATGAGGATAAGGTTTTTAACCCAGTAATGTGCAGAAGCCACTTTAGAGGCTTTAGGTGCAAATGTGCAAGTTTTTTCTCCAGCCAATTTTTATGAAATTACATACATACAAACTATATGGCATAACAATGTCTTTTGTATACTATTAAACCTGTGCGTTGTGTATAACAAAAGATACAGCCCATGGAAATTCTTTGGAATACAAGGGATTACTAGACTTTTCACTAGTATACATCAGTTATACAAATAAAAAATGGCATCGCCACCATCATCGTCTTCATCTTTCACGATTTTGTGCTGTAAATACGAAAGTAGACACCCGGAGAGAATGCAATGGGACATTTCTTGGTGTTCTCTGCACAGGCCAAGGCGAAGTGGCGGTGTACATTGTCCTAACAACACAAGCGCACTTCAATCCTGAAGGGGAAAAGTCACTCATAATTGCAGAGAAGGAGTAGAAGTAGCGAGAAGGCTTCTTTTCTGGTTTTGTGAACTATTTTGACATGTTCTAAGTGTGTGCATACGTTTTGTGTTTGCCTCTGCATTTATCTCTTCCATCCATCAAATCGGCGGTTAGATGCATATGAGAGAGACAGCCAGAGTGATTTTGAATCTCTAATTTGACACTCTTTCTAAGTAAAGTCTTTGCATTCTGGAATAATTTTTTGTATATTGTAGGTAAATTTTTAGCCTTGTATATATGTTGCTTTATGACAGCATTCCTTCTGTTCTTTTTAATGGCACTGAAGTGGATTTTGCACATTTGTGCATGCAGTTTTCGTGTCCTTTGCACAAAATAAGGTTAAGTACAGTATGCAATAGCACCCAATAGCCACTCAGCCAAGGGTTGTCGGGCATGAGACTTACCCTTCACTCATGCTGAATGAGGTAACCTAGCATCAAAACCCAATTCTATCACCTTGGCCATGCCCTGTATGTCCTTCCTAGGGCATACAGGGCATAGCAAGGTGTATGTGTGTGTACATGTGTGTGTGTGTGTGTGTATGTGTGTGTGTGTGTGTGTGTGTGTGCGTGTGTACGTGTTTGTGTGTTTGTGTGTGTATGTGTGTGTGTGTGTGTGTGTGGGTATGGGTGGGTGTGAGTGTTTACGTGTGTTTGAGCTTCTGTGTCACAGATGAGTTATGTCCAATTATAGAAAAAAAATTGGCAGACGTTAGCGAAACAATGAATGAAAATGCCTTTCTCTCTGCAGGAATAAGACAATGTACAATTCTAAATTATGTTACTACAAAAGCGATGACATAACTCATTTATACGCATACTTAGCTTAGGGGCTTATCCAGTACTTTTAGATTGCCTTTGTAGACCTTTCTTCAGGCCTACGTGAAACACAGACTGTAAAATCCGTTTGTAGAAATGTGGGTTACTGTATACAAAAGTAAGCTACAGATGTAGAACATAGTATATTCTTCCTAACTCAAATAATGAATGTTGATGCCTCAATAAGGATATCCACAAGAAAACATCTGCGTGGCCACAAAACACCAGACAGAAAATGAATGGAACAACATACAAAAATTCATTTATAAATTCTGAGAATTTGGTCCATTAGATCAAAAACTAAACCTTCCACATGTGGAACATGTCCAAAATCCTCGAGAATCTAGCACAGGCGCCTAATTAAAGAAATTTGCGCACTACTCAGGCTTCCACATGTGAACTTCACGTGATTAATAGCATTAAGGTGCGCAGCCATTTAAAATTTATGTGTAAACATATTTTATGTCACAAGTTTGTCAAGTGATAAAATGGTGACGAAGCACTTCTGGATTAGTTAGATCTTCAAAGGCCGGTAGGATGTGACATACGACCGATTGGCCTTTGTTTTTTAGGTTACTTGTTAGTACTTAAAGTAATGAAGGCTTTCCATGTTGGGGATTTAGATTGCTTGCCCACTCCGAAAGTTTCAAGTAAATCGTGAGTGCTTGTAGTGTCAAATTGTTGTTTTTGTTCATTATCTAAAAATCTACTTGGCCTACGAACATCTCCAACATGATAGTTCAGATACTACTATGATAAACCTTGTTTAGGTGTAATGGGTCCACAGCTGCCTACCTACGAATCCTACCGACCTTTCTTTACATTTTTAAAGCTCAAAGGAGAACGCCTGTTCTTCTGTTTAACCAATAGTTATTATTCTATGTTTAATATCAAATAAAAACACATATAACAAGCTACACGCTAAAAATCATTTCGTGCAGATACAGTTAACCAGCACAAAGAAATGAAGAAAATACTGCGTGATATTTTTCTTCACTTAAAGCCAATCAAGTGCAAAGTGGACATGCTCCACATGCGTCATGACTAGAAGTTAGATTACAATATCCTCTTGGGGTCATCTTCCTTATTCATTGGATAACAGAGGCTGTCAAATGAATATATTGATTAGGCCAAGTTTTAACTCGAATTACATGTTTGAGCTTAGCAGCCTTTACGAACTCAGCAAAGCAGGGCGCTCTGCAAGTATAGATCACTGCGTCATTGGCGGGCAAACTCCACCCTCGACACAGTCCTTCTACGACAAAATCGTGCACCTCGGCATTTGATGTTGAACTTGGGTGAATAATCATACATATATACAGACATATTCAACATGCATCATGACTAGAATTTAGATTACAATATCCTCTTGGGGTCATCGATCTTCCTTATTCATTGGATAACAGAGGCTGTCAAATGAATATATTGATTAGTCTAAATCACATGCATAATCGATACGCTCAAGTATTGGTCCAAGCGTAATTTTGAACTGTACACCATGTTTGGGCAGAGAACAATGCAATATATTATTCCAGTGATTTGACAAAATCTGCCATTTGTTACATGTTCAAATTGGTGTCTGTGTGTATGCATGTGGGGGTGTATATGTGCAGTGAATATTCCAGTATTTATAATATGTGGATGCCCAAGAAAGTACACACATGCATGTATATAAGCATTTGTGCAAATTGTGAAAATTGCTGGTTTTCATTTTCATGTGTATAGTTAAATTTAAAAGCCTATATCATTGTATCATTGCTAAAAACAGATCACTAATAAGTTTGCTGAGTGAAGAAGAGTAGTCCCAAAAGGAATTAATCAGCATTCCCAGTCTCTCCTTCAACAAGTTCAGTCTTTCCAACCTTTCCTAGATACTCGCTCAACACTTCCTACAAATAACCACTCAAATTCTCAGTAGAGGTGCCTAGGGTGAAGTCAGAAGGGTGTCCACCAAGGTACTAGAGTAGCTACCAACAAGAGCATGTATGATGACATGAACTTCCATCAGAGTATCAGGCCCTTTGAAGAGTATGACTGTTGATTCACTGATTGGCCACCCATAAAGTATTTGAACTTTACACCACCAGCATGCCTATATCTCCATTCACCTCCAGATGCATCATCCACCTACTTGCTAGTAATACCAATATCCTTCGCAATACTAAGCAAAATAGTCAAGTGAAGATAAATGTAGTGACTTTACTGTAGTGAATATGTCAGAAAGGCTTGGAATTTTTGTACCTATTCAGCGGTGTACATATAAATATATGTACAGTTGTGGTATCCTACTCTTTGAGATACGTGTTCGAGAGCTACCTAGTTGAACAACACAATCCCCAGATCACTAGCACTGCTTTTGCAAATTGGAGTGAAAGTATTCCTTGGTGAATGGGCTTTGAGATGCACTGAGAGAAATCAAAACAGCAGATTCACCACTATTGAAAGCAGATGTAAACTTACTCTATTTTCCTGAGTATGATGTAGAAAGCCCTTTTCAGTGTCCATGAGTAGAAGGTAACTTCTGGAGTCATTTGTATTGGCTTGTGTATAATATTATAATATTATAGGGGTGTATAATATTACAATAGTATTAATGATAGTACATGTAATCCAATATCATTACCCCAAAACCTTTTTAGTACTGGTGAAGGCTGTAGGTGCGAGTTATAAATTTGTAAAATGACATGATAGCAAGGTAGAGTTGATTTTTGCTCCGTTCTGTATGAGAATGGGGGTGGAAATGCTAGACAAGCACAGGACTATGTATACATTGGTGTGGTTGAAGAGAGTGCCGGGTAGTGCATGCAAGGCATGCATGCAAACTGGGAGGTGTGAAATATTCACATGCAACTTCTGTTCTGAATTGGTTAAAGCTGAGAGTTTTAAATGAAGACTATACTAATTGACTATACTAATTGGTATGCATGTGAACTTCTCAAAGATTTCTGTTTATTTCTGTTAAAGTTTTGATCCATATTTCACATGATGGAATACTTTCTAGGATATCTTTTCACATATCATAGTTCATATCTTCAACTGAGTAATACCTTGCTTTTGCGATTTGTGCATAAAGATATCCTAACAAGGACTGAGCTGACAGAAATCCTCACACATACCCATATAATATTATCTTGATTCTAAAGTGTTATGTCGTACAAGTAGTCTAAATAGACTGCTAGCTTCTATTGAATATATGAAACAACCAATGAGCAGTTTGAACTCTATTACTATCGCTAATGCTATATATTTTCACATACTATTATATTGTACACAAATAGATCAGCACAGGCACCTACTGACCATTTGCTCACAATTGTGTTTTATCTGATTGGTTTTACCTCATTCAAAATGTAACACTGCAGTATCCAGTGTTAGTAGGAAAAGATGACAAATGGGAAAAGTGGTGTCTCCTGGTTAATGGCACCATGCTGATGTTCTGGTGCACCAGACTAAAACATATTTTAGAACTCAACTGCAATCAATAATATTGTGTACATACATATAAGAGGACTGAATCAGGTAATTGGAGTAATTATGACTATCATTGTCCTTGAATACTATATTATATAGAGCCACAAGGTGTTAGGTATATGACAGCGCTAGACTAAAATATGGCGGAGAGTCTGGCATCATTTTGTGCTTGTTAGATTCAAAAGCTAAAGGAGAATTAGAGCGAAATGATAAATCCAAACTCTCGATCACTACCTGTTAAATTAGGCATACCCTACTCTTGTCATGTATGAATGGAGGCATTTCAGTTTGCTGTACAGTGAAACGGAACATAGCGGACACTTTGGGAGCTGAAAATCAGTTTGTTATGCAGAGGTTTCTACCATTCAGAGGTTAATTTACATGCATAGCTATCTATCAGGACCAGCAAATGCAGTCTTTTATAGAGAGGTTTCCACTTTTGTGAGAATTTGTTATACCGTATAGCGGGAAACTATGGCAATGGTGTTAATCTGGCACTTTTTAGCGGATTAGTGGAAGAACACAAAATTTAAGTCATCAATATCATAATCATGTTTTCTGCACTGATTTTCAGCATACGTCTCTCAGCTGCCAAGTTTCTAATGTGTAAAATGGCGGCAGAGCAACATTTTTGCCACAACTGTGGGACAAAACCCCTCAGTATACCAATAGTTTATAGCCTTTATGTTCAATTCGCCAAATTTAATTTTCGCCAATACTATCTGGAAAGGAATTCCCCAAATTTAATGCTCGCCAAAGTTTCCCGCTATATGGTAACGCAGGTGTGTTATGTGCGAATCCAGCCATAAGTGCAACATTATACGGTTTCACTCAATGAATTTCATTATAGTGCTAAATGCATGGGTTTGTCATGTGCAGATAGCTAGATTTTTGTGATGACATCATGCGCAAACTGGACGTATACGCGAGAACACGCAAAAGATGTTCTTTTGTAGAACACGTGACAGAATGTGACTGCAGTCTGAAGAGAGATGTTTGAGTGAAAATTATATTTCACAATTGAGGTGATAAAAATCTCGGCTGGGAGAAACGGCAATAGTGCCATCAGGTTCCCAATAGTCCAAACTGCAGTAAATAATAAGTTCTAGTCATGATGAAAGATGTTCTAAAATGCCATAGTTCAAAAGATTCTTGATTGGACCAGACTTCCAAGTAAAAATATAGGCCTTTACAATTGTAACCAAATTAATGAAGGATACTTCAAAGTTGATTTTAACACATTAGTGAATGATATTGAAGTTTATACCAGTTATACACTAGGGTTAGAGTTATATTTTGATGAATTTTGTGTCCACTTTTCTGCACCGAAGAGTCTTTTAGACCTAAGGAATTGTTGAATTGCTTTATCAACGCAGACAAGCTCCTCCAGATAAATATAATGTGATGTGATACCTATGCATGTAGTGTTTTCTATAGCAAGTAACCATATTTGAGTGTTTGGGTTTGTTCAGATATGGATTTATCTACCACATAAGCAAGCAGTATCTGGGAAAGTGTAAAACCTGCCATAAAGTTTAAGCTTGCATCCATGCTATGTCAAAAATAGGATACTGAACTCATCAGATTATATCAAGGTCCGCACATTCCCATTCCGATAACATTGAGGATGATAATTCTGCTCTTAGCACTGCTGTGCTCCCTGTTCCCATATTCTTGTGCCAAGTACTTCCAATGAATGCGCATTGCATTAATCAGTTGTGAAAATCTGGATTTGACATATTTGTAAGGGAATCATACAGTGGGACTAATAGGATATTTACATAGCAAAGCACAAAACCAGCACAAAATATGTATATGTGATCCATATTATATATATGTGACCGTACTTGTGAAAAGGAACCACTTTTTGGGTCTTGCCGATTTTGCATTTTTTGCGTGATTAGATAGCGTTCCGAACGCACACAGGGGCATTATAGCGCTTTTTGGAAGTTGGGGATTATAGGCAACAAAGTTATGGAATTTGTGGAATTTGTCACATTTTACCTATACGTCATTACCAACAGAAGGTAAACATTGTAATACGTCATCAGTAGCGGGCGCTAACGGTGGTTTAGCGATAGCAGAATCTTTCGAATCTTATCGACTTTGACAAGGCAAAAAGCCGTTTTGTGCCTTAATAAGTTTTGTTTAGGTATTTATAAAAGCACATCAATGTTTAGTAGCAATGTTCAAGCTACACTAGTACCGTCAAAAAGGGCCAGGTACCGCCAATATCGACCTTCCCACCTCGAATGATCATTGCAGAATGCCGAATCAATGTAAGAAAGTGCTGTGACACGTAACTGCACTATACTATCCAGGATATCCTAGATCACGAATGAAGCACTAGCTAAAATCAGCAAAATGTTAGCAGGCTCAGTCTACTTTCTGACTTTGTACTAATCGATTGATTTCGCACGCAAGCCAGTGCCACTGTCTCTGAGTCTTAGTCGTCAAGTATGCCACTTTCGCTGCAGATATGACTATCAATGACAAGAATATATGCATAAGAACTCACCGATATTTGTTGGAACCATTTAATGAAAAATACAACTTTCCGCACAACAAATTGCCGACCAGATCGATTGTTCACGTAGTCAATAACATTGTAGGGCGCTTATTTTCAATGTACCATACGAATTTAAATGCCCAATACTGATGACGCGCACCTTACGTCATCCTAAAATGGCGGATTGGAATCGTCCTGCAAATATATCGTGTTTTGGGGATGTGTACCCGGGACTTTTTCTGAACAACAAAAGAACCCAACGATTTAAAATACTTTTGTCTACTTGTTTTCGCTGAGCGGGGATTATATAAGCAGGTTAGCCCAAGATATTACCATTTTAATTGTCATTTTTAGCCATTTTTACCCGCTAAAAGTACATTTTTCGTTATAACTATTTCAGTTGGAGTTATATGTTCTCCGCTCAGCATCCATATCTTAAATGAACTTTACTCTTTCATCTCATGCCAGTTTCATCTCTTTGGGAGACCGTCTACACATCCCCAAATCGACGTTTAGAGAAAAAGTGTACCTTTTTCAAAATCATTTTTATATTTCTGCGTATGACACATGGGCCTGTTTTGTAGTTTATTGTTT
The DNA here is from genome assembly GCA_963170055.1 of Halisarca cf. caerulea. NCBI lineage: Eukaryota > Metazoa > Porifera > Demospongiae > Chondrillida > Halisarcidae > Halisarca > Halisarca cf. caerulea. The sequence continues at coordinate 815,059 of CAUJGJ010000040.1, read as the reverse complement.
CGATAAATAACATTAAAACACTAAACAGTTATAAAAATCGACGTTCATTGTTGTTTGAGCTGTAAAATTTGATGTATATATTACCATTTTGAGCGGCGGCCATTTTCTTCCACAGTCGAAAAGCGCTATAATGAGCCTGTGCACTACAACGTGAATCTACTTGCGCTGTCATCACAAGTTCCGTTCTAGAGTTGCGTCTGAATTTCTTTCGCTATCACGTAATGCTTACTTTTGAGCTACGAGAGTTAATAGTTCAATTTTGGTTAATATGTATGTTGTTATTATACGGCTTTCATCATTGCAGGTCTTTTTCATTATCCTTTCATACAGGCAGTGATTATGTCATTAACTGCAAGTTTAGATATGCAGATAATATGGCTGATTACATGAATACAATCAAGATAAAGTGCTATAACTTGCTTAAATTTAACCGTATCACACTGAAAAGTCAAAGAATGTTCAAAATTGCCTAAGGAAATGATATGTGTAAAAAACAAATGTTGCGCAACTTTGATAATTTGTTTTAGCGCCGTTCTCAAATGTTTGCTTTACCATGAAGTGATCCCTTTTTGCAAGTACGGTCATATATATATAAATGTATATGTATATATATATATATATATATATATATATATATATATATATATATATATATATATATATATATATATATATGTACAGTATATATTATACATACAAGACACAAATATAATGAACTGTAGTCAATTATGTAGCATTAACCACAACATGCAAATCCAATTAGCTGGTAATGAGCACAGTGACAATAATGACTCTAATTACATGTTAGGGCGAGCCCACACAATGAAAGCTGTACTTGGAGGTGACACTCACTGCAAAGGACTCCTGTACCAGGTAGTGGTAGTGTGTTTCTGTGGAGCACAGAAAGCAGCTAGTATTTATGAAAGCCAAGTTCAACCATCCCCAGAGCAACTGCTGTTGACATAACTAATATTGGAAGCTTCAGTTTGAAACTCAATAACAGAATGTACGTCTTTGTAACCATACTTCTTCCTCTTGTGGGAGTATGTTTTGCCAAACCAGGATGTGATCCCTCGGCTAGAGTGGACTGCGGTAAGATGCACCAAAGAGTGGTGGTATTGGTTGTTAGGCAACAGTATAGTCTTTTCAGAAAAGCTACTACTTTGTGTTAGTGGATTATCAATTTCACGTACAATTTTCACTCCTTTATTAAAGGATACTACGGCATCTCAGAAGGCCAGTGCACAGTAGATAGAGAGTGTTGCTGGAATGAAGACGAAAAGGTACAAACTGCTGTACACTATCATCTCAAGTATTGCCAGCACTGAGAACAACACAGGCAATATCAATACACATTCAAAATAATGATTTCTATGTGTATGTAAGGGTTATCTTCTAGGGCATATCTTCTGAGTTCATACCCTCATCATGTAGGAATGCACACATGGCTGGAAAAAATTTAGCCTATTCGGTATCCTTTGAGTATCACAGATATGTTATGTGCATATAGTGGGACTTCTGTATAGTTGTATATCTGACTATATATTTAGAAGTGTGGTAGTACTCCATGCATAGGGATGATTCAAAAACAAATTGGCGGCATTTACATTTAGCCTCTATAACGTAATCAAAAAGTGGTGCTTCAGAAAGTCCAGGCTTGCAAAAAAGAAGCAAATCATATACACAAAACAAAGTAATAACAGTAAGCTGTAAGTAATAGTGAACTGCAAACTTTGTAATTCTTGTTTGATAACACAAATTCAATATAGGGGAGGGGGGCAATAAATGAAATCAAATTTGGTGCCTGCCATTATGTTTTTAGATCTATCTACCTGCAAGTAATATAAGCTTTGCTTTCACATTTTTAGATTGTTATTGAAACTCAGTAAATTGTTTAGGAGATACTTTGACAGATTTTGTTAGCCTTAATTCCCATTAGGTATGTCAGCTGAATGAAGTAAGACTATAGTTTGGGGCTACAAAAATCCTGTAGGAAATTTAGAGAGAGACGTCGTTTAAATTCTAAATGGCATGTCACTTGTTACTGCCTACAAAGATGGTAATTTGAGTGTTATACATGCAAATAGTTCCTAACATGCAGTTACCTACTTTAGTACTTTTGTGATGAGGATGGAATTTGTGTAGCATGTGTACTACGTAACTCTATCTTCCCACAAACTGTTTCTATGCGGCACAGCTGTGCTGAAGTTGAGATTGTGTGATTGATTTGCAATTTCTCAGGATGTACCATGGTGCTTTTATGATGATGCTACTACTTGTTTCAAGTATAATGTCCCCAAATTTGAATGTGGTAAGTGGATGTTCTAGCACTACTGATGAAGCACAGCAAATTCTCTATGGTATACCAACATGTCATTTGCCAGATTATACTTTATACTATTTAAATATTGTGCACGAATTAGCTAAGATTACTATAAGTTGGAGTTGAAAACTTGCCATCCTTTTCAGCATAGTCTCATATTGCCCAGCCTGCTTCTCACCTCCATAATTTTTGGGCTGATGTAATTGGGTTGGCAAGAAGGGTCTGGTCAAAGGCTCGCACCAAATTCATTTCAGCCCTGTGTTTTGTGGGGCTCATTTCATATGCAGTTTCTATGGAAATATTCATATTGATTACTTTAAAGCATTAACGACGTGAAACAATACTCCAGTAGATGTGAGAGGGTTACCATACTGCGTCTGTTTTTCATAGAAGCCGCTGCCGTTCTCAGCCTGAACGAGGCTGAGAATGGCAGTGGCTTAAGGCTAACAAGTAAAAACTATGATCTCAATTTTGATTAGCTATGACACGTTTGTAACTTTACCGACTGGATACGGGAAGTCCGTTATCTGCACAGCTCTATGGGAGTATTGTCATCTGTATAAGTCTCCTTACTTCGCTTACGATGGATCTGCAAGTGAAATTTCGCCTATAATGGGCTTCTCAACTGAATTTGTTGGCAATATGCAAACTGCCGAATCTGCCACCTCCTTTCTGGAGAGGTTCAACTTTATACATTAGTCCAGAGAACATCATAGGAAGCCCTATATTTCAGAACTTCTTTTAACGATCAATACAGGAGGTGGTTGTTGGCATTGACAGTTTCACATCATTATGGTTAGTGCTACCGTACGCGCTCAAATTTTTGTGGGCCTAAACTTTCGCAGTTTTTGCGGATTGGAAGCCATCCGCGAAAGTTTAAAACAGCGAAAAGTTTGAAATCTTGCGCAATGATATAAAATGGCCGATGCAGTGATTTAAAATGGCTGTTGCTGAACAGCAGGCGGGCGGCGCTGTCAACGCTTTGTTGTATTTTTTTTTTGATCCATGATGATATACCTATATAGGAGTGAAAGAAGGTATCAGCTTGTCCGCTGTCTTTAATTTGTCTTCATTTGCATTTGTATGTGCCAGTACTGAGCTACCTGACGGTGATAAAGAATGTCGATTCATTCGTTTTTGGTTCGTAAGCATCCGGACTTTCCAGATTTGGAGCAAGTTGTCCCTTCAAGTATGGCAGATGCTGTTCGAAAAGAAATATGCAACACTTCGGAGGAAGAATCCGCTCCAAGGAAACAAAAAGGGGTACATAAAAGAAGATTACGCCAGAAAAGAAGATGAGGATAGCAACGTATGCCTCTGAAAATGGTATTGCTGCTACCATTCGCCATTTCAAGACAAAACCCGGATTTTCCCATTTTACTTTGAAAGAAAGTTCTGTTAGAGGTTGGAAAAAACCTACTGTACAGAAATTAAAATGAGAAGTACGAAAGGAGACATTGAGCCAATAGAGCAACTACCCTCAGGGCAGGTAGGACGTCCTCTGCTGTTGGGATGTGACATTGAAGACAATGCCAGGGAAATCATACAACAAATAAGGGAATCAGGTGGTGTTATCAATAATGCCGTTGTAATAGGAATCATAACTGGAATCCTGCGTGATGTTAACAGTAATTTGCTACTTGAAAATGGAGGTCCGATTAATGTCAACAAGGGGGTTGCTCGCAAACTACTAGAGAGGATGCAGTATGTTAAGCAAAAAGGTACAACGAAAGCCAAAGTGACACCTGCTTACTTTGAATCACTGAAAATGCAATTTTTAGATGATATGAGGACAGTTGTCATGTTTGAGGAGATCCCACATGAGCTTATTTTCAATTGGGATCATACTGGACTGAATTACGTACCATCATTACATTGGACATTGGAGACAAAAGGATCCAAAAAAGTTCCAATTATAGCCCTTGACGACAAATGACAATTGACAGCAGTATTTACCTGTTCACTCGCAGGAGAATTTTTGCCTCCACAAATAATTTATGGGGGGGAAAACACCTGCATGCCTCCCAAAGGTAAAGTTTCCACCTGATTGGCACATCACTAATACCCATAATCATTGGGCCAATGAGGATAGCATGTTGGATTACTTTCATAGCATACTGCTCCCTTATCTTGAATCTACAAAACAGAAATTGAAGCTACCAAAAGACTATTCAGCCCTTGCTATTTTTGATCAGTTCAAAGAGCAAATCACCCTAAAATTCCAGGCAACCCTGGCTGCCAATCATGTCATTGCTGTTCGAGTACATCCAAACTGTACAGTTTGGCTACAGCCTTTGGATTTGAGTATAAATAAGGCAGTTAAGGATTCCCTGCGACGCAGGTAGGTTATGTCTGATTTGGACATATCAACAATATGGCGGACGTTATCGAAGCACTATTACAACCCCACCTGATTTTCGGCGTAACAAGATATACAGTTCTGAAATATGCTTATACAAGATCAAGAACATATCTAATTTGTACCTGAGCAGACTAGAGGCTTATAAAGTAACTTTAAGATTGTCTTTGTGGACCTTTTGTCAGGCCTACGTGAAACACAAAGATGGCAAATTCCGGTCATAGAAATCGGGGGTTTTGCACACAAAAATAGGTTCAAAATGTAGAACAAAGTATAAACTTACTAAATCGAAAAATGAAAATCGCTGCTCCGTTCCGAGACCTTTATGTCCAAGGTTATCCAAAAGAAATACACCCGTCCGACCACAAACTGCCGGACATAAAACGAACGGAACAACGCACAAAGATTCATTTTTCGATTCCGAGGGTTTGGTCCTTTAGGAACAATCTCTCAAAGTTTCGATACCAAAACCTATAACTTCCACGACCGGAATTTTGATTGAAATATTCTTGTGGAGTCATCTTCCTTCTTCGTCGAATATCACATCCAGTCACGTGGTTTGATTACATCATACCAAACCAGCCTGCGTGTGCTTACTGGTAGAAAAGCCGCTGAGTTAGCTTTTTTCAACGAGCGAATTTGTCTAAGAGGTAGATCAACGAAATTAGCGATGGAAGAAGCCTTTGAGAAAGCTTTCGTCGGATCAAACTTTTGTTCAAGGCGTTTAGTCGGCGATTTCATGTGACCATTGCGTGAAATTCCTTCTAATGTAAACAAAGTAATTGCTATGTAAACAATCGTTCTGTACATAAACAATCCTCCCTGTTTTCGGACATAACATACCTGCGGAAGTCAGTTCCAATTGTGGTATGCTGATTGCATCACTGAAGAGCTAAAAGCATTTGTAATAATAATAATGCTAATGGAAGTTTTCTGTTGATTAAGTAATCTAGTATAATTTTAGACTAATTCTACTGCATGGAGTTAATATAGAATCCAACAAAACTGTTATATTGTCAGTGTGATGGATACTGTAATAGATAATACAAACCATGTGCTGTTACAGTAATTAATATACAATTATAGCAAAAATTAGTCTAAGAGAAAATGCATACTTCGTTTAGGGAAATGGTTCCAACTTATGGTTTTCAAAACAGCTTAAAAGATGACTGCGCATTTTCCCTTGGCTATATTACCTTGTACTCACATCTTCTCCAAAGACGATGGACGTTGCATAGGCAAGGGCAAAGAGACCACAATCCACACTGCCTTTCTGCTTCTGGCAAGGTTCCAAACGAATATTCACCATACTACAATGGAAAGTAGTTTGGATAGTTCTAGCAGTTGTCGGATCTACTGTTGAGTACAGAGAATCATACACATGGACTACCTTTCCCTTTTCTTTTGTATGTACTGTTATCCAATGATTCCCTCTTACAAATAAAATTTGCACAGCATTTGAAACTGGATGAGTATGAGACTTATCTTGTAACAAAGTAAGCCGCAGCCCATGCATATCTGGAAAAGACTCTTTGAGCAATCTTTGTCCAAAGTTCAAATGCTGATCTTGCAGACGTTCACTGCTTTCAATAGTGAACTTGTCATTCACTACAAGGGTGATGTCCTTGCATTGAAGCCACAATGTAGAATGTGAAGAAGCTGTCGCTAGGATCTGCAACTTACTAGTAGCTTCCACATTGCAAACTATAGATTCTGAAGATTCCTTTCTTCCTGGTGCTTCTCTGTGACAGTCGTTCACACAAGTAACATGTATTTCTAAATCTGTTGTACTTGAGGCTGTATCATAGGCAGGAGTATCCATGATTTTATTTTCTATCGACTCCTTGTTGCCTTTCCTATTCGACAAAATCTCTTGAAGGTGCTTTCTTACTTTGTCTAAAAGCTCAGGAGATCCCTGAAATTTCAAGGTACAAGGCACTTCTAGACCGCCTTGTGGAAGATGAATACTTCTCCTCCCATTATCCACGATAACACATTCTATTGTCCCGCCGTGTTTCAACAGCAACGTGCAAACGCAAGAAATCTTCCTTGGGACATGACCTACAGTCGTATTACTTTTCTTTACGGCAACGGCAAAGGGATCTTATCAGTTATCGTTGTGGTTGCAAAGGGCGTTAGGTGGTTTTCACAGGTATGCAATTAAATCATAACGCCCAATAATAATTATCACATTGTAGCCGCATGACCACCTTGACAATTTTCAAGATTTCAACAGTTTCACCAGCAACAGAAAGGATTATGGCCTTTCATTTTAGCAAATGAATGGTAATAGAGTGAGAAATTGCGGATCTGCGAGTATTCAAGCTTTGAAATCTCCAAATTACCTCCAAAGTTATGATCGTTATTGCAGCGTATAAATTAGCCTCCGCAACATTGAGAACACGTGACCAAGGGCGAAAGAAGTACTCTTGTGCATAGGAAAGTAATGGCAAAAAAGTCCTTTACCTGTATGGTTGAAACTTTGTCAGGTTATTCCTAAAGGGCCGAACTTACAATTTTGGATATGGGAAGATTGTCGTTTATACCGTTCAGTTTATGCACCGCCTTTTGATACTACAACCGTTCTGTTGGAGGAGAAATCTTTTGACATAACAGCCGTGGAATGGAGCAGCGCTTTCCCATATCCAAATATGTAAGTTTGGGGTATGTTCTATCTGGTGAATCGACTTGTGTATCAAAACTCAGAGGTCTTCCTTTCAACGGTTTTTGAATATTTGCTAATTTTGATATGGTTGAAAAATAGCGACCATGCAACAGGTACAACATGTTTTTGGTGCTTTTAATGACACACGAGTAAAACATGAATGTTCAGTTTGCTATCTGTATGGTTTCTTGGGGTTTGTAACCTTCAGGAAGCTAAAACAAAGCATTTAATTCGAAGCGTTCGGAAACGGCAGCCATTTTGTTTCATGGCAAAATCTGCCATAACATACCTGCGCACACTGTAAAGTCTCTCCTATCTGCGGAGTCCACAGTACCTGATAAACATGAAATCCACGCACACAGCTATCGATCTCAAACATTCTTCTCGCGATTCGAGCTAGACTGAGGCTGAAGCACTTCATGTGTCTGTGTCATTGCCCTGTTTGGCTTGGCAACCGTTAGAACTTTAAAGTGTTAATTGCGATATATTGTCTGCTTAGGCAGGTCTTGGACAAAGAAAACAGAGACACTGGATGGGGACCTGCGAAAATAAAAACATGAAAATGGCAAATTTGCGGCATCTGCGAAAGTTTTGGTCCGCGAAAATTTGAGCGCGTACGGTATTCACAGGCAAGAGTGAATAAGTGAAGCACACTATAATATGCGCTCTTGTGGTTTAACTCCTCAACGGATGAAACGAATTTGGTGTGGGTAGTTAACCAGAGCTTCTCACAAACCCAACGATGTCAACATAAAATATGGAAGCGAGAAGTGGTCTGGACAACATGAGACTATTTTCAGCATGCCACGATTTTAGAAGACTGTGCCGCAGATTAACAGACATTTGCTAAATCTGCACCTAAAGATGGATACAACTGTATCAGTGGTAGCAATTTGAACACATCTTGTTACCATACACTGTATACACCCAATTTCCAGTAGGACGCCAAAATAGCATACATCCTATTATGCAGTCTGTTTGTAACTTTTCATGATAACACTACTTGAAACACTACATCAATGGAACTGCTAAAGATATGGCTATTTAAGGATATGATATTATAATTATACCAGTGATACCTCAAATTCAAATTTTGGAGCAAATCAATCTCAAGGAACACAGACGAAACAATTGAATAAACAAAAAGTTGAACTCCCTCGATAGAAGGCTTGAGGCACATGAAGGTGTCAATTCTTGTAGTATTTAGAAAGGGGTACTCATACCACTCCCCATTCTTATGGTGTAAGATGTTTTAATGAAGAAAAGAAATCGAACTCCCTCGAAAGAAGACATGAGGCACATGGAGGTGTATATTCTTGTAGTATTTAAAATTAAAGGGGTGTTTATACCACTTCTGGTTTCTTATGGTGCAAGACGTGTTAGATATCTTTGTGAAAAGTACAGTTTTATTTATGATACCACACTATTGAAGTGACTAGAAGTAACCTAGTCAATTTTTGGGTGTAACCTATTAAGCTGAAACATTCCTTTATTTTGTCAACACATTTCATACCGATGACTATCAGCTTTTGTCCTATGAATGTGTATGCATGATGTACGCAGGGATGTTATGGCACTTTTCGTCAAAAAACAAAATGGCTGCCGCTTTCGAATGGCTCGTATATAATGCCTTGTTTTCTCTATCTGAAGGTAGGAAGACTCAAGAAAGCATCTAGATAGTATTTCGAACATTCCTATTTTGTGCATATGTAATTTAAAGAGCCAAAAACATATTGTACGTGTTGTACATGGTCGATTTTTAACCATACTAAAATAAGCAAATACACAAAAGGCACAGGTCAAGACATCGGAATTTAAACAAGCAAGTGAATTTAGAAGACAGAACATGTTCAAATCTTACTTTTCTGATTTGGGGAAAATGCTGCTCTATTCTACAGCTATTATGTCCAGCGATTTCCGATCACCAAGAACAGCTATAGCAATAAATGACTGTGCATAAACTGAATGGATGGACTGATGATCTACCCCAAAGCAGAATTTGAAGTTCAGTCCTTCAGCGATAATCTGACAAAGTTTTCAGTATCTACGTAGAGATCTAAACCTGCGCCTTTTTTGCCATAAAATCCTTGTGGACTGTAGTGCTTCTTTAGGCCTTTGGCACATAATATCACATGTCCACGAAGGCAAACTCTTCAAATAATTGCACATTCCATCCTATAATGACGTATAATAGTCGTGTTTAAGCTGTGGTCACATGGCCAGACCGTGATAAACTGTCTGGGGCATAATTATCTAATCGCATAAATTGTCAAACCACAAAACACCCCCTTGTAACCTCAATTCTGCCATAACATACCTGTGCAGTAAAGCCCGAGATATTGGTGTAAATTATTAAATAAACATTGTTTTTCAACAGGATACGTAGGAATCACCGAAAAGGAATGTACCGACAAGGGATGCTGCTGGCAGGAGTCAAGTGAGGAAGTTAGTTTTTGCTTGCATTGTTTGGAAATGTACATGTACTTGAACAACTCTCACACTACGCTAACTGTGCAGGATACGCCATGGTGCTTCAAATCTGCTGCGGTGGCTGCCACATGTGATGATATAAGTATTAAGACAGACTGTGGTGAGTGCACACTACAGTAAGTGTAAGCAAAATTAACTGACAGAACATGTGAAACTACAAAATAACAGGTTTCTCTGTACAGTAGTTATGTAGCTGCCTTTCAAGGTTGCTACACAGATTGCTGTATACTTGTCTACTGTGTATAGAGATTTAGCTAGGTAAAAACCTGTATCCTTTTTTTATGCCGATATGATGTATTTTTGTTGTAGCTTAAGTGAACAATTACCATGTATTTTGAGCCGTTGTGATACCATTAAATTTAATAATAATCATTAACGCAAACATTGAATATTCTTACAAAGTTGATCTGTTACACTCACTACCATAGTATGTATTTCATAATGTGTAGGTAGCTACAAACCTGGTATCAACAAGGAGGAGTGTGAAGCAAAAGGTTGTTGCTGGCAGGAGTCTGATGAGCAGGTGTGTCCATGTATTGTTGATGTAATGGTAGTACAGCTACGTGTACATCCACTATACATATATATGCTCTATATATTGTACTCTATTCTGCAGGGTATCCCGTGGTGCTTTCATCGCCTCGTTTACAAACTCTGAGGAGCAGTACAAGAAGAGCTTGGCTTTCATAGAGAAGTCTAACATAAACGATAGTTTAAGCAATCTTTATACCCATAACAAACTATTTTGTTGAATTCTATTCATATTCATTCGGGCGTATATGAATACCGAATCCACGTTTAGTGACGTTTTCGGTCGTCATGTTTAACTCTGTTACATACTGGCCTGTGATCTATCTGGTGACAACCTCAAGCCATTTGTAGAATACAACATTTCCATGCGGAAACAAAAGAACCTTTATCAGCTTGAATTTTGATTTTTTAGGGTCATTTTTACAGATCTCGGCTTTGGAGTGGAATTGTCAATGCCTCCGCATGGGAAAGTTCACAGCTATTACCTTAACCTTAACCCCATGGCAAAGATCGTAACTATTTGCTAAATTGTTGATTATTTGAACAGCAAAGGAAATAATTGGTTGAAAAGTAGCACAACAAGTAGCTTAGGTGTGTTTATACTGCCTTCAAACGCTAACTGTCCGTTTCGACACAAAGAAGTAAGTAACTGAGCAGTTTTGTAAGCAGTAAAATTGCCATCTTCTGAAGCCATTTAAGTGCAAATGGACATGTCCCACGTGCGAGTGTTCATTATATGGATTATTATTATTGTGTGTAGGCATTAGCAACTTAATTATCCGGGTCAAAGTTCGAACTGTTAAAGCATAGACACTATATTCTATGTGACCAGGACTGGAAGCTTGGCAGTTTTGAAGGACCATGATACTTAACCCTTCCAATTAAAAATGGTGAAATGGACGTAGAATAAATTTAACAAAGACGGTTATTTTAGCTGCGCAGGTAGGTTATGTGCAAACTCAGCCAGAAAAGGAGATGTTTCGTGGTTTTAAAGGAATGTTATGAAATAGGGTCACATTCACTAATTTTGCATGGGTTGGTCATGTGCAAACTGTGTGATCTCATGCATACTGGATACTTCGTCTTATTCTTGTTTAGTTCTTTCTAAATCTTCTAAAACCTTAACATCGCCTGAACAAATATGAAAATCGAAGCGGGGAAAAGTTAGCTACCATTCATAGGAATCCTTCAAAGTAGAATGCATTGGAACATCGTGAGCGAAGTCACCTGACTTTGGCGTGACTTAGGTGGAAGATGACAGAAGTTTCAGGGCCAATTTTCTTTGCAAAAGGCGGTCTTCTAAGCGGTGCTTTGTAGCTCTGAACCTTTACAAGGTTGTTGACTAAGGGCAATACTATGTTTTCACTGTATGGCTTCTTGATACATTGTTCCATTCGTTTAATGTGCATGTGTTTTTATATTGCGTCTTCTCAAAAACTATAAAAACCTGCACATAACAGGAACATATATGAATTTCAAGAAGCCATACTGTAAAAAGTTAGTTACCTTTAGTAGGAACCCTTCGAAGTAGAAATCGCATCACAGTGCTTCTGTTAAGTAGACCACCTTTTGGAAAGTTGTTTTCATATACTTTTAAATCTGCTGATTTACTCCCTGAATAAGAACTTTGAGAATGTTCTGAGTGCAGAAATGTAAAATCATAATGTACAAGTATTGTACAGTACCTTCGTATTGCTCACACAACAAGACAGGAAAGAAGAAATAGGGTGTATTTACGGTTAAGTTTATCAACTGTCATTTTGTTTTATGTGCAAAATACACATAACTCATCTGCGTGCTTTGACTTCTGGGAATCATCTTAGAGAGCTTCTTGAATAATTGTGACCAAATCACGTGAAGTATGAGGTTTTCACAGATAAATTCTTGGAATCATCTATTTGGCTATAGGATAAATAATTCCGTATGTGGTATTTCATTTGAAGGAAGAATGGAATCGATCGGGTGAAAACTGACAAATATACAGTGACCATTGTTGGACAACGTTGTTTAGGGTAAATCTTCATCCTATTTCTGTACTCTGCAGGATTTAGACTTATAACATGGGCGAATGCACACACAGTAATGTGAAGATTGTGCTGAGTACCAATTCAAGGTCCCAATCAGGGCTGCATACAGGATTCGGGGCTAGGGGGGGGCAAATTGAGCTTCCTAAAATCTTAGGGGGGGCAACACAATATGGGAGTTTATAGGTGTACAGAGACCGGGGGGGGGGGGGGTATTATACAGTAGGCAACAATGTTATTTATGTACAATTCAAGGGGGGTTAGGGGATTGGTGACAGTGATCTTGAGAAAAATTTTCAAAATTATAGCATAAAAGCTTGTTTTTCATCCATTTTCCAACAATTCATGCCTTTCAGGAACCCTTAGTGTATATGCTGAGATACAAGTTTAGGGAGGCAGCAGATCTCCAAGGGGGGGCAACAGATCTCCAAGGGGGGGCGAATGCCCCCCCCCCCACCCCCCCCTAAATGCGGCCCTGCCAATTCAAGGTCATCCACAGCATGGAAGTTTGGCAGTTATGCCCAAAATGTGAAACCTTTTTTGGGTGATTCTGCATGGCCATGTCTATGGTAGAATCATACACATGCTGTCTTGATTTTGATCTTACTTTAGTGACAGAAGTATGACACTTGTATTGGATGATATAAAGTTGTAACTTAAAGCATTCTTCGAAAAGGGTTGAGTATGATGGTCACAGAGAATGTGACATCATGTAATGATTAGGTTTAACAGCTTTTACTACATACACATACATTATAACTGACTTGGATAGAATACTGTAGATATTTTCACCTACAATGTTGCATGCGGTACATGGCGCGATATATATACCAAGCTTTATATCTTTTTTTTTTACCGCAGATGGTGAACGGTTCAGCCTTTAAGTTATTTGAACATGAACAATACTATGCTTTTGTTAATAATTGTAATTATCTCCCAATGATGTCATACATCAAAGGCACCGCCTGGGTGGTAAATCGTGTACCATCCCTGCGGTCAGGGCAGTAACCTACAAGTGCCCAGTTTGTCATAACAATTAAAAGTTGTCAATTAATGCGCAAAAGGTTGCAATAACAACTTCCACAATGTACAGCAACAATAGCAGAGTAGCTGTCTTTAAGTGTTAAAAGGAGATAAAATAGTTATCACATGGCTTCCTTGGGGAGCAACATGTTTACTGACCTCATCCCTCGGGTGTTCGGTCAGTAAACCGGTTACTCCCCAAGGAGCCATGTGGTAACTATTGCGCGTTTTAAGGTTCTTTACAATTTCGAGCAATTTACAATACCTAAAGAAAAACATATAGGAAGGGAACAAAAACGCCGGTGGTCACTGGGAAAAGCTCAACAGGGAACAGCAAACCTATTAGAACCATAGTAAACTGAATTATCTAGCAATTGTATGTTCCAGGAGTGAAAAGTCTCTTCCATTCGTGAGCACAAGAGCAAAACTACTGCAAGTCTGAATTTCGTCCAACCTTCGAGTTTCAACTTCCGCAACATGGAATCGCTAGATTTTATCGATAACTCACTTTTAAAGGAGATTTTGTCCATTCAAAAGCTCTTTCCCACCGTCCACCAACGTTTTTGTTGACATGCCCAACAAGGTGATCAAGAAGCTTAATCACAAGAATATCATGTGATAATAATAATTATGACACATTAGGGCATCACCACATGCGCGGTAGATTCAAGAGTAATGGATCTTTGCATTGATCTCGGAGGAATTTTGGTCATGCCTTTCACTTCAACCATTGGGACGATTTTCAACAGTGGTTTTTGCCATACTTTTGTTTACTGGTATTATTCCGATTTCAATTCCATGTTGGGGAAGTTGAAAATCGAAGGTTAGATGAAATTCAAATTTGCAGCGATTTTGCTCTTGCATTGTTTTATAATTTGATTACGAATGGAAGAGACTTTTCACTTCTGCAACATACAATCGCTAGATAATCCAGTTTACTATAGTACTAATATGTTTGCTGTTCCCCTTTGAGCTTTTCCCAGTGCCCACCGGTGTTTTTGTTCTCTTCCTATACGTTGTCCTTCAGGTATTGTAAATTGCACAACATTATAAAGAACCTTAAAATGCTTACAAGTAGTAACAAACATGTAATATTGTTCATGTTCAAATAACTTAAAGAAGCTTGGTATGTACATTTATCACGAGCGAACTGCGTGACTAACAGCAAATATATGTGGCGAACATCAACTTTTATCACTATGCACTCCAATGAGCCTTATCATAACAATCTGGACATCTTCCACATGTGGTCATTGTTCCTCATGCATATTTTATAGTTACTGCAAAATTCAAAGCTCTTTCAGTTTCCTACATAACATAAGGTGGTAACTTTGTAGCTAACATTGCTTCCTTATAAATTACAATGCTAAAGAACAGAGACAAGTTTTGTGCAGTAATTTCCATCACATGTAAAATTATTAAGGATACAAAATACACTAATGCCATATATATAGCATTATATAGATATGACTGTTCAATTCCAATAATTCTTTGTCTAAATGTATAATCTTACATTATATTTAATATCGTGGTGAAACTTACTGGTAAGTGATAGATTTCTAAGAAATAGTTTGTTATGGGTATAAAGATTGCTTAATCTATTTTTAATGTTAGACTTCTGTATGAATGCTAAAGTCTTCTTGTACTGCTCCTCAGAGATTGTAAACGAGGCGATGAAAGCACCACGGGATACCCTGCAGAATAGAGTACAATATATAGTGCATATATATGTATAGTGGATGCACACGTAGCTGTACTACCATTACATCAACAATACATCGACACACCTGCTCATCAGACTCCTGCCAGCAACAACCTTTTGCTTCACACTCCTCTTTGTTGATACCAGGTTTGTAGCTACCTATACATTATGAAATACATACTATGGTAGTGAGTGTAACATATCAACTTTGTATACGCAGCTGTGACACGTGCAACATGTGCAGTGTTACCAAAACGGCCGCCCTAAAGTTGGCTGAAATCAACCCCCCCTATTCATGCATTTAATGTACTTATGTAATACAAAAAGCATACTAACATTAATAACTATTCAATTCTACACCAATTCACTTAACTTTGTTGTCAATACTTCACAAAGCCAAATAAATGACCACAGATTCGGACCTTAAAAATAACTTTATTGCAAAACCCGGTCATGTAAACCATCGTTTAAAACAGCCATGCTTTGTCAAGAATATTCTAACATCAATATCCAATTAAATTTTCACCGCTATCAAACTTACCATTCTCTTTCGTTCCTGAGATGTCCATCAAAATGTTGTTTTTGACACAGAGTAAAACCACAAACTTGTGTACATGTCGGGATTGGAGCATGCTATCATAATCGACAGCGGTGAAAATTTAGTTTTATCTATTGTGATCAAATTCCCGCAACATGGCTCCTCTACACAACCGTTTAGATGACCGGGTTTTCGAAAGAATTTCACTCATTGCAAAATTCTCTCTCGCCGTTTTGTCACAAGCCGGTCACATGATATGATGACGTCATCAACCAAAGGTAAACGGTCTGTGAAATTGATCTTTCTTCTAGCATGAACGAATAACTATTAGAACATTTTGAAAACACGAAATGCGCAGACTATTGCAACATTCGATACAATTCACTTCGGTTTGAGAACAAGAAGGGCTACATTTCAAGTGATATCATAAACATTCACATGATTAATATATGTACATTAGTAAAACTTGATACTATTCAATCAAATTCCTTTGTAAACCACACAACGCCCCTATGTTTACAGAATAGGCCCATGTTATACCTGCATAAGAGTATTCAGTGTTTGCAATAATGATTATTATTAGTAATGAATAAAATTAATGGTAGCACAAAGCCTCAAAATGCAGGGTAATTGTTCACTTAAGCTGCAACAGGATTACATCATACCACCATATAAAAGTATAATATGGGGTAAATAGCTTTATCTAAACAGCAGACAAGTATACAGCAATGCGTGTCCTGGAAAGGCAGCTACATAACTACATACGGAGAAACCTGTTACTTTCTTAGGTTCACCTCTTCTGCCAGTTAATGTTGCATACCCTTACTGTAGGGTGCACTCACCACAGTCTGTTTTAATAGTTATATCATCACATGTGGCGGCCACCGCTGAAGATTTGAAGCACCATGGCGTACCCTGCATAGTTAGCGTAGTGTGGGAGTTGTTCAAGTACATGTACATTTCCAAACAATGCAAGCTAAAACTAACATTCTCACTCGTCTCCTGCCAGCAGCATCCCTTGTCGGTGCATTGCTTTTCGGTGATTCCTATGTAGCCTGTTGAAATACACAATGTATTTACACCAATATGTCAGGCTTAACTGACAATGTATACACATTCATGGGATAAACACCGATACGCATGTGGGACATGTCCAGATTTGTTATGATAACGCTCCTGAGTTTGCATAGTGATGAAATATTATATTTCGGCGCCTATAAGTTATTAGTCACACATTTATCTCGTGATTTAGGCTGATATTCGGGCGTATACGAGTGCCAAATCCATGTTTAGTGACGTTTTGTGTCGTCACGGTTGCTGTGTCACATGCTCGCTTGTGACCGAACTGAATGTTCTTCAGAATTTTAGTTTTCGGCTGGGTGATGCACGAGGGAACAAGCTAGAGGCAGTTTCATGGTGCCAACTTTGAGCCATCTGAAGGATACAACTTTTCCATGTGGCAGCAAGAGAGCTTTTGTTCCTGTCCCAAGTTATAGACGCTTGAAGTTTGTCTTTTGAGGGCCAATATTACAGATCTCGACTTTGGAGAGGAATTGTTTTTGCTGCCGCATGGAAAAGTTAGTAAATGTTTTACTATAGCGATTTATGTGAAAAAGGAGTCTTAAAAGCGCTCCACCATCTATCACCCTAAGCGTTTCACTTTTTAGTAGGGGCTAGTAAAACCTTAGTAGCTTCTGCGCGCTTGAAGCAGGTCTTTCAAAAGGGTAATCGTTGAAACGCTTATGTGTCTCCCTACGTGTTAAGCCTACTTTTGTCGCTCTGAAGCTTCTGAAAGTTGAGAACAGAAGCTGTAAAAATGACCGAAATTTTCACACCTTTGAATTAGCGCAGACATGTCCCACATGCGTAGTCATCGGTGTGAAATGTGTTGACAAAATAAAGGAATGTTCCAGCTTAATAGGCAACACCCTAAAATTAACCAGGTTATTCCTAGTTCCTTGAATAGTGTGTTATTATATATGAAACTGTACTTTTCACAAAGAGATTTAACACATCTTGCACCATAAGAAACCAGAAGTGGTATGAACCGCCTTTTATTCTAAAGGCTACAAGAATTTACACCTCCATGTGCCTCATGTCTTCTTTTGAGAAACAGGAAGTGGTATGAATACCCCTTTCTAAATAATACAAGATTGACACTTTCATGTGCCTTGTGTCTTCTATCAAGGAAGTTCAATTTTTTGTTCACCCAATAGTTTCGTCCGTGTTCTTTGAGATCGATTTGCTCCAAACTTTGAAATTGAGACATCACTTTTATATATAGTATTATATCCTTAGATAGCCCTATCTTTAGCCTTTCCATTGATGTAGCGTTCAAGTTACCACAAAAAGTAACATTAAATTACAACCAGAATGCATGCGATGTATACTATTTTGATGTCCCACTGGAAATTGGGTGCATACAGCATATGGTACAAGATGTGTTTAAAATGCTACCACTAACACAGTTGCATCCCCATTTTAGGTGCAGATGTAGTGAATGTCTGCTAATCTGCAGCAAAGTACTGTAAAATCATTACATGCTGAAAAGGGTGGAAGGTTTTTAACTCAAATTTATTATAATCTTAGCTAATTCATGCACAATATTTGCATAGTGTAAAGTGATCTAACAAGTGAAATGTTGGTAGATTGTAGAGAATCTACTGTGCTTCATAAGTATTGCTAGAACATCCACTTACCACATTCAAATTTGGGGACATTATATTTGAAACAAGTTTCAGCATCATCATAAAAGCACCATGGTACGTCCTGAGAAATTGCAAATCAAATGCAACACACAAATTTTACTTTACCTGCATATGAACACTTTATGGGAAAGATAGAGTTGCACAGTATGCACGCTACACAAATTCTCTTCCCATCCTTATCACTAAAGTACAAAAGTGCGTACCTGCATGTAAGGAACATTTTGATATGAAACGCGTGAATTTACCATCTTTGTAGGTAGTAACGATATTGCTATAATCTCCCTATTATATTTAGCTGACATGCCTAATGGCAATAAAGGCTAACAAAATCTGCCAAAGTATCTCGTAAGCAATTTACATGATCATAACAAGTAATTTGAGTTAAAAACTTGTGGGGGCAGCCAACCCACGCACTTGAATCACTTGCAAAGCATTGGAGTGTAAGTGCACAGCTGAACATTCATAGAACATGTTGTTTATTGTAACTGGGCGATAAGTTTGAAAACAATTGCTATATTTGGCAATTGTTTTCAAAACAATTCCTATAACTTGTTCCTGTATAAATTCATACTTCTCTATTACTATTATATAAAATTTCTATCAAAAGATTTTTCTTCAAATCCATATTATATATAATATATATATATATATATATATATATATATATATCGGACGAGCGTTACACACCGGAAGTCCAAAAGAAAACAATATAGGGGCTGCCTGTGGCAGCCCCTGAAAACATCCAAGAATGTAAACTCTCTTCTGCATTGTCGGCAAAATTTGTATCATTGGCAGATAGATAGGAATAAAACATAATGGCAGGCACTAAATTTGATTTCAATAATTGCCCCCTATAATCGATTTGTGCTATAAGACAAGAATGCAAAGTTTGCAATTTACTATGCCCTTATTCCTATATTGTTTTGTGCATATACTCTGCTCCTTTTGCACAAGCCCTGACTCTCTGAGGCACCCCCTATATTGTTTTCATTTGGACTTCCGGTGTGTAACACTCGTCCGATATATATATATATATATATATATCGGACATTCTTTCTTCAAATCCATATTATATATATATATATATATATATATAATATGGATTTGAAGAAAAGTCTTATAATAGAGAATTTATATAATAGTAATAGAGAAGTATGAATTTATACAGAAATGAGTTGAAAACAATTGCCCAATATGGCAATTGTTTTCAAAACAATCATCCAGTTACAATAAACAGTATGTTCAATGAATGTTCAGCTGTGCACTTACACTCCAATGCTTTGCAAGTGTTTCGAGTGTGTGGGGCGGCAGCCCCCACAAGTTTTTAACTCGAATTACTTGTTGGCTTGTTGACTAAGTTACAGAGGCCCAAATGTAAATGCTATCTCACTCCTAAGTAGTCAGATATACAACTACTGTATACAGAAGTCCCACTATATGCACATAACATATCTGTGATATTCAAAGGATACTGAATAGGTAAAATTGTTACCAGCCATTTGTGAATTCCTACATGACGAGGGTGTGAACTCAAAAGATATGCTTACATAAATACACACAGAAATCATTATTTTAAATGTGTATTGATACTGCCCATGTTGTTCTCAGTGCTGGCAATACTTAAGATGGTAGTATATAGTAGTTTGTACCTTCTCATCTTCATTCCAACAGCACTTTCTGTCTACTGTGCACTGGCCTTCTGAGATACCGTAGTATCCTTTAATAAAGGAGTTAAAATTGTACGTGAAATTGATAATCCAACAGAAAGCAGTAGCTGTTCTGAAAAGACTATACTGTTACCTAACAACTAATACCACCACTCTTTGGTGCATCTCACCACAGTCCACTCTAGCCGAGGGATCGCATCCTGGTTTGGCAAAACATACTCCCACAAGAGGAAGAAGTATGGTTACAATGATGTACATTCTGCTATCGAATTCCACATAGAAGATTCCAATATTAGTTCTGAAAATAGCTGTTACTCTGGGGCTGGTTGTACTTGGCTTTCATAAATAGTAGCTGTCTAAAATACTCCACAGTACACATACTAGCGCTGCCTGGTACAGGAGTCCCTAGCAGTGAGTGTCAACAGATATCACATCCAAGTACAGTTGTCTTTGTGTGGGCCAACCCTATACATGTAATTAGAGTCATTATGGTCACTTGTGCTCATTACTAGCTAATTGGACTTGTCTGTTCTGGTCAATGCTCCTGATTGACTACAGTTCATTATATTTGTATAAATATTTATGTATATATATATATATATATATATATATATATATATATATATATATATATACATATATATATATATACATATATATATATATATATATATATATATATATATATATATATATATATAACCATATAAAAACCATTTGAAAATGTGCAAAAGATGTGAATTGTCAATAAACATTGGAACAAGGTAGGATTGTTTGCTGCTCAGAGCTGGACAGGCATATGGATAGATATGCTTAAGGCTAGACAGGCATAGGGCTAGGCATACATGGACTAGACCGTCATAGATCTAGAGCTAGTCAGAGGTGGGTTGGACTGGGTACAGTGTGTAATTACTAAATGAAACAGCAACATTAATATTAATGCAGGATGTAGGAGTTTTCACGTAGCTTCATCAAAATACGTGGCTGGTTGAACTACCAGATTTCCATGTTTCCATGTCCGCCATGTACTGGTATTAACTTCAATATCCTTCAGAATGAACTAATATAAACTTCAATACCCTTCAGTAATGTACTTGTATAAACTTCAATACCCTTCAGTGATGTACTAGTATAAACTTCAATATCCTTCAGTAATGTACTAGTATAAACTTAAATATCCTTCAGTAACGTACTAATAATATATTATTATAAACTTCAATATCCTACAGTGATGTACTAGTACATACTTCAAAATATCTTCCATTAGTTTAGATACGAATTTCAAGGTCTTTCATTCTTGCTTGAAAGTCTTGGTCAAATGCAAGAATTTTGATCTTTGGTACTTTATAGCATATTTCATCATGACTGGAACTTGAGGTTTGAATGGTAGCAGACCCAATTTTAACACTTCATGCTTGTTCTGCTAATATGTGACCATACTTACGAAAAGGGACCACTTCACGGTAAAGCAAACATTTGAGAACAGCGCTGAAATATTAAATTATTGCAAGGTGCACGGAATTCGTTTTTTGTGCATATCTTTTTCTTAGGCAATTTTGGAACGTTCTGTGAAGTTTCAGTGTGATACGATTAAATTTCAGTGAGTTATAGCACTTTTCAGTGAGTTATAGCACTTTTTATCCGTACAATCCGCCATTTTCTCCACATATCTAAACTTGCGGTCAATGACATAATCACTGCCTGTATACAAAGACAATGGAAAAGACCTGCATGTGACAAATGCCGTATACTAACAGTATACATACTAACGGAAATAGAACCATTAACTCTCATAGCTCAAAAGCAAAGTTTACGCGATAATGGAATAAATTCAGATGTAACTCCAGAACGTAACTTGCGACAACAGCGCAAGTGGATTCACGTTGTAGTGCATTTGAAACGCTATTAAATCATGCAAAAAATGCAAAATTGGCAAGACCCATGAAATGGTCCGTTTTCACAAGTACGGTCACATATGTCAGATCAATGCTACATTTGGTCAGACATGATCAGATGTGACTGTAACATGGTGAAAACATTTATGCACCAGAAACTACATAGCCAAAAGTCAGTGGGAACACACACTGCACTACTTCCACACAAGAAACTGCTTTGAGAGTTTTAGTCAGAGTCCAATTTCAGTAGATCAAACCACTCATTAGTGATTAATAGTCTCTATTGGCTTGATTGTTGTGGTGCCTTGCTTGGTTTTACCAGTGAAGAATGGTGTTACTATTTATAGTAACAAAACGGCTGCATTCGTCGTAGTCTCTATCAGCACTGCTATAAGAACCTAAACTAAAGAATGTAAGGTTAATATTTAAGAATCGATTGATTGACTTGCATTCTTCATTCATCGTTTGAGAGTAGAAAGGGTTAGTGTATCTTGTCATTTTTCATCACAGGCCAAAAATTGACCAACCAAAATGTCAGATTATAGAACTTATTCTGCGGCCATCCTAAGACTAAGCACGGCATTTGGCTGATGGCCTACCGTTATAATTTGGTCTGTGGTAGTAAACCGAAATGCAACCATACAACCTTTCATACACAACAAGAGTAGAGAATATGCCTACTTTGACCATGCTGTGAGATTTTGGATTAATCATTTCATTCAGGTTCCCCTTTGGCCACTGAATCTAACAAGCATACAGCACAAACTGACAGTCTGCCATATTTAGCCCAAACTGTCATATACCTAACTCCTTGTGGCTATATAGCATTCAATGACAATGATAGTCATAATTACTCCGATTACCTCATTGAAATATAATTATGTTTATATCTGAAAATAATTTGTTGTTGTATTTCGCAGGTATGTTATGGCACTTTTCGCCAAAAAACAAGATGGCTGCCCTTTTTGAATGGATCGTTTAAAATGCCTTGTTTTCTCTTCCCGAAGGTGGAAAGACTTAAGAAAGCATCTAGATAGTATTTCGAACCATCTAGATAGTATTTCGAACATTTCTATATTGTGTATATGTAATTTAAAGAACCAAAAACATATTGTACGTGTTGTAAATGGTCGATTTTTAACCATACTAAAATAAGCAAAAAACGCAAAAGGCGCGGGTCAAAACATCTGAATTTAAACGCACAAGTGAATTCAGAATACAGAACATGTCCAAATCTTATTACTTTTCTGATTTGGGGAAAACACTGCTCCATTCCATGGCTGTTATGTCCAGGGATTTCTGATTGCAAAGAACGGTTATAGCAACAAATAGCTGCGCATAAAGTGAACGGAAGGATCGACAATCTTCCCCAAATCAAAATTTGAAGTTCCGTCCTTTAGCGATAATCTGACAAAGTTTTAAGTATCTACGTATAGAGATCTAGACCCGCACCTTTTTTGCCTTAAAATTCTTGTGGACTGGAATGCTTCTTTAGGCCTTTGTCACATGACTTCACATGTCCACAGAGGCAAACTCTTCAAATACTCGCGTGTTTCAGCCTATAATGACATATAATTGTTGTGTTAAACTGTGGTCACATGGCCAGACCGTGATAAACAGTCTCAGGCGTAATAATCTAATCGCATACCTTGTCACACCACAAAACGCCCCCTTTCAGCCTCAATTTTGCCATAACATACCTGCGTTATTCTTGTTTATTTGTACTGTACTATAGACATATATATTTTATAACTAGTTCAGACAGAGTCTGGAGGGGCTCGCCTAAGCTCGAACAGTGTACAGTGGTCTGCACAGACATGCAGTAGCAGTAGCAACAGTGAAAAAGCAGTGCACACGTATTGCCTATGTATCGTGATATGCTCTGTTTAGATAATAATAATGATACATAGTTCACAGATGTATGAGAAAACTGGTATTGCAGCGAGGCTTCTCGACGTACCATAATAATTACAACAGCAAATTTAATATTTTATGGAAAGACAGTACCACTGAGCAAAGAGAGCACCAGCATCATCACGAAAAGTAATACAGAGTCTACCAAAGATAACACCAACATGATCGCAAACAGTAACACACAGTCTATCAGAGATAACACCAACATGATCGCAAACAGTAATACAGAGTCTACCAGAGATAACACCAACATGATCGCAAACAGTAATACAGAGTCTACCAGAGATAACAGCAACATGATCCGTACGCTCGCGATTATTGTTACACACGAGATTCAGCACGAGATTCGGCATACGCCGTTCACCGCGGCATACGTCCTTCACAAATGTATGCGAAACCGGTTCGGCGAAACAGTAAGGCTTGCTGTAAAATAGTTTCCTGCTGAACAGTAAGGCTTGCTGTAAAATAGTTTCCATTTAGCAGCCTACTTGTTAACAATCGCCAAATGAGTAGAATTCACGCTGTTACGATAGCTCAACGATCCGCAATGAGTAAAACCCTGTTATTAACGATGACCGACGTACCATAATAATAATAATCAAAAAAATAATACATACCATTGGAGCAGCGCGGACTCGTTTATGTGGGGCTCGCTTAGGCTCGCCCCAATGAATAGCATTATTGTGTAATAGGTACAGCTGCATCGTGTGTACTCATGGCTCTGATTTGTATTTCCTTGGCTCAAAAATACATAGTTTGAAGTGTTACCGGGTTCAGCATGCCCATTAGGAAGTGAACTGTCTGTCATTGATATCACATGCAGGATATGTCTGCACTAATTCTGGGGAGTGAAACTTTTGGTCTTGTTTACAGCCTTTGTTCTCAACTTGTAGAAGCTTCAGAGGGTCAAACAAGGGCTTAACATGTAGATAGATACATAAATGTTTCAAGGATTACCTTATTGAAAAGCATGCTTTGATTGCACAGAAAATAGTAAGGCAATCCTAACCCCAACTAAAAAGTGGAATGCTTCGGGTGCTATATGGTGAAACACTTCTATGATCATTTTTCACATAAATCACTTAACCAAAAGATTACCAACTTTTCCATGTGGCAGCATTGACCATTCATTTCCAAAGTTGATCTGCAAAACTCGCCAACAACAAGCGATTCGAGTTTAAAAAACTCGTGGGCCGCCCACGGCCCTGGAAACTCGAATCGCTTGGAAATCGTCTTCGAAGAACTCTTCTGGTCGAAAAGACTCTTCGCTGATAAAATCAGAAGCGAATGAATGAGTTTTACCGAAATATAGCAGAAAGATTACGTACCGACTTTGCGTCCGCCATGTTGTTGACATATATATATATATATATATATATATATATATATATATATATGTATATATAGACGGCCCAAAAATGTTGAATGTAGCCCTTTAACTTAGGACAGGAACAAAAGTTCTGTTGCTGCCTTAAAGAAGTTGTATACAGCAAATGGTTCCAAGTTGGCTTCAAGGAACTGTCTCCAGCTTGTTCCTTCACATAGCTCCGACTATTCGGAAGAACATATGCATCTAGTTAGGTAAGTATGTATACCTACTTTCATAATTATGCAGTATATAAAACAATTGTAACACAGTTTTAATAAAAGATCAAAATGAACCAATCATATAAGATGAACATATCTGTTTGTACTTAAATGGCTTCTCAGAGTCAATAAATCTTCTGTTTGCTGTTTGCTAGTTCCTTTGTTCTGTCACAATGTGTATGCAGCAGAATGGGCAATGAATGGTTTTGAGGCAACACAAACACATTATGCAAGTGAACATCTTGCATGAAATGAAATCACGAGCCCAAACATATTTGGGTTTGTGCCACATGTGTATTTCCTCCTTTACCCCATTACAAAATGATAAACCACACAGTGCATGTAGCAGCATTCATGGATAAGGTGTGGCAACCAAACTGACCATAAAAGCTCCAATTACCCATAGGTGTTCAGCCCACATAAATAAAAATGTGCACTGTGGCCAAATTGGGTGACTGTGTGCAATTGACCTGTTATTCCACTTTGTGTTAACCTCTGTGTACTGTGGGACCCACAGATCAGTCACTATTTATAGAGGTTCAGCACAACCTTCTTCATTTGAATTGTGCCAGCTAACACTTTGTAACAGATCATTCAAGACTATAACTAGTGAACAGAATGTACATTTTTGTTGCAGTACTTCTTCCTCTTGTGGGAGTATGTGTTGCAGATCCAGGATGCAACCCTGCAGCCAGGGTGGATTGCGGTGAGATAATGCAATTTGCAGTGATTCTATCATCTGGAGAGATAAAGGTTTACAGATTATCAAGAAAATATAAAAAAATTGCACATGGGTATTAAGACATGATGTGCATCAATTATTAAGTCATAATACAGTGTACAAAATGTGCTTTACTATTCCATTATTTGTTGTGCATATTTTCTATTCTTAACAGGATATTTCGGCATTACTAAAGGCCAGTGTACAGTCGACAGAGGATGCTGTTGGAATGAAGAAGAAGAGGTAAGTTTATTCGTACAACAAAACCACTTGCATCTACAATTAGAACATCAGAGGTGTAGTCTACCTGTGGAAGTATGCAAGCTTATGCAGTTTACATAGTTAACACACATGAGGGACATGTCCAGATTTCTTATGATATCGCTCCTGAGTTTGCATAGTGATGAATCTTATTCTTCTGCGCCTATAAGTTATTAGTCACGCATTTATCTCGGGATTTAAGCTAATATTCGGGCATATAAGAATACTGAATCCACGTTTAGTAACATTTTCTGTCGTTATGGTTGCCTTGTCACATGCTGGCTTGTGACCAAACTGTATGGATGATGCATGAGGGAACAAGCTAGAGGCAGTTTCTTGGTGCCAACTTTGAGCCATCTGGCGGATACAACTTTTCCATGTGGCAGCAGAGAGCTTTTGTTCCTACACATGTGGGACATGCATATGTCCAGATTTGTTATGATAGCACTCCTCAGTCTGCATAGTGATAGAATGTTCTTTTTAGGCACCTATAAAATTCTGGTCATGCAGTTATCTTGTGTTTCAGGCTGATATTCAGGTGTATACAAATGCCAAATCCATGTTTAGTGACTTTTACTGTTGCTACTGCTGGTTTGTCACACGCTCGTATGTGATCCAATAATGTTCTTCAGATATTTTTGTTTTTTTCTGGGTGCAACTCACACAATCGCCGAAGAATGGTTTATTTACTTCTCATTGGGAGTTAACTACACAACTCAACTTTTCCATGCATGGGAAATTGTACTTCACTTCGTGTCCGAAGTTATGGGCATTGGAAATTATGCTGGTAAGCCCTGTTTTGCCATTACTCGAGTCTCATAAAGAGCTGCTAGATCCCATGCATGGAGATTTTAGTAAATCTTCTAGTATAGTGTTATACCAGCTTACTCATCCTTGGGGCGTTCCTGTGCTTTGCACTCAACCAATTTAGGTCTCAAGTAGGGGATCAGCAAACCGGTCATATTTCATCAATGAAGGACAGAAAGCCTTCGAAACGGTTATTATTAAAAAGTTTGAGTGTTGTTCTCTTAGAAAGGGTTTAGTGATCCTTCCCAGACCCACACAAGCTGAGAACAACCTTCGAAAACTCAACATAAATTTCACACCTATCAATAATTATTAGTGTGGACATGTCCCACATGCGTGTCCCAAGTTATAGACGCTTGAAGTTTGTCTTTTGAGGGACAATATTGCATATCTCAGCTTTGGAGAGGAATTGTCGTTGCTGCCAAATGGAGAAGTTAGTAAATGTTTTGCTATAGTGATTTATGTGAAAAAGTAGTCTTGAAAGTGCTCCACCATCTATCACCCAAAGCATTTCACTTTTTAGTAGGGGTTAGTCAAACCTTAGTAGCTTTTTATGCGCTTGAAGAAGATCTTTCAAAAGGGTAATCGTCGAAAAGCTTATGTGTCTGCCTACTTGTTAAGCCTATGTTTGACGCTCTGAAGTTTCTGCAAGTTGAGAACAGAAGCTGTAAAAAGACCAAAAATTTCACAACTTTGAATTAGTACGGACATGTCCCACTTGCAAACACTGTTATCATTTGCAAGTGAGTGTGAATGGGATAAATGTCTAATGGTTGTTTTCAGCACATGGTGACTATAAAGAAATGCAGATATGTTATGGCCGAAGCTTTGCGGGTTTCATGATATGAATTTCATTATCACTGAATTCCATGGGTTAGTCATGTGCCAGTAATGTAAATCAGCTTTGGATGCTCTGTCGCAAGCAAGTAAAAGCTCCAAACCCTAGCCACGCAGGTATGTTATGGCAGAATTGAGGCTAAAGGGGGCGTTTTGTGGTTTAACAAGCTATGCGATTAGATTATTACGCCTCACACAGTTTATCACGGTCAGGCCATGTGACCACAGCTTAAACACGACAATTATACGTCATCATAGGCTAATACGCGCGAGTATTTGAAGAGTTTGCCTTCGTGGACATGTGATATCATGTGACAAATGCCTAAAGAAGCACTCCAGTCCACAAGGATTTTATGGCGAAAAAGGCGCGGGTCTAGATCTCTACCTAGATCCTTAAAACTTTGTCAAATTATCTCTAAAGGACTGAACTTCAAATTCCGCCATGGGGAAGATGGTCGGCCCTTCCGTTCAGCTTATGCGCAGCCATTTGTTGCTGTAGCCGATCTTTTTGTGTCTTTTTGAGCAGAAATCCTTATACATAACAGCCGTGGAATGGAGCAGCGTTTTCTCCATGGGCGAAAAGTAAGATTAGGACATGTTCTGTCTTCTGAATACACTTGGGTGTTTAAATTCAGATTTCTTCAACCGCGCCTTTTGCGATTTTTGCTTATTTTGGTATAGTTTAAAAATCGACCATATACAACACGTACAACAGGTTTTGGCTCTTTAAATTGCCAATGCACAAAATGCAAATGTTCATAATACTATCTAGATGGTTTCTTGAGTCTTTGCGACTGTAGGAAGAGAAAACAAAGCGTTTTATTAGAGGCATTCGTAAGAGGCAGCCATTTTGTTTTTTGGCGAAAAGTGCCATAACATACCTGCGCAACTTTCCAAAGTACGTTTTTCTCGTAATTCTAACAAGAAAGGAAGCTAGATATAGGGGTTTCAACAAGGTATACAATGCATCAGATGTAAACTAATCAACAGTGACAACTAAACAGAACTTAGAAGCACACCAGTATTCTTTCAGATCCATTCATATGCTGTCTTGGCAAATGACTTCCCCATGTAGCAAAGTTGCAAAGCTTAGACAATGC
Organism: Halisarca cf. caerulea; assembly: GCA_963170055.1. Classification (NCBI taxonomy): domain Eukaryota; kingdom Metazoa; phylum Porifera; class Demospongiae; order Chondrillida; family Halisarcidae; genus Halisarca; species Halisarca cf. caerulea. Next base: position 785,907 of record CAUJGJ010000040.1, on the reverse strand, counting down.
ATAATAATGTCAACAAAGAAGACAAAGGCAATTTTTTCACATTGATTGCTCAAATTTTGCAATGATACCTTCTGTTCTCTTAATATATACTTGAGGAGTGCTAAAAGCAGCTGTCCTTCCTCTGAATATGTGGATTCTTGATTCCACCAAACAAATGGTAGATATTTTATTATTGCATAGCTTAGTAACACTTTGTAAACTAATTAATATACTAGCAACTCATTGTGTACAAGTGTCTTAGATACCCTAGGCTATCTTTCAGTATAATTTTTTTCCAATCCCATGATGTTCGTGCATCACAGGTCCTAAGGGGAAAGGCTTTATAAAGCCAATAAAATGGCTTACACTTGTTAAGGGGCTAATGTTGGTGTTAGGCAATTGGCGATGATCTTTATCTCTTCATAGCACTAAAATTGTACAAATGTGGCATGCAGAAAAGTTGCCAATTTTTTATTCGTCTGCTACTTGTCTGTAGCAGAAAAATATGTGTGGCTTTTATTTAGTAAGTATACAAACTTAGCCCTTACCTTTCAGGATTTTGAAAGAGGATGTCAAGATATATGGTGACTTTTTAGTGACAACCGTCTTCATACTTTTTTCTATTGTTTATAAATACCCCATGATCGAATATTCCTTCTATCGGCTGTTGAATCACATGGCTCTGAAATCTTTTAATCACATGTTGTAAATGTTACCGTTATGTGTCAAGAACCCATATTCCGTCATACTCAAGAACTTGCCGTGCAAGACATTCAAGCTTTTGTGAACTAGTTTGATGGCTATCAGTGAAAGTGTACTACAGCTGACAATTATGTGAATGTTTGTAGTGAACTGTGAAATGGTACATTGGAATAATTGAGTAAAATGAACTTTAAGTGGTAAGTCAGTTTTCTTCTCTCTTGAAGAATGTCCCGTGGTGTTTCTATGATGATGCGACAAAATGCTTCATGTACAACATCCCAAGAGTTGAATGCGGTAAGTGATACAATGCTTCTCGGGGGATTATATAGTTATTATTATAGAACTTCACAGATACACTGGTTTACGTACTCTTCAAAATGTATTATCAGATATAATAAGGGTGTATAAAAACCATTTAAAAATGGTACAAGGATGTAGGATTGACACAGGATCGTGCAAAAAGCCATTATCAAAAAAGGATTCTCCAAAAACACTTGGAACAAGGTTAAGTTGCAAAACCAGTACAGGGCTAGGTGGGCAAAGGGCAAGACAGGCATAGGGCTTGACGAGCATAGGGCTACACATGCATGAGGCTAGATGGGCATAGGGCTAGACAGAGTTTAATTGGACTGAATGTACACTGTGCAAATTCCTACATCCCGCAGCACATATGTACTGTATAATGTGTCAAAAGGTACCAATATCACTTTTAAATGTTACTAACTGTACTGCATCGTTAGTTTTCAGATGAAAACAAAATTTGCGCTAATGTATGGCGGCCATGTTTTTTCCGTGTCCACAGCTAATGAAGGCCTACGTGGCCGAAACGTTCTGTGCATTGATTTTGTACAATTGATCTGTTAGGTTAGAATTTGTTCGAAAGTTATATTATATCATAAATCAACATAACAACGAGTCTCTATCATATCATGTATTATTAGGTTGAGCATGGTTGTTTCCACTGTAGCCACTCTTTCTGTAGTAGCTGTTGCATGCTGCATCAACTTTGTCAGCCAATCCTCTTTGGGAGCTACCAGCAGGAAGCCCCTATAATATCATTTTTGACTATACATAATATTATATATATGTAATATTATAATGTATATAGATTTCAATCTAAATATTATAATAGACAATATATATAATAACAGTGAAGAAGTACAAACTTATAAGGCAGTGTGTAAGTAAATGTTTTGTAATCAAAACAAATGCAAAGTTTACAAAACATTGTGTACAATGAACATTCGGCTGTAACAGTTAAATATGTACTCTGCAAAACTTTTCAAGTGATTCAAGAATGTGCATGGGGGGGCAGCCCCCATGAGTTTTTCACTTAAGTTATTGTTGCTACTTCTAATATTATTGACATAATGTTTTTATGTAATAGGCTTCCTTGGAATCAATGAAGAACAATGTAAGGATAGGGGTTGTTGCTGGAAAGAATCAGATACACCAGTAAGTTGTATAACTGCACTGTCCATCAAGTTTGCATGTAGTGACCTACCACACTGGCATATTCTCATATTCTCACTGTTATATTTCATTAACATAGGGCGAGCCTTGGTGCTTCAAATCTGGACAGGTGGCAGAAAGATGCGACACTGTTGGTATGAAAACAGATTGCGGTAAGTTTATATAAATTATTAAAAGACTTAAATAAAGTGAGTGTACCCAGATGCATACCTGTTTGTCCAGTACCTGCTTTTAGTCATCAGATAGCAAAGATGTAAAAAAAACAAGCTTGAGTTTAAAAAACTTGAGGGCCACTTACTCAAATAGCTTGGAAATTGTTGTTATTGATGAAACTAACTCTTCAACTCTAAAAGACTCTTCATTGATGAAATGAGAAGCAAACACAAATTTCATAGAAATATTGCCGAGAAATAGGGTACCATCTTCTTACCCTGTATTTTGATATCCTGTGAAGCCTTCCCAATCCAACACCTTTCTAAACCAACAAATGCTTAAACAAACCTATATTCTAGGCATCGATGTATTCAATACACAATTGACTGCCTAATCCAACAAATGCTTTATCTGTACACTGACATCCATTCTGGAGTCCCTAGAACCAAATTAACTTGTACAATCCGGCAATGTTACAAACCTGTTGGAGTTTTCCTTCTGTTTCTGCCATACACGTTTCACTTGCAGACTTCATAATAATGCTTTATTATGTATTGCTAATAGTCAATTTAATGGTACATTTAGCAGCTAACAAAATGACGCAATAATCAGACTCAGTTGTAATACTGAATCAAGATATCCACACCCTTGCTATAAAGTGTATAAGTATCACAGACTTTGTTTTTATTCCAGTTAATTGCATTATTATGTACATTTAACTATTGACAAAATGTGACATTAGCAATGATGATCGTTCATAATTAAGCCTCTGTAATTTTACATTATTTTTCCAGTCCCAATAAGTGTCAGATTGGAGAGCTTTCACTGTATATATATATATATATATATATATATATATATATATATATATATATATATATATATTGTATATGCTCTAATTTATCATTCCAATTATTCGTCATGGGCTCCAAAAGGGATGAAAAGCATTCTATTTGATGATGAGATAGCAAGTGTTCTTTGTTTATATTAGTCATTTTTATTTCGTTCAAGTAATCGTCGAATTTGGATTCCAAAGTTCCTTGTATACGTGGTATCCTCAAACGAGCACAACAATTCTCAAGCTAGAAACAGCCATTTTTTGATGGTTCTACTTCGCCGTCGTCGATTCTAAATATTTGTCCCCCCATTCCAATTATTCGCCACCTTTCAAAAACCTTGCAATTCCATTCTAAAGGACGTTTTTTTCCTGACAATTGCTCTGACGAAAATTAGAGCATATATATACGGTATATATATATATATATATATATATATATATATATATATATATATATATATATACATATATAGATATAGATATATATACATAGTGACAGATGTTTTGAGCATTCTGGACACTTTGATGTAAGTAAAACAATATAGGGCCGCCGGAAGGATAAATGGGGAATTTTTGAGTTATCAATAATTATATAATGTGAGACAGTAATGATGCTACCATTTGAACTATAAGCAGATAGTTTATATTAAATACCACTACATGGTTACACTCACTCTTACATTGATAGGACAAGTTGGAACGACCCAAGAAGAATGTGAATCAAAAGGATGCTGTTGGGAAAAGTCTGACGAAGAGGTGTGTATACTGTTTAGAAAATAGCAGAAACACTGGATTAATTTGAAAGTAATTTTCCTCTGTACAGAATACCCCATGGTGCTTCCATCGCATTCTACTCAATGAATGAGCAACACAATGAGCAGCTGGAACCAAATTTACTAAAAAGAACTCCATTAGTAGCTTTAGCACTATAGAATAGGCCATAATATTAATATATAGTTACCATTACTTTTTCAATAATACTTGCAGGGAAATTGCAGTATATATATATTGCAGTGCTTCTATATAAAGAAAAATAAACTATAATAAATAATTATATTGTCAATATATGTGTACTACATGACTGTCTATGTATATTTGGTCAATTTCTATGTATAGATAAGTTTAGTAGCAGTGGCAGTGGAACGTGTGAACTTTAGGGGTGGGCGGTGCATGATACACGTTGCAATTGAATGTGTACTATCATTTGATACCACTTGAGAGGCAGGATTCTACCTTAAAATTCTTTAAAATATATAATTAAAATTCATTGAGGGCATTTTCAGAGTTTATTGTTGGATTTTTCATTTCATTTGATGTCATATGATGTAGTCATTAGGCCTAGTGTGTCATAATAGCCATATTGTTCATGAAAAAACTATCAATACAATAGCTGCAGTAATTGAGTATTGTTTTCTCATTAAAATTATGTACAATATCTTCTATTGAGCATATTCATTATTGATCAAGTATTAGTATGACTTGAATCTGTGAGAGAGTAACCAAGAGGCACGCAGCAAAGACATCTTGCAATGACTGTCTGGAAACCCCACTACAAGAATCCTGGGTATGCCCCTGAGTATGTGTGATATTAGATAATAGCATTTACTTGAATATAAGTCACACTTCAGACTCGATTCTAGGCAGTCTCTTGTACAGTGTAACGTGTTAGTCAGTTATTTTAGGGTGCGGCTTATACTTGGGTGTTACCTATACTTGAACATATACGGGGCATGCCTTTAAAATGATGCAATACATTTACCAATTGTAACACACTTTTTAAAAGGTGGAGATGAACCATACTCAGGAGGGACATGGCAATTAAATCACTTCCCAAAGGCAGCGAACTTATTACTGCTAATTCCTTTCAAATGACACAAAGCACATACAACACTGGAATTGGCAATCAATGGTTTTGAGGTAATACAAACACATTATGCAAGCAAACATATTTGGGTTTGGGCCACATGTGTATTTCCTCCTTTACCCCATTACAAAATGATAAACCACACAGTGCATGTAGCAGCATTCATGGATAAGGTGTGGCAACCAAACTGACCATAAAAGCTCCAATTACCCATAGGTGTTCAGCCCACATAAATAAAAATGTGCGCTGTGGCCAAATTGGGTGACGGTGTGCAATGTGACCTGTTATTCCACATGTATTAACCTCTGTGTACTGTGGGACCCACGGATCAGTCACTACTTATTATAGAGGTTCAGCACAACCTTCTTCATTTGAATTGTGCCAGCTATATAGCACTTTGTAACACATCAATCAAGACTATCACTATTGAACAGAATGTACATTTTTGTTGCAGTACTTCTTCCTCTTGTGGGAGCATGTGTTGCAGATCCAGGATGCAACCCTGCAGCCAGAGTGGATTGCGTTAAGATGATGTAATTGGCCATGATTTCATTGTCTGGAGAGAAAACCGTTCACATGGATTAGAGAATTGTTCATGCGAACTGAGGCATGATATCATATAGAATGTACCCCATTATTCCCCTATATACTCATTGTTGAGTATTATTCTATTCTTAACAGGGTACTATGGGATCTCAAAAGGCCAGTGCGCAGTTGGCAGAGGATGCTACTGGAATGAAGAATAAGAGGTACACTTGGAATGTTTGTACCACTAAACTGCTTGCATCTACAATGAGAACTTAACAGGTGTAGCCTACCTGTTAAAGTATACAAGCTCGTGTAATTTTCACAGTTAACACTGTTATCATTTGAAGTGAATTAAAACAGGAAAATCCTTTTTTTCGCTCTTGATAACATGGTGTATATAACCTACAGTGGTTTACTTGGATTGTGTGCTTGGATGATGTGAAGGGCAGAAAAACACTTTTTTACTAGGTGCAGCATGTTGGACATGTCCAGATTTATTATGATAACTACAGTACTGATTACAGGAACATTACCACGGAAACGCGTGATACACGAGTGCCCTCGCGAGTACTTGCTCGATTAACGCGTGTCATAGGTGTGAAGTTTAGATCGTTTGATGTGTAGCTGCGTGAGATGGCAAAGAGCACGAAGAAGAAAACGAACGAAATCCTAGTTGAATGGCTTAAATCGAAAGACGCTGGTAATCGAAACCGTATCAATGTGAAGCATGTAGTAGGGGATGTTGCAAGAATTGATGTGGGAGAGACCTTGCTTGTGAAATTCAATTCACGACGCTACAAAGCGATTGTGATCGATTTACTTGACTGGAGGCCGCCAAGGAAGCATCATGTGAGTACGAAGAAATCCACTAGTACAGCAAAGAAAATGGCAATCGGTGCGGGCAAAAAGAAGGCAAATAGTGGCAAGAAAGTAGAAGATCACGCAAGTAAGAGGCAAGGAAGGAATATGTCGCTGTGGTTGGGAAGTGGCGAGCCTGCCAGCTCGGAAAATCCAGAATTTGAAGAGGAAGATGTTGTACCAAGTGATTCTTTCGAAGAGGATGAAACGCCTACAAAGGTTTTGCAAGACATTACCAACATTGCTAGGCCTTCCATGGATTCATCAACTCTATCCCTGTCACCCACCTTATTCTTACCCATTCAGTCACATACCCTACAATCTTCATTCTCACCCAACCCCTCACACAACGCACATACCTCTCGCACTTTATTCTCACCCAACCCCTCACACAGCATACATACTCAATATCCTTCATTCTCACCCAACCCCTCACACAGCATACATACTCCACATCCTTCATTCTCACCCAACCCCTCACACAGCATACATACTCCACATCCTTCATTCTCACCCAACCCCTCACACAGCATACATACTCCACATCCTTCATTCTCACCCAACCCCTCACACAGCATACATACTCCACATCCTTCATTCTCACCCAACCCCTCACACAGCATACATACTCCACATCTTTCATTCTCACCCAACCCCTCACACAGCATACATACTCCACATCCTTCATTCTCACCCAACCCCTCACACAGCATACATACTCCACATCCTTCATTCTCACCCAACCCCTCACACAGCATACATACTCCACATCTTTCATTCTCACCCAACCCCTCACACAGCATACATACTCCACATCCTTCATTCTCACCCAACCCCTCACACAGTATACATACTCCACATCCTTCATTCTCACCCAACCCCTCACACAACATACATACTCCACACTCTTTATTCTCACACAATGTACACCCCACACACTATTTATACCCAACTGCACCTCTTCAGCAATCGTCATGTACATGTACGCCCCAGTTTTCACCCTCACCTTGCCCATCACAGAGTTTTTTGTACGCACATTCACCACATGCACCATGTCAGTTGAGTCACTCATTGCAGCCACAAATCCCTCACTGTGCAATGTCATGTACACTTCCGCCCCGTTTGCTGCATCCACACACACCTTACTCTTTTCACTCATATGGCCCTCGTCCACAAGTTCAACACTCCTCAGATCCATTGCAAAATGGCAACCAATCAGTCCACACTGATTTTGCTCCTTGTTGTCCAATGCAAAATGGAGCTGCATCAGTAGATTTTGACGAGATATTCGACACCAGTGGAAAGATTAGGCAAGAGGTGATTTCCAAGTGCTACAAAGCAGCCAATTCCAAGGCTAACTTAGCAGTCCAGCTGGTAAGAAGATGCTACAGCATTCATGAGCGCGCCACTTCCAACTGTGCTGGAATTGGGAAGAAGCAGTTGTCACCAAACAGGATGGAAGCTATCAAAGGTGCCATTTATTCAATATATCCCGTGCGACCGGATGAGAATGAGAAGGACACTTGGCGACTATACAAGCATGCCATCGACAGTAGTTGTCGCCAACTGAATAGGCCAACAAGGAAAGACATGTTTTATTAATTACTTGTCATGAAATCTTTTTATTGCCATCATGTATCTATTATTTTCATTATATTCCTATATCATATAATTACAAATATTTTACAAATTGCTCCGTACAATTGTCAGTAATTGCCGAGCAGCGAGCGAAGCTAGGCTAACGATTCTAGCTATCTCTCTTGGCCTCAAAGTTGAGGCCAAGAAATTGACACTGTGTCAATTTCTTGCCCTAACCAACCATCAATGGTAGAGTGTATGTAGAGGATATAGAGCAATTTCAGGCCTGTCTTATGCGCAATGCATAAGTCCTTATAGAATATTATAGTATATTTGTTCATGTAGATAGTAATGTAAAATGAACAGTAGGAGCAATAATAATACATTGTTGAGTATACGAAGTAGACTCAACATGCTAGGCCAGTATAAATTACTTGAACATCGTAATAAATAAATATTAAAATTATAAATAATGTTATTCACCGGTTATTCCACCTTCGTTTGCTATAATTTTAGGCAACACAGCAAATGTGTGGTCGATATACTTCATGCACTTGCTGGTTGACATCCTTTCCCTCCAAAACTGACAGATCCCATCAACCAGTTCTTTTTTTGTCAGTGGTTTCACTTTTCTTGCTATGTAGTATTTCAATTCTCTCCATACACACTCTATGGGATTGAAATCTGCACTGCTGGCAGGTGTTGGCTACCAGTTGATCCCCTTTTCCTCGTAGAAGGCTTTAGCAACACGGCTTGTGTGCTTAGGATCATTATCCTGCATGAATCTATACTCTGTTCCACAGAAGGTTTCGTCAAGGAAGGGTAGTAGAAAATCATCAAGAATCTTTGTGTACAACACTCCATCCATTATGTGATCAAATATACAAATACGGGTTGCTCCCCTTTTCGATATGCCAGCCCAGACATGAACTTTGAGGGCGTGTTTTGGGGCTGGCTTCAGAACTTGCTCACTTCCTATCTTTATACGCATGATTTGGCTGTGACGTACCAGCTGTACAGAACTTTCATCGGTCCAAATGACATTGTCAAAAGTGTCTTCAGTGTCCACACACATCTTAGCAAACTGGAGTCTTTTTTCTTTATTGGCTGCTGATATCATGGGGCCAAATCTTGTTCGAACCACCTTCCACTTCAGATTCTTTCTAATAAACCGTCTAATTGTAGAAGGGCTGACGACTAAGGAGAAATCTCGTGCAATCTAGCTCCACGGAAGTTGTTTCATCATCCTCTCTGAGCTTTCTGTCCACGTATGCCGCTACCATCGGTGTAATCCTCGATTTCGATCCACATCGATGATGATCCTGCAGTCCGCGACCAGAGCTCCATCGAAATATCCACTTACGTACTGTCGCTCGCGACGTTTTCCTACCCTCCACATCCAATTTGCGAACGATTTCCGAAATATTTTTACCCTCTTGCCAAAAGTGAATTATTCGTTCCCTCTGATAGGTAGAAAGATGAGATTTCGTAGACTGTTCCATTTCGTTCGGTGTACACACTGATTTCGCACTTAATCTTTGCACAACATGGGGTTACCGTGGCCATTTAACAAATTCGTACGAGTTAATTAGTGCGTGTACTCGCGCATACTCGTACATACTCGCGGACTGAACGCGTTCAACATGGTAATGTATCTGTAATCACTACTGTAAATCTCAGTTTGCATTATTTGGCACCTATGAATTATTAGTCACGCATTTATCTCATGGTCCAAGCTAATATTCAAGCATGTACAAATACTGAATCCGTGTTTAGTGGCGTTTCCTGTTGTCATGGTTGCTCTGTCACATGCTGGCTTGTGATCTAACTGGATGTTCTTCCGATTTTCAGTTTTCGGCTGGGTGTTACTTGAGGGAACAAGCTGGAGACAGTTCCTTGGTGCCAAATTCAAGCCTCTAGTATACAACTGTCCATATGGCAGCAAGAACTCATCTTCCTGTCCCAAGTATTAAAAGCTTGAATTTTGCCTTTGAGGGTGAATTTTCAGATCTTGACTTTGGAAAGGTAGGTGTACTGGATATGGTGCAAATACGAATAACATCTGAGGTTGCCCGAGGGCGAGTGCACCTGTTCTTAGTGTGATAACAACTTTAATGCGAAATATTGGAACTTGCAACCAACTTGCAATATATATTACACAGCATACTACTATACACAGAGTATCAGGGTATCTTATTTTGCCTGGGGAGCCTTTAGCCAGGGACAATTTTTACCAGTCGTCCGCCCGTCCGAGACGACCAGATATCCTTGTGGGCAACCATAAATGTCCAACTGGCTCACCTCCTGGACAACCTAGTTATAGATCATTGGCAGATATAAGTACGCCATAATATAGGAAAAATAAAAGTGTCAGCAGTGCCTTATTCAGAAGATAGAAACAGTGAATCATTCCAACCGTTTCGCATTCAATTTAAACAAGGTAAGCCTGCTTCCAACCGTTGAGGTCGTTCATTTAAGGAAATCGCCATTTTTAGTATGTGACCTATTGTCGCACTAGCCCCGTTGTTGTCAGTCGATCACTGGTCAATCACTGGTCGAAATTTCTCCTTTTGGTTATACAGTGAGCGCACAAGATATGAAAAACTAATAAATTGTGAATGTGAGGATGAGGTGTTGCTACAGTTGCATAAGTTAGAGTATCACTGCCCCAAAACCCTTAGTTATCACTGTTATGCACAGTTACGAGAACGTACGAAAGCACACTAGTTCCCACAGTTTACCACAGGGGTTCGTTCACGCAGTGGTAAACAACGGGAACTTATATCATGAATATGATAATTGTATTCACGATGTACTTGTACATACATTGCATACATAATGATATGCATGGTTCCTTTGCATGATGCAATCGATTATGGTGCGGTGGGACTGAGCATGCGCAGCAAGCCTACCTACACGTGCACCTGAGGGGCGGATCTATGGATTCAAGACAAGCAGCAGAACAATGTTTTAATCCACGCTCAGTTTGCTGACATCGCTGCCAGCAGAGAAGGCCAAGACCTTGTGCTCTCAACTGCTACTCTACATATAGTCCTTCAGAACTGGTTCAAGGGAGAAGAATATCAGCACTGTGTTTTTACAATTGAAGAATCGATGAGGGCTCGCTGCAGGTAGGATGCTACATGAGCGTTACCAAAGGAGTCTTGTGTTTGTCTACCATGTGACTGAAGCTTCAATCCTGTGGCATTTGACCGGCTGCGCCCGTTTTCCGATGACGATTTTACATACCAAAGCGTTCCTACAAATTGTGAGAGCGACTATATACGAGGAAGGTTAGCTTGACAATGTGTAGTCATTGTAGTATTCTTTTGATTCGATGTTTGTAAGGGTAGTGTTAAGCTAATTAATTCTCATCTCTAGTGGCAGCAACCGTAGTTTACATTGTCTATGCAGCAACGTATATGGGAATTTTCCATTAATAGAGCGTTTTCACGTGACGTCACGAAACCGGAAACCGCCATTTTGGTGAACAAGTGGTGAACAACGAGGGTGGAGAGTATGGTGATCTGTGCCGTATTTGGCTGTTCCAATCGTTCTGGACGAGACAAAGTATCCTTTTACAGAATCCCTAAGGCTCGAGAAACGGGTTGTCAACGAGTTCAAGAGCTAAGCAAAGCTAGACGCCTAGGATTCTTGGCTGTGATATCGAGGAGTGACTTGAACTCCGATAAGAAAATCGATCAGGCCCGTATCTGTTCTCGTCATTTCATCAACGGTAAACCGGCCGAACTCTTGGATGAGCTGAATCCAGATTGGTTACCAACCCAGAGTTTAGGTCACCGTAAAACTGATCCCCAGGGAACTGCTAACCGGGAAGGAAGGTATGCTCGCAAACGATCGCGCCAGACCAGAACAGTCGACACTTCTTTGGAGCAGCAGGAGGAGGACAGAGACATGGAAATCGACCCAGTGAATGATCCCAGTGTATCAACTCAAACAGAAATGTCTGGCATTGATGTGGAGCAGGTCAAGGTTGATCATAGTCGGTTGGTTCAAGAAAACAGAGCATTGAAGTTACAGATACAAAGCTTGCAGCCATTCACCAAGGATATGCTACGTAATGATGATGAAGCGGTTCGATTCTTTACAGGCCTGCCTAAATTTTCAGTTTTATTAGCAGTTTTCGAGTTTGTCTTGCCTGAGAAGCTTTCTCAGAGGTCAATGACTTTGTCTCCTTTTCAACAATTCATGGCAGTTTTGCTAAAACTTAGGATGAATCTCCCTCTTAAAGACTTAGCGTACCGGTTCAAAGTGTCAGTTTCTACTATATCCCGTGTATGGCACAAGTGGATTGGTCTGTTGGATTGCAGACTATCTTCTTTAATTATGTGGCCAGATCGAGACAATCTAGTCCGGACAATGCCAACCTGTTTTCAAAGTGCTTTTGGAAATAAAGTTGCTGTCATCATTGACTGTTTTGAGGTTTTCATTGAGAGGCCATCCAACCTTCTTGCTCGTGCCTGTACTTGGTCCAGCTACAAGCATCACAATACGGTGAAATTCTTGATCGGAATTGCCCCTCAGGGTGTCATCTCATATATTTCTACGGCTTGGGGAGGAAGGGTCAGTGATAAACACCTTACCGAAAATTGTGGGATCTTAAAAAAACTACTGCCAGGTGATATGGTTTTAGCTGATCGGGGTTTCAACATTTCTGAGTCTGTTGGAATGCACCAAGCACAACTGTGCCTCCCTGCGTTCACGAAAGGTAAAGATCAGCTGTCAGCAACAGAGGTTGAAGAAACTCGAACAATTGCTAATGTGAGAATTCATGTTGAAAGGGTTATTGGGCTGGTACGGCAGAAATATACAATATTGCAAGGAACTTTGCCAATAGACTATTTAATGAAGAGAAATGGAGAAGAGAGTCCAGTTGTTGATCGTATTGCTCGCGTATGTTGTGCTTTGTGTAATGTATGTGATATCATTGTGCCATTTGAATAGTGACTATATATATACGTATATGCTGCTGCAGTATACACATTTAATTGTTTAACACATCATTGCTTCAGTGTACATGTAATCCACAATTTGAAATAACGTACAGCATCCAAGACTACGTAGAAGGCTTAGGTTCAGTACAATCTGGACAGAACCAAAGTCCATCTGGGACTGAAGAAAGCTTCAAACACTCAGTGTGAAACCACTCGATTTTGCATTGAGGATTGTCACAGCCAATCATTTCTCGCTGAAAATCCTCTGGCTGTTGGCAGTAGCAGAAAAGCGGGGCTGGTGTATTTTTGGCTGTTGCACTGTCTTCATATTTGCTTTCCGTATGCTGCCTGTCCCGTATTCTCTGTCCTCGCGTGAACCATCTTCCTAGAAGTTCTGGCAGTACACCAGACTTGAAGAAAGCTAAAGAAGCATCCACACAGGAGTCCCAGAAAACTAAATCCGGTAAAATACGGATGACAGAAATTTGTGGCATTACATCCGGGGGGAAAGTACAAACAACGAAGTCGCAATAGTCGACTTCACAAACATACATTTGCGTTTGAACTTGAAAGAAATATTCATGGTCACGATCCAACTGGACATCACCGGTCTCTTTCAAAACAGATAGGCACGAATTGGGATCTTTTGCATAATTTTCAATGGTGGAGTGACGTAGGGTGTAAGGGCATTTTACTTCAAGAACCCCATTGCCACAACAAGAGCAACTTACAAGGCCATCTGGAGATTCTCCCAAGAAAACCCACTTGCTGTTTAGGAAGAGACCACTGTTGGAAATGGTGAAATCATCATGCCGCTTGCTAGCATATTCACCATACACGGCTCTCGCCTGTTTCTCTTGCTTCAAGCCCCACTGTGTTGCTGGTGCTGTGAAGCGAAAGACTTCAGGGTAGCACACCTCTTTCAACAGGCGCTGAGAAGGAGAAGACGAGTCAGTCCGACACACCCTTTTCATCTTAGATGCTGTTATGCGGCCCGATCTGTATTTGAACCACATCTTTGATGTACTTTGACCTCTTGTAGCCTGTTCAACAGTGGTTACATTCTGGCTGGTTACTTCCAATTTGATTGTTTCAGCATGTTTACAAAGATTCGCATAGTCTAGTTGCAGGAACTGTGGCTCAAACAGATCTTGCAGAGGCCTCGGGAAAGCTGATGTTTGCTGTGATGGGATATAGTGACTGGCATATTCAGGAAGTAAAGAAAGCAAAGCTGGCTTTGTTCCACAATGACTCAGTTTACTACAAAACACCGCTACTTCACTGGAAGACGGAGTTGAGACGTCCTTTTCGCTTGAACTTTCAGGAGTAGGGGACAAACCTGGAACATTCGATTCCTCATCAATATTGCTCAACTTTCTTCTTTTGCCCTTGGCAGAGTAGAAGTCTATGTCTTCCACCTTTAAATAAGGAATTTTCTTCTGAAAAGCAGGTATGGCCCATTGACACTTCTGCTGTGTCACTGTCGTTTGACCATTGATACGAGCAGCAGCTTCCAAATAGAAAAGAACAGCGGCAACATGAGTGCACACTTCATTGAGACCAGCCATGCACGTACAATGGGCACAGCAAACTTCTCCTGTTGGTTCTACTATAATCCAACAGGATAGGGGGGGATCATTGCTCTTCTGAGAGTGTCTCACCTATAGAATTATAGGGGACTGCTTGTAAAATAGCATTAAAGAAACTGACAACCCAGCAAGTGTAACTTACTTTTCCTGTCACAACACACTTGCCATGTATCTTCCATGCCTTTACATCCTTAATCCAACCGCTTATGAATTGATTGAAAGCTTCCAGCGACTTTCTAGCTTTGAACTGTTGTGCCGAAATAAAGCTAGTCTGGAGAACCAAATACGACACGATGTCAGAGGATTCCACGGGTGGAAATTCACATGTGGTAACAAAATCAGCTCCTGAAACAATTTCATAAGGGTCAATCCCCTCTAAAATGCTGGTTTTCTCCAAATATCTCGCTTTTGCTTCAGGTTTCAGCGTGTCTGTGTACCTTGTTGCCACTGCAGAGTTCATTGTAGAGTTGGAGCGGTTGTTCACCAAAATGGCCGATTTCCGATTTCTTCGGTCTAGCGTAGTCAAACATGCAAACGCTCTAAAAGGAGCATATACTACATGTAATAGCTGCTGTCAGCTTTTAAGCCTTGTTTTATCCCTTAATTGGCCTGAGATGTTTTTTCCCTTAATGGCCCGGGATTTTTATCCCTTCATCATCCTGAAATGGTTTTATCCCTTAACGGCCCGAGATATTTTCATCCCTTCAACAGCCTGAGATGTTATCCCCTACATTGCCCTGGGATACCAGACTACTCTGCACTGATGAGGACCAATAGTCCGAAACAGTTGTTACAGCAATGCATGCAATGCAGTGGCCCTCTCGTGATATTATTTTGTACTAATAAGTTTAAGGTTGGTGATTTATATGGATGTCCTTTTGGTTATGGAGTATTCCATTTTTTGTATTGAGAGGAGTTCACTGTATCTCCAGATGGGACTGCTTTGCTGGCACAACTGTATGTAGATGTCTGGTACTTTTGTGTTACGTGTCAGGGACAATGTTTGGCATAAGTAGTAATCCCCCTCTCCTCTTGACCAATCCAATCTATTGCTGTCTGCAGATCTCAATGTACAGTGAGCCTACATGTCCTAAGGAGTGCTTGTAGTATTAATGAATCACCTGTCTACAAAAGGCACATTTGCTCAGCCCTTAATTCATTGGCTGTTATAGACAGGTATTGCTGTACTGAGTACTCTGCACTGATGAGGACCAAAAGTCCGAAACAGCAATGTGTGCATGCCTTTTTCACTTGTGCTACATCAGCACTTGTTGATATTGGGATGTTTTTTTTCCTTATCTGAACTACAGTGGCTGACGAACTGCTGGGTTGCAGAAATTTAGATGTAAAGCATAAATAATGTCATTTGTTCTTTATAGTTCTTTCCCCATACATGCAGGTTAGGTGCTCACCTGACATTTTTGCAATATTTGCTGAGGTGTGTACCTGAAAAAATGAAAAAGAGTGCATGTGGGCAGGCATGAATTTGAAAGAAGTGCTTCCCAATCTCCCTACATCCCATTGTACTCCCTTTCTCTGCAAGGTAAGTTCAACTTGGTTTGCAATGACTTCTATATGTATGTAACTTAATTGTAAACAAAATACTCAATAATTATAATATTACAGTTACATTCATTAGTAAATGATGCATGTGCATGTCTGTAAAGTCTGAATATTACTGCTCTCTCTAGTTACTTGTGTCCTCACTGTACTGTGGTTCTGTAACATCCTTTATTACTTTGGGAGGGGGTTCTGGTCTGCGCTCCTGCTACATGTTTTTTAGGGAGTCTCATCTGCAATGCGTTGTCTGACACACTTTGCAAATAGTATTGGTCTAATTGCTCCTTGATACTCCTTAGCTTTTCAGACTCCCACGAGAGACTATGGACTTGTATCTCTGCCTTATCATATTCCACTCCACTGTCAGAATGCTCTGGCAAATGGTACTCTTTCATATGCAATGCTTGGAAGATATTATCTCGGTCACTTTCTTCATAGTTGTTCACTGTTGTTCCAACCATTGTCTGTGCCTTTCAATTGCCTCTGTGTGAGGTGTATGTGCTTGGTGCCGTATGTTTTTGGTGAACATGAATTTACAGCACCTTAGAATACTTGAACCTACGCACCTTCCAATTCCTACTCAGGCAATTCTTTACCTTGGAATAAGTGGCATGCTGTTTCCTTAAGTGTTTGTGAAATCTTACTGTTTCCCTTTGGTTGCAGGCTGGTATTATGGACAGACGGGTTGGCTCAGCTGTATATACAAGATGACAATGTTGTACTCACGATTCCTTGAAGTCCCAGCCACTAAAGTCACTGTTACGTTCCACATAGTGGTATGCATCCTTCACCATGCTCTGTCTATCGTTACATGTATGTACATATATCAGGTGTTTGTTTGCACTAATGTCTATATCTGATGGGTGTGCAGACT
Source organism: Halisarca cf. caerulea (assembly GCA_963170055.1). Lineage (NCBI taxonomy): Eukaryota > Metazoa > Porifera > Demospongiae > Chondrillida > Halisarcidae > Halisarca > Halisarca cf. caerulea. Next base: position 768,956 of record CAUJGJ010000040.1, on the reverse strand, counting down.
CGATGTAACCCACCACGCATGTTGGGGATGGCCCTTTCTGCTTTCTGTCCAGCCCAAGTGCACTGGTGATACTTGTTGTATCTCTGTAAGTTGTCCATCCTTATGTGTATTTTTCCAAGCTAATCCATATTAAATTTTGTTTCTGAATGAGCTTGATGCTCTGTGTATCTGTCTGTAGCATGGCCATTCCACCTTCACCTTTCCAGATGGATTCCACTTCTAGCAGAAGTGATGAGGCTATTGTGTCTTCACTGTCGGTCATACTCTCTGTGCACTAGTACTCCTCTGTGTAGCTCGGGTCATCGCTACTGTCATAATCACAGTCCAGCTCAGAGATTTTATTACTCATTTTTCAAACATTTGTTATGTGTATTAGCTATTCCGCTGCTACTTAATAGTGATTTGCTTCTAAAAATAAAATATTACTTCATACTTGTGTTTTTCTCTTTACACAGTGTGGTAAGGTTATATCCTGAAGAAGTACACCTTCATGATGACACTGTATGATGATTGCTTTTTGACTTTTTTGTTTGTGTTATTTTATAATTTTGTGCAGTCACATGCAATGACAAGAACTGTTTCTCATGCACATGCATTGCATAGCTTTTATGCTATATTGTACAGTCTAGTTTTTGTTATATTTTGTGCTTTTTGTACTAAATATACATATGGATGTAAATTCAATTATATTTCTGTACTTGATGCATAATTATATATTTGCATGAATATAATATTATTATAATATGATAATATTACATAATAATATGCTATTATATATACTGCACATGCGTACTTGGGTATGTTTAGCTGTATGTGTGAATATAATTGGCTTTACTTATTATGTAGATGTAGAAGTATTCCATGCATGGTATATATACATACGTACATATGCATGCACTGCATGAATGGCCATTTACTGCTAAATTTGTTGATTTTTAATTTACAAAATTAATTATAATAGTAAAGAATATTTACGCCAACTTTGGCCATATCGCTAAAGCTAGAAAGCTCAACACAGTCTCACTATTTATTATAGCTATAGTACATTTTTCATATACTATTATATGTTGTTAATTTGAATCAATTGCTTGCATGCATGTTCAGCTGAGATTTTCCCTCCAGCTCATATTTACTTCATCTTTACTAGCACCTTTACTCTTACCTTCCAGCTAAAAATATTATTTACTTCATCTTTACTAGCACCTTTACTCTTACCCTCCAGCTCATATTTACTTCATCTTTACTAGTACCTTTACGCCAGTAAAGATTATAATCACTAGCTGCACTAATAAATGTAACAGCCTTGTTTTGCACAGTTATTGAACAACACCCTCAAGTGTGGTATCAATTTGAAGCACTCGGTGCACTGGATGCAAATATGGCCACTGGAGTGTGATTGGCACAACCATGGTTGAGTAAAAGGTCATTGAATTTCTGAGTGGAATCTGCGGAGAGCCATAACGCAGGAACGGTAGCAACTGAGAGCACAAAATTAAGCGTGCACATTGTCCTATGCATTATGACTATGTGGCATATCTGACAGTCTGCTGTCATGGACTACCTGTGTGCAGCGCATAAAAACTGTTTAATTAGACGGCCATTTTGAGGGCGGAGTCTAGAATGTATGCATGAATGCACCTTGTTAGGGTGCTTCAGGCATGTGAATTGGAAGGGCGTAGCACTTAGCACTAGCTTGTTTAGCCAAGAAATTGCCGTTTAGGGTTAGGGTTACAGCTCCGTCCAAAACTGTATAGAATGTATAGGAAATCACCAAGTCCTGACATGATCCATTCTGGAAACGTAAAAATTGCACAAACCCCCCGAGTGTGGTATCAATTTGAAGCACTCGGTGCACTGGATGTAAGTATGGCCACTGGAGTGTGATTGGCACAACCTTGGTTGAGTAAAAGGTCATTGAATTTCTGAGTGGAATCTGCGGAGAGCCATAACGCAGGAACGGTAGCAACTGAGAGCACAAAATTAAGCGTGCACATTGTCCTATGCATTATGACTATGTGGCATATCTGACAGTCTGCTGTCATGGACTACCTGTGTGCAGCGCATAAAAACTGTTTAATTAGACGGCCATTTTGAGGGCGGAGTCTAGAATGTATGCATGAATGCACCTTGTTAGGGTGCTTCAGGCATGTGAATTGGAAGGGCGTAGCACTTAGCACTAGCTTGTTTAGCCAAGAAATTGCCGTTTAGGGTTAGGGTTACAGCTCCGTCCAAAACTGTATAGAATGTATAGGAAATCACCAAGTCCTGACGTGATCCATTCTGGAAACGTAAAAATTGCACAACCCCCCCGAGTGTGGTATCAATTCGAAGCACTCGGTGCACTGGATGTAAGTATGGCCACTGGAGTGTGATTGGCACAACCATGGTTGAGTAAAAGGTCATTGAATTTCTGAGTGGAATCTGCGGAGAGCCATAACGCAGGAACGGTAGCAACTGAGAGCACAAAATTAAGCGTGCACATTGTCCTATGCATTATGACTATGTGACATATCTGACAGTCTGCTGTCATGGACTACCTGTGTGCAGCGCATAAAAACTGTTTAATTAGACGGCCATTTTGAGGGCGGAGTCTAGAATGTATGCATGAATGCACCTTGTTAGGGTGCTTCAGGCATGTGAATTGGAAGGGCGTAGCACTTAGCACTAGCTTGTTTAGCCAAGAAATTGCCGTTTAGGGTTAGGGTTACAGCTCCGTCCAAAACTGTACAGAATGTATTGGAAATCACCAAGTCCTGACGTGATCCATTCTGGAAACGTAAAAATTGCACAACACCCCGAGTGTGGTATCAATTTGAAGCACTCGGTGCACTGGATGTAAATATGGCCACTGGAGTGTGATTGGCTCATGCCATTGTTGTTAGCTAGAGAAATGCCTAATCTTGCAATATGTAAACATGTTTTAAAGATCATCTTTACTTGTTTCTTTGGCAATAAACTTAATGTAAAGATGAAGTAAAGATGATCTGGAATGACTTCAAAATATAATTTTGAACACCAGAAAAACACACGTATCCATACCCACATGTATATATGTATTATTATACACAACACATGCATGTAATACTATATATTTTATATACACACAACATGCACACACACACGCACACCACGTGCACACACACATGTACACACTACATACACACACATATATATATATATATACGTACACACACACACACACACACACACACATATACACACATTCGTGCATGGCACACGTACACACACACACACACACATTTGTATATACACGTATGTACATGTACACAGATCTAGATGCATGATCAAAGTACATGCACCAGAATAACTATTCATGCACTCACAGAGCTTGAGCATACTGAACATTTTATATTTTCTATAGAGCTATAGGCCTTATCTTATCAATAATTGCATTATTAGATGTGTAAACATGCATTTAAAGATGATCTTTCCTTGTTTCAATGGCAATAAACATAGTAATGTAAAGATTAAGATGATCTTGATCATGCATGCATAATATTATTATGAATTCGAAAGACTTGAAAAAGTAGAGTGAGTGATTTAGGACACCAGAAAAAAACTATTCACTCACAGAGCCTGTAGGCTTGTTAGAGTTTGGCCTTATCTTGCAATGTAAACATATTTTAAACATCATCTTCACTTTTTTACAATAGCAATACACTTAAAGTAAAGATGAAGTAAAGATGAACTATATAACTATAGCCATGGATCATGAATGGTTGACATAAATAATGTTGAATGCACGAGTGCATAATGTATAGTTTGCTAGAATCATGCCTAATATATAATTAGACATGTTTGCACACTTGTACGCATGCATGTACGTATAATATGTGCATGTACGTGTCAGTTAGTACTGTGTGTATGCGTACGTATGTGTTATTGATCAATAATTCAACTATCTATAGACTACAATTGTGACACCAACCATGTGCATGCACAAATGGATTTATCGTTCTTTATTAGGATGCACACTGTGGCAATACAGAGGGGGTCAGTGCCTGCAGCAGCCCCCAAAAATGTATTACATTGTAACAATAAAAAAATCCTTAAGTGAGCAATGTGTTCTAAAGTTTCTATATCGTAACTACATATCATTGAATAAAACACAAAGATGACAGTATGGCACAGTCCTGTTGTGAAAATTCTTCAGCACCAGCTACACAGCATGGACACCTACACACCTACAGAAGCCAAGACATGTGGCATGATGTCAGAGTTAAATATTATGTACTAAGGGTTCAATATGGCCACATGCACACAAACCAACCACCTAACATATGTAGCACACAATCACATTGGTAAACACATTCATTTACCCAACAATATCCATGCATGCATGCACATATTCCTAATGTAAAGCCAAACTCAGCAGGGAGCATTTCTGAATGACAGTGCAGTGAAATGCACTATCACTGTGACAATAATACACTTAGTCTAGAGAGCGACTCAGCATTGTGTCATTCTGTGATGAGCTATATAAAAGGCAAACAAGAAAGCTCACTTTGGATCATAGGATGAGCCAAAAGTCAGCTCCCAATATGGACTACAGCAGTAGTGATGACAGTAGTTACGTGCAGAGCCAAAGTACTTCAGATTCTGAAGAAATGGGAGACTCTGTAGTCGAAGACGATGTCCTTACTGCTGTACAGGAGGGAGGGGGAATGGCAGTGCTTCAAACAAGCGTAATAGACCTGCAATGTGCACAAGCACAGATATGGCAGAAAATAAAGCAATTGACAAAACACATAGAAAAACTGCAAGATGATGTGGCATTGGTGGCTAAAAGCCTTGAGATACACACAAAACAAAAAAGTCTTAAGCTGACATGTGCGGTAAGTTGATATACCTTTATTGTGGCTTTATACAATACATGGTATGATATAGCCATTATGCTAGATAGAGGTATTATGCTATGGTGTTCCTGTTGTCAATTGAAACATGTCATGTACACCTCTGCAGAGTATGGTGAAGGTTGCATACAAGCATCTTGAGAAAAATAAGATCTTTAGAGGATGGGACTTCACTCAACCGTAAGTAATTGTATAGTGACAGAAAGCTTACTGGAATATCGTGACACTTGTAAATGCCTTTACCCATTCATGCCTTACATAGTCTAAACACAGAGGAAAACCTCCACGCAACTGATAGAGTACAGAAGACAGCAAGAAGGCTTTTTCACAAAGAAGACATCACAGAGATTGAATTGAATGGTAAACTGATCCTTAACACAGCAAGAATGCCAAATACATACAAATACACGTTCTTACGTACAGAGGCAGTTACAAGGTACAGACAGTCTAAATTCGAAAGCTACAGAAAAGACATTAAAGGAACAGCTGAAAAGCACAAGCAGGCTTCAAGAAGAGCATCACGAGTGAAGCACATAAGACATATCAGTGTACGCACGTACGTTCATGTACGTACGCTACGTAGAGATTTACATCACTTTAGAAAATGGACAAACGGCGCGAAACTCTCACTGAAATCAGCAGCGGTCTGTCAGAGGAAGAAAAAGCCGCCATGTATCATGCCATCAACACAAAGGAGTGCCACTCACCAGAGATCTCGGACGAGGAGGAAGACGGGGCACGTAAAATCAAAATAGTAAGTCTGCCATGGGAATCAGAGCGTCTGAAGACTTTAAAGGTTTCCTTAGACGAGCACTGGGAGAAATCCATCACAGAAAAGGCCAAGAGGATGTTACTTCCTCGGAAGCGTGTACCAGCAACTGGGATAGTAGACCCTCCTTCCAAGTTGTTAAAGGAATTACCTTGGACAATATTACAAACAAATGCACATTTAGAGTAAAACAGATATGTACCCACACGTGTGTGCGCTACAAATGCAAACCTTGCTATCTGTCTTGTGTGTTAAATTTTGCTTTCTTCACATATCTACTATGGTTTTCTTTCGTCGCCAGTTCAATTCTTGCGCAACATGTGTCCAATGGGATTAATCGCCGCGCATTTTCAATTTTGGAAATTTGCTAGGGGGCGGATATCATTATCCTTATTTCTAATTCGTGTCTTCTTTGTTGATTGATGGGTTCTGGTATCTATCGCGAGTTTCTCGGTTAGTACGTGTACACTTCTCACGATTCAAGATTCCAATAGTTGGGAGGAAAGATTGCGACTGTCAATTATCTCAAAGTTTGCGGAAGATAAGTTTTTTTGTTCATGCGTATGTATACCGCGATAGATTCAGTGATCGTTGGGTGAACAGCATGAGCACTCACTAATCCACCAGGGTACAAACAGTAGAGCGTGCTTAGAAAGTACGTAGGAAGTAAGGTAAAGGGGTGTAAATTGGAACACGGTGGTAATTTGGAACTGGGCCTTTAACTTTTGTTGTGGTTAAGTTACCCAACCATCTTTGCTACTGCCAAACCCCCCTTCGCGGCAGACAATACAGATGAGAAATAACGGATGTTACTTGTGGCTGACACTGCTTTTGGCCTGACTGTTCCGAATTACCCGCTGTTCCAAATTACCCCCCCCCCCCCTTTACCTTATGTGGTATCTGTGAAGAACCAATAGCTAGAAAACGGTTCTATCTTTTGGATACTTGCTGTATTTTGGTTTATGTGTAGCAATGAGTTATCAATAACCAATATTATGCACGTTAGTAGACTGGTATTGCATAGTGTGTCTATGATGCTTAGTGGAACCCATGGAGGGCCCGCCACTGCCTAGTATTCTGTTCTACCCTGCTTCACCCTACTCCTGGATCCTGTACCCCATTCCATCCCTTCCTATATTATAAGATATATAATTAATGGGAGTTACTGTAATTAAAGTACTAAGCAGTGAAACTGTAACATTTCTAGGCTTACATATAGGCCTGCAGTGTAGAAACATGTCTTAGACACTGTACTGCTTATTGTGTTGATTGCCAGTAGTATGGCGTTAGGTTACACATTGCATGATGTAATCACGAGCCATGGTGATGTACTACACCATCATTAACTGTAGACCCATGTCCCAGCTCCTTTGTTTTGTTTTGGACTGTGTGGCAGTTGCCAGGTCATTGAGCAGACCAATACATAAGGGAGTGACAGTGTGTTCGAGCATTTTTACATGCCAGCAACAGCAAAAGTGATAGCCAAATGTTACATAAACATCACAGAATGTATAAGCATTAAAAGTTTGAACAATTTAATAACTAATAACTTGACAGTCTTAACTACGTACATAATTGGCAAGTATGCTGACAACAAAAGAAGTACATACATATAATATTATCTATTATACTCAGTTAAAATGTAGTGGTACTTATAATCAGCAGGACTGTCAGTGGTACTATGCTTGCATTTACAAGAATAATGACATTACATACGTGCGTGCATACTTGAATTTGTACGTACATAAATAACATTGAAATGATAATAGCATTAATGTATGGATAAAGGAACAACAAGTTGAAAATCTGAGTCTAAATTTAATTGAGGATTGCAGTCATGTGGAGCTACTATTACTCGAGTCATGATACACCCTATTGGAGTCCAAGAACTTCTCCCTGGAGAGCCCCATACCTTGACGGGTGGGGGCAATCTTGCTCTGTCACTTAGTGGCACGGACTGGAGCCAACGAATACGTGCAAATGATATTGATTGTGGCTCTGCTTCAGAAGCTAAGTACACTTGGACTGTTACATACTCCTCCACCGTTCCAACTCCCACTGAAGGTGTCCTTGACTCATCACTGGCATTAGCTGTGAACTTGTATGCTTGCACATGACAAGAACGTAGTAACCTTGATGTGCTAGTAGCATAGGTTTGAAAGCCAATCCTTACTTTGGAAAAGAAGTGGCAGATGAATTCGACTCTCACAAAATTGTTGTCAAAAATCCTTGAACATAAAGTTGAAATGTTTGTGTGTTCTCCCTGTGATAGAGCTCCAAGAAACTTTGTTCCTTCAATGCTGGCTCTTGCTTGGGTTTCCATTACCATGCATCGTATAGATTGCATGGTTATGCTCTCAGATGTCTCTATAACTGTGACTGATGGTGGTAGTATTGAATCACTATCTACAATGCCTAGTGTTCCCCTTCGAGCAGGAGTACTGATAATGTTAAATAATTTTACAATGTCCTCATTGGTCCAGTCGTGTTCATGATAATACAAATATATCCCCTCAGTGAATCTCTTCATCAGCTGTGTCTCAATGGCTTGGTTGTTCGTTGGCATTGAACCTAAATAGCCATTCATACGTTCAAAGCCAAAACACCAAAAAGCATGGAAGGGTCAAAATTCTAACAGACAATCTTTCAGATGGCAAGCTAAATGCATGTTAATAGTACATGAAGCATTTCCGTAAAGCTGTTGAAACCCTTCACAGAACTCAACTAACTTGGAATGCCCTCTATTGACAGCATCCAAAGTTAGAGAGGGTGATGATAGCAAGGTGCAAGCATTCACAAACACTGACCAGTTTCTGAAGTTCTCACTTGGCAATCTGTTCTTTAGGCCTATTGTACTATACAAAAGTATCCAGTGCTTCCATTGGTCAGCAGTGAAATCACTGAATCCTGATGCAATTTTGCTGGGGATCCTTCCTATGTCACTGGGAACTTCTATTTCATTCACTGTCTTCTGTATGTCAGTGAAATCCTTCTGTGTAAGCAAGCCCTGGGATTTCCATACATTCATGGTATGTTTTGCTATTCCCATGTAAAGATTGTGCATGGGATCTATAACATGCTGTTGAATTACATTAAAGTAAGGTAGTTTAGTCAAAATGGAATACCGAAGGCCATGTAGTGATTCCAATCGTTTTCGTTCTGCTTGGTGGGTAGGTTGCTGTACAGCGGTAGCACCTGCTGTATGGTGGTGAAGTTCACGCTGTGGCCATGATGAAACATCATAGCCACTGTAGTCAAAACCATCCTGAACGTTGCCTGGGAATGGTTTGTTGCATTTTGAACATGCTAGCCTGCCATTGTGACCCAAAAAGCCACACACTTTCCGACATGCCGGTACATCACAACAAACACACAGAAGTGCTGCTCTTATTCTGACGGGAAGATTAGGTTCTGGTAGTGTCAATGCAATGCCTTGCCATAATCTTAGAAAATCGTCAACAAAGGGTGTCAGGACAGTGTTGAGTGTTTTACTTGGTTCATGCGGGCCAGGTATGATGCCGCCTACAATGATATTGTCCTGTTTATATCGCAGATTCTGGGGTAGATTGAGTATTACGAAGTATATGACTCCGATACTGTATGGAGAATGCTCAAATGGACGGAACCAGTCAACATTCATTGACAGGGCTATATTGTTGGGCAAAGCCAAGAAGTCTCGTCCATTCACAGTTTGGAAGTTCTGCCAGACACGACCGTCATATATGTCATTCATGATTGTGGGATCAGTAGACCTTCTCTTGACCCATTCATTGCATGATTTCAGTATTCCGGGGCGAATAAGAATATTTTGAAGGGAAATGCACAGACTTTGATGGGGGAAAACTTTAAGGGGTCGAAGTATGGTTGACTTAGCTGTCTTTAATTGCTTCAGAAGTTTCGTAGAACATTTAGTTCTCCTTGAAGCATGTGGGTGACGAGGATACTCGACATGCTCACATAAATGATCATCTGGTTTGCTGTGTGAGTAAAGGACCCAATCTTCAATGTTAGGATAAAGTGTGAAGCACTGAGGACAACAAACTGAAGTTTTAAAAAGGGCACCTGTCTTCTGTGTTCCAGCCATTTTCCTAAGCGATGCCTCATTTTTGGGAAAGGCTCGGAGAAGTTCATCTGCAGCTACATTCGGCATGTTTGTGACTCTCACCATCATCTTAAGTGTAATTTGAAACAGCAACAATATTGCTTGGACACAGGCACCAGATAGATTATAAGCCATCTTTATTGTCAGGAGCAAAATGGCAAAGGTCTTTAACTCGCTGTTGTATGTACAAGTGCGTGCTGTGGAATCGTGATTATTTTCTGATTGCGATTGGTCTAGACTGGCGTGATCATTTGTATGCAAATCTTCTTCTCCAGACTCGCTGCCATCCAGTATTTCTATGTGCTAAATTGAAAACATGCAAATGATTCAACATTATTTAGATTTATCTCTATTATTATTTCTCTTACATCAGCCTCTGAAGAGTCTTGAGCATTCTCAGAACACTCCATATAATCATCTCCTTCATCTTCGTCTATGAGATCATCATTCCCCTGTTTACTCTGCGTCTCCAAGTTAGATTGAGTGAGGTTGTCTTGAAACTCATGAGTTGTGTTAACCTATGCATATGTAAATGCAAAGTTGAAAGAATAGGAGGTGATACAAAACTCATGGCCTGACCAGCATAGTACAGTATGCGTTAATGTTTCATGCATGCATGGTCTGTATTTAATGTGCACACATTCAACCGAAAAACTCACTGTTGTCCATGTATCTGTATCTTTTCGTAGTACAAGGCTTTGTGCTCATAGAAAGCGGTTTTTGCCAAATATTTCTTGCAATGTAGGCAGAGCCGTTTGGCTTGACTCTCCATCGTCTGCGATTACGACTTACAATGTTCACAGTTGTCTCTCTCTTAAACTTATCTTGCCTTTTATATTTGCCTGTTACTATTTATAGTATATTACATACTAATCCGAGTCATCTTATAACTATACAGTATACTTAGTCTACTAGTAGCTATTCAAGCACATAATTATAATTATTCCTCAATGACTGATTGGCTATTTAATTGCAATTAATGTATAATACTAGTCTAGAGCAAAGTCATTTATCACAACAAATGCAGTCATTGTGGTCAGGCGCCCTGATCTTCATGTTCTATAAATAGTAGTGGTGATATCAATGTCATTTGCAGATTATCCTTCATTGTTTATTCATTGTTTTGTAATTATTGTGGCATATCATACAGTACATGCATATAGCTCTTGCACATCCTTTTGAAGCCATGCATTAATGCTGTAGATGCTCTTTCCAAGCAAGAAAGACTAATGATGTAAATTAATGCAACCTGGTATTTCGTGTTCTGTACAATTATTATACGTACATTTGCCCTTATTCTGTCTAAGAATATCTTCAACACAAGATTAAATGGGCACACTGTGTTGCGAATTGAAGCAAGTAGGTTAGTTGTGAAACATGATACAACTGCTCCTGGACCAACAAGTGATTCTATCATTTCTATGGTTAGTGAAAGACTTACATAGTATGTATGTAGTATATTTGGGAAGGCTGAGGGTTGTAGTTTTTTTTGGAAACTCAGTCAATATAGCAGGTCCGTATGCAGGGGGGGGAGGGTCAAAAGAACCCCCCTTTTCTAGGAAACTGAGAGATTGTTTTGATAGAAAAGTACATCTATTCTGTGTTTGTAAGCTGATAAGCATGCTCTTCTACCTAAAAACACTAATAATGCACTATAAGTAACCGAAAACGTTGTATATACTTCCATTTTGAGTCAATTTCATTCAAAATGACCATTACACACAATAGTAGTTAAATATGTACGCTCATGTCAGGAAAAAAATCCCCCTCACTTACAAATTTTTGCATATGGGCCTGTATTGCCTACTATTTATTGAAATGCCTAGTGTATATGTACACACATATGTAACTTGCAATGGAGAGAAATCCACACACACACACACACACACACACACACACACACACACACACACACACACACACACACACATACACACACACACACACACACACACACATACACACATACACACACACACACACACACACACACACACACACACACAGAGGAGTGACTCACCATTATGTCATCATATTGTGCAACCCTATGTTTTGATTGTAAAGCACAATCATTGTGTTAATAAATCATTTACAGTGAGTGACTCCTCAGTATGAAATCATATAAAGGCCTAGGTGCAAAACAACCCAATCTATTGTGTGAGCTTCATTTTGTGACTGCTACGTACGTACATTGGTTATTTTCTTTTTTTGTTATTCAAATTCATATCGATCATGAGCTTCAGGCCTCGTAATTTCATGGGACGCAGAGGTATGTGTGTATAGCATACTAACAAATTTGGATAGCACAGTTAAAAAAATAAATGATTTTGTTATACCAATTGCAATGACTGTTTTGCAGAACCATTTTCAGAGAGCACCCCAGAAATAACACAATCACGTGAGATGTTTGTAATATGTAGTACGTATGTAAATAACTACCCTGGTTTTATAGCAGGTGTCCTAGCTTATTTGAGGATTCCAAGATATTATATATATATATATATATATATATATATATATATATATATATATATATATATATATATATATATATATATATATATATATATATATACTAGGGCAGAGCATGCAGTGAATCTTTTGGCTCCAGTGGCATGTGTCCACATAAGAGGGGTGTTGCAATTCAGATCTAGAACCCAGATTAGAGGGGTTCCACTGTAAGGAAACTATGTACTTAGTATGAATTAAGCTGAAATTTGGACTGAAGAGTGTACTTTTGAAGGAAGTTTTACTATACGTACAGATGTGAGCATTCTATCTGTATGTATATATCACTTCAGTTATTGGAAATTTTCCTTTAATATCTGAACACTCCGTTCAAACTGGCTGATCGAGGGTTTAGATGTGTATGTGAAGCTGTACTGAAGTGCATTATAATCTTGAATACCATTCTGGCAGGTCCTACTGGGAATATTGTGGCTACTCCTTTGGGAAGGCCACATTTTCATGCTGAACCACGAACACGTGAGATATTTGTGACGTATTGTGTACTTATGGACTTGTATCAAGTTTCATATGGCTATAGATACTACTGTGTCCAATCGTACAAGGGGAGAAGAGTCATCAACAAGATACTCTGTAAGTAATGTGCATGTACGTACGTACGTACATATGTATGTACTTACGTATGTCCTTGTGATCTGGAGCATATGCATGCAACGTGCATCATCACCCCAAAACTCTAATAATATACGTATCAGTTTGACTATTCACAATGGTTTTACTGTAACAGGATCCTATGTATCATTTTGGTAATGAGGGAGACCTGGAGGACGCAGTGGAAGTCACTCGAACCTCTCTTAATGAGCTGAGGCAAGAGGTCACAGCTCTGAAAGAAGACCACCACAAGGAGGTGGAAGCATTGAGGGAAGAGGTATTTAGTAATTTTTATTAAGACTAGTATAATTATAAGCACATGACCGGAAGGTCAATTGCTGGTTGAAAGCTGTCAATAATCTACTTTACTATTCATGGTACTCTTATACACACCTCCTCTCTCTATTTACTGTGTCAGTCGCCTTACATTTTTCTTTGCACTTAGATTGCTATGTTGCAGAGCACAAGCCAGCCTACTGCAAGTTCCTCCAGAACACCACCTGACAGGATATCCCGCCAGTTATCTGTAAGTTTAAGTTTTGAAGTGTCTCTGTGTGTCATTTTTTGAAGTGTGTGTGCCATTACTGAAGGATTGACATTATGTATGTGTTTGTGACAGCATTCGGTTTCAGACTTGAACACTACAGCTGCAATCTTTTTCTTATTTGTACAGAATCTAGTGAAGACTTTATACGTCTCCATGGATATCCATTTTATTCTCAATGAACGGTACTGCTGAGTATATATATATATGTATATTTACTGTGCATGTACACTGTACTAAATAGACTGGTCATTGTCCTGTCAAAAACACAAGCTTTTGTGCTACTTTTTGCAGGTACGATTCACCAAGGAATTTGTCCATACGGAGGCAGCTGACCGAGCAACTCTCCAGCCAGCAAGGTCAACTTGGCAAAGAGAAAATCCAAAGTAATTTATAGTGTGCCATTGCAGTTGACTGTCACACAGTGATGACACAACCGAACATCACGTGTCATCACATGCAGTCTGATTAAATTTATAATGTTCACAGTCATCAACGTGTGTATAATTCTCCCACATTTCATCATGATCATTATATGTACACCATTTGTTTTTACTCCAGGAGCTGTGGCTCGCCTCTTTCAGAGCCTCAAGAAAGGGGCCAGGGAGGACGAGCCAGAACTGAGGGCTAGGATTGACAAGGAGGCTCGGAGTAGAAGGCAAGGGGCTAGGCGACGCAGGGTAAGTACCAATTATTCATTGTAATCATGATGCCTTTACTACCAGCAACACCATTTTGTTCCTTTTGCATGTATGTACATACGTAGCTGTACATACGCAGAGGTAAGTTTGTTGAGGGTGAGGACGAGAGAATGAAATGGCAGCAAATAAGCAGCCATTTCATGTCTGATGAGTCATCAGATAATGAGGATTTAGTGATGCATAAGTTACCCTGGAGATCTCTAGGTGAGTTTACTTATCTTCTATTGTAAAGACTTAGTGATTGGTCAACTTTTCATAGACTATTTCTTTCTTGTAGAACTTAATGAGCTGGTTGCATCCTTGGATGCACGATGGGAAGCCCACTCAAGGGTTTCAAGAGTCCAGCGCCCTCCAATGAAGACCAGAAGGGAGGGCCAGGCCTCAACTAGACCAGTTCTGGAAACCCCTGAGTGGGCTGTTACTAATGAACTATGATAGGAACAGTTCGTGGTATATGTTTAAACAATGTCAATGTGTGCTTTCACTTTGTGGAAGCAGTCTTTATTATTTTGTTATTGTTGTGTATTGTATTATGGTGTGGTATGATTTTTGTAAGCATTTCTAATTATTGTATCATGATCTGGAAATGGGAACCGAAACATAATCATATTAGGTGGAATAAATTAATTTATGTGAATAATGCATTATGTTGTTGCTAGGATTTTAAGTATATTCATTACTTTTAAGAGTATTCATAATTTTTATAACTATAATAACCTTTGTTTACATGGTAGGTTACCACAGTTTAGCACTGTGTTATCGTAGGTATTCACAGTTGAGTTAACACAGTGGTAACCTAGAGTTCGTTTGGAGGAGTTCCCACAGTGGTATCGTCTAGTAATCACTGTGTGGTAAACTGTGGTAACGTGCAATAGCACAGGGGTGGTCACAGTGTGATAACTAAGGGTTTTGGTGCAGTGTATATAATATACACTAAAGCAAGAGTAGGCATGTAGAAGATGACCCTGATGATGACCTTGATGACAGCAGTGAAGATTGCAATGATGATGATGACATTTTTAGTATCCATAGAGATTTGAATTTACCACTTTGCACTGTACATCCATCCAACCTTACATGCATATATACTGCATCCTTGCATATCACCCACCATACAGCAGGAAAAAATTCTGCAAACTCAAATATTCACTAAGTTCTCACCAGATTTCTTTGGACAACCTAAACTCCCCAGGGGCAACCTAGAACAACATCCAGGTTGGCCTGTGGGCAATTTGAAAAATTCCTTAAAACTATGCCCTGCTTTAGCCATTGGCTATTCCAACAAGCACCTAGTAAACAAAACAAAAATCAGATAAAGTGTACAAAGCAGAAAATATAAACAAGAAGGAGATTGTAACATAACATTAAATTTACTATTAAATGATTAAGAGATGCAAAGAAGAGAAATAAAAGAATCCAGAGGTCTATCAGAGCATGCAATTGCAATCAATTTGACTAGAACATTCAAAAATTCACACAGACTAAGTGAACAGGCAAGAAGCCATGTAGGACCTGCAATTAAGATTTAGTGTAATAAAAGTCTTCACATTAGGTGGAGAAGGCACAGAAGTCCTTTACCTCGCTGACCGAGGGTGGTAGCTATCTCCACATTGCGTCCACAAAATTCAATGCCATTTATAATACTGATATATGTATATGTATATATATATATATATATATATATATATATATATACTACTAAGAGTATTATATATATTACACAGTATACTACCAGAAGTGATTTTTATCTGATCCATGAGTAGCTATTTCATGTTAAACTATTCATGGCTACTCTCACTCTGGTTTTGATAGGGAGAATTGTAACGACCCAAAAAGAATGTGAATCCATGGGATGTTGCTGGGAAAAGTCCGACGAAAAGATGAGTAAATTGATCAAAAGCTAGCAAATAATGTTTAATAGCATTAATTTGATTGCCATTTTTGCCTGCACAGAATACCCCATGGTGCTGCCATCCCACTGAATTCAACAAATAAGCAACACCATCGACAGCTGGAACCGGGGGGGTGCTGGTGGCTTAGTGGGCTGCTGATGTGACAACAAGAGCTGAGTTATGGGATGGACTAAGGTCCAGTCCCAGTGATGGTGTTTCTGGCCTTTTTTCTCTGCACCCCCCCTGCCACCACCAAGACAGAAGAGTGAAGAATGCCCACTACAGCCACCAAAAGAATTGAACATTGGATGATTGAACAATTGATATTTTATAATAACAATTAACAATGTAGTATGTTTGTTTGTTTGTTTGTTTGTTGATTCTGTACTTGTGATTACTGGGCCCCCTGAAAAGTAGCCAATGGCTAAGTGGGTGTCCCAGTCTAAATAAGATTAATCCAATCCAATCCAAACCGAATGTAGTGGAAGAACTTCTCTAGTAGCTTTAGCACTATAGAATAGGCCATATATAGTTACCATTACTTCTTGAAAACTAATACTAAGTTCTAGGCTAATTGCACTATGTATCATGGAGTGCTTCTATATGAACAGAATTTAAACATGAACAAAATATTACATTATCAATAATAAGAAAAATGTTATAATAATATGTATACTACCTACATATTTGGTGAAATTTGTATACAGAGAGATAGACATTTGAGAATTTCTGTTTAATCTTCCAAGGCCACTCATAATTAATATGTATCCCTTGTAAATGCAGTAACTGGATATGTTAGATAATATCTTGCAACTGTTTAACAATTTATTGCCCATGTATTTCTCTTAATGCCTAAATACATTTTATTAAACAGTGCAAATTCCTACATCCTGCAGCACCTGCATATGTACTGTAAAATGTGCTGCACATGTGGGATGTAGGAATTTGTACAGTGTGCACTCAATCCAACTAAACTCTGTCTAGCCCTATACCCATTTAGCCTCATGTATGTGTAGCCCTATGCTCATCTAGCCCTATGTCTGTCTTGCCCTTTGCCCATCTAGCCCTGTACCGGTTGTGCAACTTACCCTTGTTCCAAGTGTTTTTGGAGAATCCTTCTTGATAATGCCTTTTGCACGATCCTGTGTCAATCCTACATCCTTTTACCATTTTATAATGGTTTTTATACACCCTTACAAACCACATGTTCATACCTTGTGGTTTGTTGCATCAGAAAGTACTAGTCTGGCCCCACTATGAGTGTCATCTGTCTTTTGTTAGATGGGCAGGAGTATGTGAGGATATGCCAGACTTTGGTAGTGAAGAATTTAAGTTTTATGCAAATTTATTTCAACCTAAGGACAAGAATAGCCTTCCATTGGAGGTGAATGCAAATATAATACACACACACACACACACACACACACACACACACACACACACACGCACACACACACATGCACACACACACACATACACACACACACACATACACACCTGCTACTGCATGTTTTTGCCTATACTTATTCCAGGAATATTACAACGTCATCCTCACTGAGGGAGAATTTGAGGCAGATACAGGCCTATATGGACATTGTAGGCTCTTACACGCGAACTTTGCACACATAAAGCATACCATTGAGATGTCAGACAGTTTTTACAATTACCAGGTGAAAAAGCTCATGCAGGCTTTGATTATGGCTTCCTGGTGGCCGAATATCGAATTGTACGGGCCAATGTAGGTTTTTTTGTGAGTGTAAATTGTCCCAAATGTGATCACATATTATTGTACCACACCATTGCTTGCAAGTTTTATCTCATTTTCCCACAGACTTACAGACTTATGTATCAACAAACACCCTTGAAAACCAGAGTTTAGCCCTAGCATTTTCAGTTGTGAATGACTCCTTACCACAAAATAATGTTTGGACTTCGTGGCGTAACCCTTTATTGCATGTAAACCAATTTGTGTACAGTAGATAAGGGAATAATATGGTATCTCTCTATGTATACAGTTTACAACTTTTCGCGGAGTCACTGACATGGGGGTAATAGATCTCAACCATGGCAACCAGGTGCTTATCGGAGAGGTGAGTACAGTGGTGCTTAGTTCCGTTCTGCACCTTTCGTACTTGTGAGTATACACAGGGGCATTATAGCGCTTTTTGGAAGTTGGGGATTGCAGGCGACAAAGTTATGGAATTTGTGGAATTTGTCACATTTTACCTATACGTCATTACCAACAGAAGGTAAACGTTATAATACGTCATCAGTAGCGGGCGCTTACAGTGGTTTAGCGATAGCAGAATCTTTCGAATCCTATCGACTTTGAAAAGGCAAAAAGCCGTTTTGTGCCTTAATAAGTTTTGTTTAGGTATTTATAAAAGCACATCAATGTTTAGTCGCAATGTTCAAGCTACACTAGTACCGTCAAAAAGGGCCAGGTACCGCCGATATCGACCTTCCCACATCGAATGATCGTTGCAGAATGCCGAATCAATGTAAGAAAGTGCTGTGGCAGGTAACTGCACTATACTATCCAGGATATCCTAGATCACGAATGAAACACTAGCTAAAATCTGCAAAATGTTAGCAGGCTCAGTCTACTTTCTGACTTTGTACTAATCGATTGATTTCGCACGCAAGCTAGTGCCACTGTCTCTGCGTCTTAGTCGTCAAGTATGCCACTTTTGTCGCAGATATGACTATCAATGACAAGAATATATGCATAAGAACTCACCAATACTTGTTGGAACCATTTAATGAAAAATAGAACTTTCCACACAACAAATTGTCGACCGGCCAGATCGATTATTCACGTAGTCAATAACATTGCAGGGTGCTTATTTCCAATGTACCATACTTTTTTATATGCCCAATACTGATGACGCGCACCTTACGTCATCCTAAAATGGTGGATTGGAACAGTCCTGCAAATATATCGTGTTTTGGGGACGTGTACCTGGGACTTTTTGTGAACAGCAAAAGAATCCAACGATTTAAAATACTTTTGTCTACTTGTTTTTACTGAGCGGGGATTATATAAGCAGGTTAGCCCAAGAAATTACCATTTTAATTGTCATTGTTAGCCATTTTTACCCGCTAAAAGTACATTTTTCGTTATAACTATTTCAGTTGGAGTTATATGTTCTCCGCTCAGCATCCATATCTTAAATGAACTTTACTCTTTCATCTCATGCCAGTTTCATCTCTTTGGGAGGCCGTCTACACGTCCCCAAATCGATGTTTAGAGAAAAAGTGAACCATTTTCAAAATCATTTTTATACTTCTGGGTATGAGACATGGGCCTGTTTTTTAGTTTATTGTTTCGATAAATAACATTAAAACACTAAACAGTTGTAAAAATCAACGTACATTGTTGTTTGAGCTGTAAAATTCGATGTATATATTACCATTTTGAGCGGCAGCCATTTTCTTACCCAGTCGAAAAGCGCTATAATGAGCCTGTGTACATCACATAAGGAAGTATTAAACCATTAGTACATGTACATTATTATGCTTGTCAGTGGTGTAAATATTTATACGGTACACCTATAGTGAAAAAACAAAGGTAATGATCCACAGATTGGACTTACTCAAGTCATCATGGCAATATTAGCACAGTGTGCTATGAATTCATGCACTCGAAAGGTCATTTGGGGGTTCAATTTGGGTCCCATGCAGGTATGTATGCATGTACAGTACTTTGTATCAGAAAGTTAATGTTTCACGGTAGCCATGTAATCACTCTCATGCTACAGTATATATTTGTGAAACTAGAAGTGATCGACGAATAAGTTGTGGTGACACAATATCCTTCCTGTCGACATGGTAGATTATTTCGCAATTTCATCCCCCTGATGGGACTTGGTGAATGTGAGTTTACTCCTTTAAGAGTTGACTACATACTATTATTAAGCCTGAGCCACACGATCCTCCAAAGGCAAGAACATGCGATGAAATTCCAATACTATACTGTGCTTGTAACTGTACATTACTAATTAGTCATGCTAGCTCCTACACATGCATGCACAATAAAGATCAAACAGTCAAACAAATCACCTTCTTGTTGGACATGTCACAAAAACGTCGGTGGGTGGTGGGAAAGAGCTTTTCAAAGGACAAAATCTCACTTAAAAGTGAGTTTTTTCAATAACATCTAGCGATTCCATGTTGTGGAAGTTGAAACTCGAAGGTTGGACGAAATTCAGCCTTGCAGTAGTTTATTATGGTATTAATAAGTTTACTGTTCCCCATTGAGCTTTTCCCAGTGCCCACCGGCGTTTTTGTTCTCTTTCAATACGTTGTCCTTCAGGTATTGTAAATAGCTTGAAATTATAAAGGACCTTAAAATGCTTACAAATATTAACAAAAACATAATATTGTTCATGTGCAAATAACTTAAAGGCTGAACCCTGCACCATCTGCAGAAAAAAAGATAACTAGCTTGGTGTGGATATCGCGCCTTTTTGGCCCTGGACATGTACCACATGCAATAATAATATTGATAGAAAGTAAACCTCAATTTAGCCAAAGTATATATGCATAGAGCTATACAGTATGACAAACCTCGGTACATTGTTTTAGTATTTTTGTGGAATTGACAGTCATGCCTGCACCCCATTTCCATTTTCACGCACACAGGTATGTTATGGCAGATTTTGCCATAGAACAAAATGGCTGCCGTTTCCAAACGCTTCAAATTAAACGCTTTGTTTTAGCTTTGTGAAGGTTTCAAACCCCAAGAAACCATACAGATAGCAAACCGAACATTCATATTTTACTCGTGTGTCATTTAAAGCACCGAAAACATGTTGCACCCGTTGCATGGTCGCTATTTTTCAACCATAACAAAATCAGAAAGGAATACCTCCGAGTTTTGATACACAAGTCGGTTCACAAGATAAAACATACCCCAAACTTACATATTTGGATATGGGAAAGCGCTGCTCTATTCCACCTCCATTTGTAGTAACATAAGGCGGTGCATAAACCGAACGGTATAACCGACAATCTTCCCATATCCAAAATTGTAAGTTCGGCCCTTAAGGAATAACCTGACAAAGCTTCAAGCATTCAGGTAGAGGTCTAGTTCTCCACCTTCTTTGCCATAACTTTCTTATGCACAAGAGTGCTTATTTTGCCCTTGGTCACGTGGACGCCAGTGTTCTCAGTGTTGCGGAGGCTAATTTATATGCTTCAATTACGATCATAACTCTGGAGGTAAGTTGGAGATTTTGAAGCTTGAATACTCGTAGATCTGCAATTTCTCACTCTATTACCATCCATTTGCTAAATTGAAAGGCCATAATCCTTTCTGTTGCTGGTGAAACCATTGAAATCTTGAAAACTATCAAGGTAGTCACGCGGCTACTATGTGATTAATTAGTATTGGGCGTTACAATTTAATTGCATACCTGTGAAAACCACCGAACGCCTTTTGGAACCACGAATCTGCCATAGCTTACCTGCGCAGTATTATATAGGTCTTGTACATGTAATTTTGGTTTGGATTATATTGGGTTACTTCCAGTCACAACCTACTTACAAGTGAATGTATGCCTATTGATCAACCTACATACAAGTGAATGTATGCCTATTGATCTCCATATTCTTTGCTTTTTCACTGAAAACTAGCACAAAAGGTGCAAGATACCAGTACAAGCCAGCCCAATACAAATCGGCCATTTTTAAAATGGTGGATTAGAACCAATTTTGTGGCAAAATCGGGATTGTTTAGCTTTTACATCGAAAGAATTTCTTCTAAAGGTATAAAAAAGGCACCACTGTATGATTGGTTTAAATGGTGGTAAAATCAATCTTGAATACCTCTTCTAGCAAGCCCTAGCCTGTTCTACAAGAATAATCAGAATAAGAAGAACAAGAAGCCGAAATTGTGACCTTTCACGCTATGTAAACTTTGCAAAATATAGCTCATGTAAGGCTCCCAGAAGTTTCTTGTATACTTAGATCTATCGAAAAATACTCGTAGAAGTTAATTAAATATGCTGTTTTTGGAGCTCCAAAATGTACCGGAAGTGAGTTTTCAGCAAAAATACGGTCGGCTCTAATGTTTGGGCGGCCATGTTTTTTTTGCATCATCCCTACATATGAACCATATCGTGGTTCATGATACACAAACTAATGAGGTCAGTATTCACACATCATTGCTGTGATATGCATCTCCTTGGTTCAAAAGACACAGTTTGAAGTGCTGCGTGGTTCAGCAAGACCAATAGGAAGTGAACAGTCTGTCATTGAAATCGCATGACATTGTGGGACATGCATGTCTGCACTACAGTGTATTTTCTAAAAATTTCGTCATTTGTCCAGATAAGAAGTATTAAAGAAGTTTCTGCACAAACTGACAAAACATAGAAGATGCAACGAAAACTTAGAAGACGATTTAAAATCAAACGAAAACATAGAGAACAATGTCAAACTTTGAAAGAAGATTAATTTTGTACCGATGTAAAAGTGGCTACCAGTTTTGAAGCTGAATATCACTTCGCTGTTTGTGGTCACCACATTTACAAAGATATCTGGGTAATGTCTTTGTCAGCACTCACAGGGTCGTCAGTCACAGAAAAGACTACCCTCAAGACTTCAAAGACTACCCTCAAGTACCTCCTGAGGTACGTTTTGTTACAGTCGTCAGGGTCGTCAGGGCCTAATGTCGTATTATTGTGCAATCCGTCTTTCTTCGTGCAGCTGCCAACTCCGTTGTTTTCGGTCTATCATAGTAACGTTATTGGTCGAGATTTCTCCTTTTGGTTATTTAGCGAGCGCTTTTATGTCACCCTGAACCTTTTGCCAAATGATTCCCTTTTGTTTTACCAGCCTGCATGTCTTAGGTTCCAAGTTTAATCCTTTCCAGGATAATATGGTTGTACGTGGAGTTTGAAAATGTGTGGCTGCATCCAACTCACCATGTGCTTTCACATAAACAAAAACTTCTAGCTTTTGGTGAAAGCTACAAGACTATACACTGTGCTACATTAATTTTCTTTATCATTACCAACTGACTTGTGTTATCTTCTTCAGTGGATATTGCATCAGAATCCGTCACACAGAAATTAGTAATCACACTCCTCTAGGGGCGGTTCTGTGGGTTGTATCGCTTAAGGAAGCTTGGGAAATCCTGCTGTTGTCCATCTGAAACATGACCGAAGAAGTCTGTGATGTATTTCTTCGGTAGTGGTGGAAGTGTAGAATCGCCAATAATTACAACAACTGTTGGACTAGTACTAGTCACTCGCCTTCTGGTTCCTCATCAAAATGGTATTCCCGGGGCAGAGTATTTTGAGGTAATGGAGATAATAGGTAATGGTAGAGTCTCCTCTGAAATGATACTTGCGAAAGCATGGATAACTGGTTTAGTCCTGGCAGCAGTCTCGGCAGAAGACTATACGTTCAATTTACAGATAGATTTGTAACAGTACACTTGTTCTTGTTTGTCAGGAAAGCGCCTATGGCTAAGATTGATTGAAGATGAAGTCTGCTGTGGAGTGAAGCGCATCCGAGAGGAACACATCGATGCCAACCTCTAATTCGAAGCTACTCTTTGAACTTGTAGCGCAAAGCGAAGTCAAAAATGAAGCCCTAGTACGTTTACAATTATGAAAAACTTTCTACGAAATCCAAAATAGTATTACACTAACAAGAACAGAATATTTCCGTTGTTTTCAGAAAGCTAACAAAGACGAATTTCTAAACTACCTCAGCCTGCAGCCGCAGCACATATCACTAAAGAAATGTTCGCTTTCATAGGCAAGTTCAGATCATAGTTAGCAATGCATTCACAAATACAACTTTTCAGAGAAAAGAAACTTGTAGACTATAGCAGTGAATAACATTTACGAAGGCGAAAAGAGGCTAGCCAACTTCAGGTCCAGAAAAGTGGACTTCAGTAGATAACAAGAACGCGTAAACTGAATAACGCATTTGTTAAAAGACTCCTATAACTTCTAGGACAGTAACAAAAATTCTGTTGCTGCCACATGGAAAATTTGTACACAGCAAATAGCTCAAAGTTTGCACCAAGAAACTGTCTCCAGCTTGTTCGTTCACTTAGCACCCAGCCAAAACGTAAAATTTGGAAGAACATCCAGTTAGGCAAGTATGTACACATGCTTCACAATTATGCCTTATGTAGAACACTTGATACGCAGGTGTGACATGTGCAAATTTGAAGTGTGAACAAAATAGCGCCCCAAAAGTTGGCTGAAATCACCCCCATTTTTGGGCCGCCGGAAGGCGGCCCTATATTGTTTTTACTTTCACCGGAAGTGTCCGGAACGTCCGGAACGATGTCTATATATATATATATATATATATATATATGTCAACAACATGGCAGACGCGAAGTCGGTACGTAATCTTTCGGCTATATTTCGGTAAAATTCATTCGTTTGCTTCTGATTTTATCAGCGAAGAGTCTTATCGACCAGAAGAGTTCTTCGAAGACGATTTCCAAGCGATTCGAGTTTCCAGGGCCATGGGTGGCCCACAAGTTTTTTAAACTCGAATCGCTTGTTCTTCCGTTCCATTACAAGTCCTGAGAAGGATATCAGATATAATTACAACTATTGAATGTTACATTTCTTGGTATAATTGTACTTTTTTGTCTTCATAAAGCTAGAAAAACAGTAGTTGATTCGGACTTTAAGGGAGTCATACGGAGAAGGAAGACTTCTAACACATATATTTAAATTTTCCCCTTTGGAGAATTTTCCTAATCCTCTTCATTTGCGTGATGTGCACTAAAATGCTGTTTCCGTCCAATATTTAACCACAAAACCGTGCACATGTCGGAAATGGAGGATTTGATCAAATTCTCCAAAGGTGAGAATTTACATTTGTCATTGGTGAACCCATTCTGGAACAAATCTTTGCTACAAACTCGTTCATATGAAAGCCTTTCCGAAAGAAATTCAGCCTTTGGTGAACACTGTCTCCTCACAAGGTTTTCAAATGACAAATATGACGTCAGCATTATGGGAGCCACATAGAAGAGGGGCTGAGTGTAGAAGATTGCATTTCATTCTCCTTTTGCAGCTGTTTTCAGTTTCTAACAATCAGTAAATCTTTCTTATCCGCCTATTTCGTTGAAACTACCACAAATTCACTTGGAATATTTTCGTAGATTTTCGTGACTTGCATGCACAATCTCTGCATTCTGTGTTAGCATTGTATTAGATTACTCATAAACCACAAAACACCCCTCAACTTCAGGAAAGTGCACGTGTCATGTTTATAAAAAGTGAAGACGAACCAATTATGTACTAGGAACATATCTATTTGCAATTTAATGGCTTCCCAGAGTCAGTGAATCTACTGTTTGATAGTTCCTTTGTTCTGCCACAACTCATATGTAGTAGAATGGCCAATGAATGGTTTTGAGGCATTGTACAAACATACTATGCAATCAAACATCTTACACGCATGTAAAATGTTATATTTTAGTACCTATTAGTTATTAGTCATGGATAATCTCATTATTCAGGCTGATATTCGGGCATATATGAAACTGAATCCACATTTAGCGACGTTTTCTATCATTACTGTTGCTCTGTCACATGCTGGTACGTGACCTAACTCAATGTTCTTCGGAATTTTAGTTTTCAGCTGGGTGCTACGTGCAAGCTGGAGATAGTTTCTTGGTACCAACTTCAAGACATGTGCTGTATATAACTTATCCATGTGGCAGCAAGTTAACTTTCATTCCTGTCCCAAGTTAAAGGAGCTTGAATTGTGCCTTTTGATGGCCAATTTCACTCATCTTGGCTTTGGAGAGGAACGGTCTTTGCTGCCGCTTGGAAAAGTTAGTAAATGTTTTCTGTAGCAATTGATGTGAAACAAGTAATTTGATTTAAAAACTCCTAGGGGCTGCCGCCCCACACGCTCAACTTACTTGCAAAGCGTTGGAGTGTAAGTGTACAGCTGAACCTTCCTTGAACATACTGTTTATTGTAACAGGACAATTCATTGTTTTGAAAACAATTGCCATAATTGGCAATTGTTTTTAAAACAATTCCTATAACTCATTCCTGTATAAGTTCATTCTTCTCTATTACTATTATATGAATTTTCCATTATATGTAAGACTTTTCTTCAAATCTATATTATATATATATTTATATATGTATTTATCTATATATTGGACGAATGTTACACACCGGAAGTGCAAATGAAAACAATATAGACAAATAAAAATAGTCTTGGAAGTGTTCCACCATGTAGCACTCAAAGTGTTTCGCTTTTAGTAGGGGTTAGGAACACCTTACAAACTTCTACGCTATTTAAGCAAGCCTTTTAAAGGCTAATCCTCAAAACTTTTACATGTCTACCTACATGTTAAGCCTTCGTTTGACACTGTGAAGTTTCGACAAGTTGCAAACAGAAGCAGTGAAGAAGACAAAATTTTCACAATTGCGATTTAGTGCAGACATGTCTAAAATGTGCATATAGGTACTAATCAGGAGCGTAAAGATATTTTCGCTTTTGTCACATGTTTACATTGCTGATTACAATTATGTTATCATAGTAAACTAGGACAGTTCTAGAGTACAAGAGGGTACTTGCAAGTACTCGTGCGATATCAACACCCATTTACACTAATAGTTGAAAATGGTGCTATATGTTCGTCGAAGACAATACCGTTAATGTGTAAAATCATCTATTTTATCGAACGTAAGTTATTGAGAGTACCTATAGCAATATGTTATCACCTTAAAAGTTACCTGAGAAAGCATTGTGTGTTTGTACGATGGCCGAAAGACCATTTTGGAAATTGTTGGAGGGTAGGAGACCTCAGCCTCCTCAAACCTCAAAGAAGTGCACATGTCAGTGTAGAATAAGCCGAAGGCTACAAGATGAGCATTGCTCAGAACAGTATCAGAAGATTACAGGTGAAATAGTAACACCTTGATGCTAAAGCACCATTTTTGTGCTGCTCAGCAGGAATTGCTCTTTCTGTAGATTAGTTTTTTTCTGCTTTGGGGTTGCCAGTCCAACTAACTTAACTTCAGTACCTTGTATGCTGTTGCCAACATCTCCTAAAATATGTACTAGACGTTCATGCGATTTACCATGCCCTTGTACTTTGACTATACAATCATTTCGCTGCGTTTTCTTTTCGTTCGTTTTTCGCTCGCTTTTTCAAGCCATTTGAGACCTTATCACAGTGCGATAAGATCCAACAAAATTCACACTACTGATTCGAAAGTTTGACCATAGATAATATAATATTATACAAACCCTATGGTTTGAGAAACTAAACGTTTGATGTGTCGTTAATATATGATAGTACTCGCGCGAATACTCACAGATGTCCTCAGGGTAACCATGCTTGAAGCGCATTTTCATGGCAACACAATTTTAATCAGCACTGTCTTATCATTTTTCACATTCTTACAAATGGGAAACCATATAGTACACATGTAGCACCACACATGGATGAGGTGTGCAATGAAACTGACCACAAAAACTCAAATTACCCGTAGGCGTTTAGCCCACATAAATATAAATGTACCCTGTGGTCACATCGGGTGACTGTGTGTAACACAACCTGGTATACCACTGTGTGTTAACCTCTGTGTACTGTGAGACCCCAGGATAAGTCACTATTTATAGAGGCTCCGCACAACTGTCTTCATTTGTGCCAGCAAGCAGTTTGTAACAGATTATTCAAAACATCAACAGAATGTATATCTTTGTTGCCATAATTCTTCCTCTTGTTGGATTATGTTTTGCGAATCCAGGATGTAATCCCAAAGTCAGAGTGGATTGTGGTGAGATGATGAAATTTGTTGTGGTGTCATTGGCTGGAGAGAAAACCGTTTGCACAGCATCAAAAATTGTACATGTGAATTGGGACATCTGTGCATCAATACAAGGCATCATATATTATATAATTTTCCCCATTATTCCCCTATATACTCATTGTTTAGTACATATTCTATTCTTAACAGGGTATTATGGGATCTCAGAAAGCAAGTGCACATTCGACAGAGGATGCTGCTGGAATGAAGATGAAGAGGTATAGGAATATCTGTACCACTGAACTGCTTGTGTCTACAATGAGAACTTAACAGGTGTAGCCTGTCTGTTAAAGTATGCAAGGTCATGCAATTTTCACAGTTAACACTGTTATCATTTGAAAGTGAATTAAAACAGGAAAATCCCTTTTTCGCTCTTGCTAACATGGTGTATATAGCCTACAGAGGTTTACTCTGATTGTGTGCTTGGATGATGTAAAGGGCAGAAAAACACTTTTTTTTCTAGGTGCGCATGTGGGACATGTCCAGATTTGTATGATAACTAAATCTCAGTTTGCATAGTTGATAAAAGGTCATTATTTTGTACCAATAGATTAATAGATTATTGGTCACGCACTTATCTCATGGTCCAAGCTAATGTTCAAGCATATACAAATACTGAATCCATGTTTAGTGACATTACCTGTTGTCACGGATGCTCTGTCACATGCTGGCTTGCAATCTAACTGGATATTCTTCAGATTTTCAGTTTTTGGCTGGGTGTTACTTGAGGGAACAAGCTGGGGACAGTTTCTTGGTGCCAAATTCAAGCCATTAGTAGTATGCAACTTTCCATGTGGCAGCAAGAGAACTCATCTTCCAGTTCCAAGTATTTAGTGCTTGAATTTTGACTTTTGAGGGTCAATTTGCAGAACTCGACTTTGGAAAGGTATAGTTAATGCTACCGCATGGAAGTTCAATGAGTATTCAGCTGTACAGTTATAAAGGGTTCCCACGTGACGTCACCAATCGCCCATCAGCCATATTGGAGGACAAGTCCCTCCATGTGGAGTATTATTTTACCTTTGCTTGGAGCGATGGTCAACTTTTGTGCAGTGTTTGGCTGTAGTATTTGTGGCAACCAAGACAAGAAAGTCCTTCTTTCGACTTCTTTCTGTTATTTCAAAGCAGTGCAAACGTACTAAATAGCTTGCTAAGAGAAGACAAAGGACCTGGCTGGGGAACATTGGACAGGATTTTAAGTCCAGCACCCTCTCAAACATTCTTGTCTGTTCACACCACTTTGTCAAAGGTGAGCACATGTGTCTAACAATAAAAGATCCAACCTACATGTGATACAAGAGCTATACATTACTTCAGAGATTCCTAGGATATTATATAGTATGGACACAGACACTCTAAACTACGTAACTGGGACTGGAATCATGAAAATTGTAACTTGACTATTAAGACTTCCGGTGAACAAGTGATTTGAGTTAAAAACTCGTGGGCTGCCGCCCCACGCATTCAAATCACTTGTAACGCATTGAAGGGTAAGTGCATAGCTGAATAGTCATTGAACATACTGCTTATTTGTAACTAGACGATTGTTTTCAAAACAATTCTTATAACTCATTCCTTTATAAATTCATTCTTCTCTATTACTATTATATAATTTCTCTATTATAAGACTTTGCCTCAGATCCATATTATATATATATATGTATGTATATATATATATATATATATATATATATTGGATGAGCGTTACACTGGAAGTCCAAATGAAAACAATATTATAGGGGCTGGCCTGCGGCAACCCCTAAAAATGGCAAAATGGAGGTGGCATAAATGAGAAAACAGTGATTTTAGCTACTTCGACTTCTGAAAATTACATTAAAGAGCTTTTCGATTGCTTCTGAACAAATCAAGCAAATTATGTAGGTTTTTGCCGACAGTATCTTTGAATCGTTTTCTCCACTAAGGATTTTGTAAGCCAAATAATGCCGTATACCACAAAAACAGTAGTATCCTGAGGTAAATATGTCGGTACAGTGCACACAGCAATACATTAACTACAATTTGAGGGAATAAAGGAATCAATCGGGTGAAACCTGACAAAGATACAGTGGCCACAGTGAGATAATGTTGTTTGGGGTAAAAATTTGTCATAACTTTTTACTGTGAAGGATTTGAGACTTCAAACATGGACGAGTGCACGCATGGTAATCTGAAGATGTGCTGAAGACTAATTCAAAGTCGTCTGCAGTATAGCACTTTGGTAATTGTGTCCAAAATGTAATATCTAAACCAATTTTGGTTGATTTTGCATGGCCCTATCATGCTTAAGGTGTCTACGATAGAACCAATCACATGTGTTCTTGATTTTGGCCATACTTTAGTGAGAGATATACTGTATTTATTTGAATGGACGCCGCACACCATTTAGTGGCCGCCCTCGAATTGATACCGCGCTAGATGGTGAGTGAAGGTACATTGTAGCCACCCTCGAATAAACACCGCTCATCCATGAAATGGCTTTTTGACTATACACAAAAAATATTCGATGCAGTGTTTAGGCTGAAGGTTCTTGACTAGGGCTTGCTGCATTCCAAAAGAACGACTACACGGATACATGGTGATGATGAGAGGAGAATTCGAGTGTGGAAGAAGCAAAGAGAAGAGCTAGAAAGACTCCTGGTGAAGAAACGTGACCAACGATTTTTGTCCCTTTCTTAACACACACAATGTGCCTGTTGGGGTTGCTTTCAGATTCTGGGATAGCAGTCAGGATCTCTCCCAAGAATGGAGTACAGCCTGCACACAACGCTGACTGAGCAGAACATTTCTTTCACTTGGCTTGTCCTGGCCCAGACACCGCACTACTCGGGACTTGAATATAATAGTAGCTGTGGCATCTATTTGAATATATATGCTGTATGACGCTTAGTTTGGGAAGCTGTTTTGGTTTGTTTTAGATGATATAAAGTTATAACGCAAGTCTTCTTCAAAAAAGTGATAACAATCATGGTCATAGAGGATGTGACGTCGCGCAATAATTTAAACACAAAGTATGTGTTATCATAACACATTGCAATCCACAATAATAAATGATTCCAGTCCCAGTTACAATCATAGTTTAGAGTGTCCATGGTATGGACATGTATACTTCTATCCCACTGGCCCATGCTGCCACGTACATGTGATACGTTTTTGGCTCCTTGTGTTGCACTCTTAGCTAAATAGGCCCATTTTGTTTCAATCTATCTAAGTGATTATTTGCATCATATCCCAGGTAAACCAGATGTACTGTTCAAGTTCACAGATCCTGAATGGGTACCAACATTGATCATTGGGCATAGTAAGTTCCTCTGATTGAAATGATAGATTACTGACAAGAAGAAAGAGGAGTCACACAGACGCTATGGATAGTACAGGTGACTCAAGCTTTCCAGCAGCCCAGTTTCCCAGTGGCACTTTCACTCAAACAGACCTCTCCGGAACCACCATTTCAGCCATGCAGGAAGAACTCCAAAGGCTAATGGTAGAAAACATGGAGCTAATAGAGACCTCAGCTATATCTACAATATTATTAATAAAGACTTTTTCAAGAATGATGACACTGTGAAGGATTTCACAGGCCTTCCTGATGTTGATACATTATCAGCTCTTTTTAACTTCATGGAGCCCCATATTCCTTACACCAGCGCAAGCGCCTTGAATATATTTCAGCAGATGGTCCTTGTTTTAGTCTGTATTTGCCAAGATTCATCTCTGAATGACTCTTGTCTGAAATTTAACGTCAAGAAGTCCACAGCTACAAGAATCTTTCTTAGTGTGTTGGATATACTCTATGTTCGATTAAAGCCCTTGATTAACCTTATTGCCTCAGCGTTAGTAGTTTTCGCTAGACTGTTACTGTCCATAAGGACATTTTTGGCGCGATATATTTCTATTCTTTGCCTTGCTTGTTATGCTTCTGTTTTTCATTCAAAAACTCGTCAAAGTGATTGAAACTGTTTCATCTGTTATCTGATAGTGTTTGCAAGTTGTTACTTCAATTTCTCTTCGGAGTACATAAATATCGAAACTGATCTTGGAAGCCTTGTTCACATGCATCTGCACGGCTTTGCCCTAAGACATATACTTCAGCTCTAATCACTGCTTACTTCTATTCAGCACTGATCTGGGACTTGTTTCTCGGTATGCAGAGTTATTTGTGTATTTGCATATTGTAGACTAATAGTGAAGAAGTAATCATACGTATCATCTCAATTTTCTCAGAACAACATTGATTCATGATAATATCCATATTCATACTTCTAACCACACCATGGCAGCACATAACTACAGAGGAATGAACCCCAGTGAAGTGTTACGACAACTAATGGCAATAGCGCAGGTATAACATGCCCTTTTCCGGAAATCGATGGGCGTTGTGTGGTTTGCAAAGGAATTTAATTGAATAATAATAACACATTTCACTGATGTGCACAAGTTGGTCACACGTATGCCGTATGGGTAGCCTGAAGGATAATATTATATGCCTTCTTTCTCACAACCAGAAGAATATTATATCGAATATCGTGTATTAGTCTGCACATGAAGTGTTTTCAAAACGGAAATCTGGTCATCTGAGCGGTTGTGTAGAGGAGCCATGTTGTGGGAGTTAGATGATGATAGGTAAATCTACATGTTCACTGTTGGAGATTTTGTTAGCATGCCCCATTTCCGACATGTGCACAAGTTTGTGGTTTAAATTTGGATGAAAAACAACATTTTGGTGGACATCTCAGGAACAAAAAGGAATGGTAAGTTCTCCAATGGTGAAAATTTAAATATTGTTGTTGAAAGGCTCTTAACAAAGTATGGCTGCTCGAAATGATGGTTTACACAACCAAGTTTTGCACTAAACCTAATTTTAACCCCTTATTGATGGAAGACCACTTATGTGGCTCTTAAAATAACAGTGGCTTTAGACAGTGATTATCAAAATTTATTGCAGCGACCGACCAGAAATTTATATCAATAGATAGCCTATTGCGAGTGTATTCTTGAAGCCTAGTTTTGTTCTAATACAATCTCTAGGGATTAGTATAAAAGGCTCAATGGTTTGTACAAAAACGCACGTATACGATCGATTTACATAACTTTGCGGAGCTAACCACAAAATAAAATGGCCACTCCTAGATACAGAAGAATTGAAGGTGCACGATTTTCTCTTCGTGTGAATAATTTTGCCATAAAAGGATTGAGAAAGTGTTATAGATGATTTAAAGTCTTCTGGTGTAGTTGTGGGAGTATAAAACGGATTAAAGTTGGGTAGCAAGGCTGGAGCCACTAAGGTGGTCTTCCGTCGATAACTTGTATGCAAAAAATCGTGCCAAAAAATCTATGGTCGCTTTTTTGGCTTCGCGAAGCTCAGACAACAAAGTGAATTCAACTATTGTAGCATTAAATAGTTGAATTAATGTTCTGTATGCTTTTTGTATATACTACATAAGTAAACTATATGGAAGAATAATGGGGGTAATTTCTGCCGACTTTAGGGCGGCGATTTTGACTTCTGCTCACATGTGCACATGACACACCTGTGAGGTGTCAATGACTGGAAAGACTCTGAGTCTTAAGGTGAAGGAAGAGAACATGGGCAAGATGCAGATGAAGACTTTCCTTTTGATTTTCTTGACTTAGCACAAGCAGAATTTGATGAATCTGTTGTAATTGATACAGGAACAGTATCAGATGCATTTCATTACGCACGTTCACATCCCCATGATCCCACATATATAGTATCAGATAACCCCACACAAGTACAGAACAGTTTCCTTAAGATCCACTTATATCCCACAGCCACACGTTGAGCCACAATAGTGGCTCGTCCACAAACAACACGTTTTTTGTGAGCGCTCATGTCCCACTATGAAGGGTTAAGTTTGCATACTCAAGAACTCACAGCAAATATTTGTACAGTGCTTGGTATAATGAACTGTAGTACTGTTATGTCAGGTTTTTCTCTCTTCAAGAATGTTCCATGGTGTTTCTATGATGATGAAACTTTTTGCTTTTTGTACAACATCCCAAGAACTCAATGCGGTGAGTGATACTTTTCTCCTCCTACTTCAGAGATACACCACTATATTCTTCATTATGCATTAATACGGCTTTTCTCACTGCAGCAAACCTTTTGTAGTAGAATTTTGTATAATGTATTGACTTTGCCAATATTTGTGGCTAAAGTTATGATTACTATTATAATAATTATGACCAATATTATTAGTTTATTCTCTAATGCGTCATTGCATGTTACATCAATGTTAGAAGCACCATTAACATTAGCACAATATTTCATATGTATTCAAAAGGTTACCTCGGAATCAAGGAAGCCGAATGTAACGAATATGACTGTTGTTGGGAAGAAACACCAGTAAGCTGTACAAACTGCACTATCATGGTTGTTTGCAGTGACCTAGATATCACATTGTTATTTTTAAATTTCATTAACTTAGGGTCAGCCATATTGTTTCAAGTCCGGGAAGGTGGCGGAATCATGCGACTCTGTTGGTGTGAAAACAGACTGTGGTGAGTGCATACAATACGTGGTGTAGAAGCAAGTGAATGTGCCCTTGTGCACTGGATACGCAGTTAGGTTATGTGCACACCAAGCAGTAAGGGGCATTTCTGTGGCTTCACACAATGTAATCAATTTACATCTAATTATCAAGCTTTGATCATGTGCAGATTGCGTGACTATTAAGCTTGGTTCACAATTGTTCACAAATAAAGAACTATATCAAAATCAACCACGTTGAAAAGTTAGATACAGATCCTAGGTACCTTTCTAGGTAAAAATCATAGCACTTTGCCGTCATTTAGAACTCTGCCTTTTTGACTAAAGCTGAATTTTAACCCTAACCCTAACCCTAACCCTAGTGTGATAACAATTTTAATGCAAAATAATGGAACTTGCAACCAACTTGCAATATATATTACACAGCATGCTACTATACTCAGAGTATCAGGGTATCATATTTTGACTGGGGAGCCTTTAGCCATTGGCATCCAGTAAACAAAAAG
Organism: Halisarca cf. caerulea; assembly: GCA_963170055.1. Taxonomy (NCBI): domain Eukaryota; kingdom Metazoa; phylum Porifera; class Demospongiae; order Chondrillida; family Halisarcidae; genus Halisarca; species Halisarca cf. caerulea. Next base: position 734,121 of record CAUJGJ010000040.1, on the reverse strand, counting down.
AAAAACAGATAAAGTGTACAAAACAAAAAATAAACAAAGCACATGTGGGACATGTCCACGCTAATTTGGAGGTGTGAACATTTCGGTCTTTTCTAACGCTTCTGTTCTCAACTTGTAGTAAATACAGAGTGTCAAACAAGGGATTAAGATGTAGGTAGACTCATAAACGTTTGAATGATACCTATTTGGAAAGCTTTCTTTAATTGCGAAGAAGCTACTAAGGTTTTCCTAACCCCTACTAAAAAGCGAAACGCTTTGGGTGCTACATGGAGGAACGGACTATTTTTTCACATAAATCGCTATTACAAAACATTTCCTAACTCTGCCATGCGGGTGAGTTGACCATTCCTTTCCAAAGCTGAGATCTGATCAATTGGCCCTCAAATGCCAACATTCAAGCTCCTGTAACTTGGGACAGGAACAGAAGCTCTCTTCACCCACATGGATAAGTTGTATGTTTCAAATGGCTCCAAGTTGGCACCAAGAAACTGCTCCAGCTTGTTCCCTCACATAGCACCCAGCCGAGGACAAAAATTCTGATGAACATTGAGTAAGGTCACAAGCCAGCTTTTGACAGAGCAACTGTGATGACAGAAAACGTCATCATGTCAATATGTTTGTAATGTAGAATAGTAGGTTCATGTCAATATTACCCATTGCAGAAAGCAAAAACTCGGGGTTAATTTTAGTGCCTACGAAGTGTCGGCCATTTTGTGTTATATCCAAAATCAGACATAACTCACCTGCAAAGGCACAGAAGTCCTTTACCTCTGTGATCGAGGGTGGTAGCTATCTCCACATTGCATTCCCGAAATTCAATGCCATTTATAATACTGATATACATAATACTAAGAGTATTATATATAATACACAGTATATATACTACCAGATCTGATTTTTATCTGACCCATAAGTAGCCATTTCATGTTAAACTATTTATGGCTACTCTCACTCTGGTTTTGATAGGGAAAGTTGGAACGACCCAAAAAGAATGTGAATCCATGGGATGTTGCTGGGAAAAGTCCGATGACAAGGTGAGTACACTGATCAGAAGCTAGCAAATTATATTTAATAGCACTAATTTCAGTACAATTTTCGCCTGCACAGAATACCCCATGGTGCTTCCATCGCATTGAACTCACCAACTCACCATATGAGTAACACCATCAGCAGCTGGAACCAAATTTAGTGGAAGAACTCCTTTAGTAGCTTTAGCACTATAGAATAGGCCATACAGAGTTGCCATTAATTATATTATTGAATACTAATACTAAATTCATGGCTAATTGCACTATGTATCATGCAGTGCTTCTATATAAACAAAATTTAAACATGAACAAAATATTACATTGCCAGTAATAAGAATACTATGATAATCATGGATAAAAGATGTAGGGATTAAAAATTGTCAAAAATCACTGGAACAAGGCAGAGTTGTTTGTTACATAGGGCTGAACAGGCATATGTATAGATATACAGAGGGTTAGGTATACATTGGGCTAGACGGGCATGAGGATGGACTATGCATAGGTCTAGGACTGACATAGTGCAAGGCATACATGGGGCTAGACAAGTACAGAGCTTGACTGGGTAAAGGGCTAGATGGGTTAATTCCCTACATCCCTCAACCTGTTTGTATAAGCTAGCAAAAGATATCACAAGGGACCATCCAGATATGAGTCGGCCATTTATAAAATGGCGGACACAGCCAATTTTGCAGTCAAGTCCAGAAAATCTGCTTGCCCCAGAACAAATTCCTTCTAAATATCAAAGAAGCACCCCGTGCAAAGTAATGAGTTAGAATGGGGGTAAAATTTGGTCGCTATGTCCCTCCTAGCAGTTGCTATCTTGTTTGAACTAAAAGGCGTGAATAATAATAATAAGAATACAATTATATTATTATGAAGAAGAAGCCTAAACGGTGACCTTTTACGCTATGTAAACTTTCCGATTTTCAGCAAAAGTAGGGCATTTAGTGGCCTGTTAAAGACTTCTATCTAGCTACAATCCAGCAAAACGATAGAATATGGGTTTTTTGGAGCTCCAGAACGTACAAGAAGTGAGTTTTGGTGCAAATACGTTAGGCTCTAATGTATGGGTGGCCATTTTGTTTCGGCGTCATACCTATGATGATATATGATATGTACTATCTACATATTTGGTGAAATTTATATACAGAGATACACATGTGAGAATTTCTGTTTAATCTTCCGAGGCCACTCATAATATGTACCCCATGCAGTAACTAATATATTAGATAATATCTTGCAAGTGTTTAACAATTTAATGCCCATGTGTTTCTCCTAATGCCTAAATACACACTATTTAACCCTTATTACTTTCCAAGGACGCGCAAAACAGTTCACTCGTGTTCACCATCCACAATAGTGGATATTAATTAAGTGCTAAAAAGTTCATATTCATAAAGTTTATACAATACAGATAATATTTGGCTAAAATATATTATATGACAGCAAGAATACAAGCTACACAGAGTATGTCTATAGTGCTCCCATCCTTGTTCTTCCGTCTTACAATGCATGGTAATCTTCTGGGGATCTGATATTAGATATATTAAAATGGACCTGCTTCTTGTTCTGCACTACAAAGCAATCTATATACAAGACCAACACTGTGATGCTTTGACTCTCGATATGACAAGGTTTTCTTCCGTAACTCTTGAGAATACTTCTTCCTGTTAATCCTTGCTGTAGCAATCATCAGTTTGTTGAGCTGACAACATGTTAGCTAGATCAATGGAACTGAAACAAGTAATTTGGGGGGAAAAAACGTGGAGCCCCAAATTACTTGCAAATACAACGGTTTATGTCTGCAACAATGGTATCAGGTTTACGAAGAAGTTTATCCCACAACTTTGTGTTTTTCACTTTCGTTGCAATTTTGAAGAAAATTCACTGCATTTTGGCAGTTTCAGCCACGGTTTTACCCTGACGCATAAAACCGTACCTGAAACTTTGCCAAAATGTAGCGAATTATCTTAAAGTCTTCTTTTCTTTCAGCAGCCATTTTTATTTACCTACTGAGTACTTCCTGAATAGAGCATTACACTTCCGGAATTCGTAATGAAACTACTATGCCTGCGGCAGCCCCTAAACATTGTCAAGATAAAGGTGCTATCCCTTCCCAAACAGTGATTTCGCAAGCTCCAATACCATCTTTGTTCCAAATCCGTGCTCTGGTAGTCCTTGGCTTCACAGTATTCATTAAAATTACACATGAAACCTGTTTTGGCATCACACCTGTGCCACACCTTATACCCCCCTCTTCATGGGTTTCATCGGCATGAACTGTTTCATAGATAGATGACCCTTGAATCCTGCCATTGCTTCATCAATTGACTTTTGCATGCTAGGATGGTATTGTTCCAGGAAATCGCATTTGAGCCTACTCAAGTACGGTCCGACTTAATGTACCTTGTTGTATTCTGGCTCACCTCATTTGGCAGTGCTGTTGTCATTAAAGATGGAATGCAGACAACAGAGCCTTGAATTTGAGGATGGGCATGTCACGTACTATTCCTGGAGCACCGAGAATTGCTGGCAATGAGTGGTTGAGCTGGACCAACAAGCTCTGAAGAATTGGAAGTATCCATTGAGCTGTTGGCAGTATCCGTTAAGCGTTTGGCGTAGCTTTTCGAACGCACTACAGCGTGAATCCACTTGCGCTGTCATCGCAAGTTCCATTTTGGACTTACGTCTAAATTTATTCCACTATCGCGTATACTTTACTTTTGAGCTACGAGAGTTTATAGTTCCATTTCCGTTAGTATGTATACTGTTAGAATACGGCATTCATCACTTGCAGGTCTTTTTCATTGTTCTTCTATACAGGCAGTGATTATGTCATTGACTGCAAATTTAGATATGCGGAGAAAATGGCAGATTGTACAGAAGTGATCAAGATAAAAGTCCTATAACTCGCTCAAATTTGAATGTATTGCACTGAAACTTAACAAAACATTCGAAAATTACCTATATAAGAAAAAGATATGTGCAAAAAGACAAATTTTGCACACCTTTTGATAATTGCTATTAGACAGCAAAATTGCTAGGAGTTTCAGTTCAGCTGAAAATGAAACAACCTGCATTATGAAAGGTGCACTATATCTGCATTTTGCAAATCCGTAATTGAGCAATGCCAGGAAGGTCTATTTACCATCATGTATGATGAGGGCAATAACACAAAAGATAAACTTTGCATAAAATCATTGTGCTTGTTGGGATGAAACCTCGGAATACCAGTGACATGTTTTTTGGGCCGCCAGAAGGCGGCTCTATATTGTTTTTACTTTCACCGGAAGTGCCCGGAACGCCCGGGACGATGTCTATTTATATATATATATATATATATATATATATATATATATATATATATAATATATATATATATAATATATGTCAACAACATGGCAGACGCGAAGTCTGTACGTAATCTTTTGCCTATATTTCGGTAAAATTCATTCGTTCGCTTCTGATTTAATCAGTGAAGAGTCTTTTCGACCAGAAGAGTTCTTCGAAGATGATTTCCAAGCGATTCGAGTTTCCAGGACCGTGGGCGGCCCACGAGTTTTTTAAACTCGAATCGCTTGTTTTGGAATGTCCGTGTGTAATATTGGCACTAGAGCTAATCTCTTCAATATTGTATAGTGAGAAGAAGTATTCCATGGAACCATGTGGTTAGATTCTAGTCAGATACTGCAAATGCCATGATAGGTAAGCACAATTCTTTTTCTGTCACACATAAAAGATATTTAACCACAATCGCAACACTAACACCACCATTAACACCACAAATACACACACATGCATTCTCTCTCCAACACATACGCATGCACGCGTGCACACACACACACACACACACACACACACACACACAGCAGGGTTCTATCCAGTGAGCGGCAGGGGAGAAGTTTCAACATGCATGTACACCAGACTCTCCTTCCACCCCCTAAAAAATTCCAACTGCAAATTGCTTTCACCTAAAGGTATTCTCTATCCATGCCTCCCTCTATTCCCCCTAAGCCCCCCTCTATTCCCCCCATGCCTCCCTCTATTCCCCCTAAGTCCCTCTATTCTATACCTTTTGTCCCTCTTTTAGTTGAAGTCCCTCTATTCTATACTTTTTGTCCCACTTTTCTAGTTGAAGTCCCTCTATTCTATACTTCTTTCCCACTTCATAAGTTGAAATCCCTCTGTTCTATGACCTTTTGTCCCTCTTTTGAAGGCTCTCTATTCTTTACTCTTTCTCACTTTTCTAGTTGAGGTCCCTCTATTCTATATATTATACTATTGTCCCTCTTTTCCAGTTGAGGTCCCACTATTCTATATAATATACTATTGTCCCTCTTTTCCAGTTGAGGTCCCACTATTCTATATAATATACTATTGTCCCTCTTTTCCAGTTGAAGTCCCTCTATATTATACCTTTTGTCTCACTTTTCTAGTTGAAGTCCCTCTATTTTATACCTTTTGTCCCGCTTTTCTATAACTTTTGTCCCTCTTCTCTAGTTGAAGTCCCTCTATAACATAATGTTTGTCCCTCCATGTAATATTGCACATTTGACAACTATGTTTATGTTACCATCTGTCCATAAAACAAAAATGGACACCACTAAAGTAGCTCACTAGCACTCAACCTACTTCTCTATCTTGCAATCTTTCCATTGTAGACTAGTGTTTGACATTGTTGACAGTAAATTCCCTAATTACATGAATGCTTACAGCCCACACAATAGAAACAATCATACATTGTTCCACTCAGTGACAGCAGTGATTTCCTATTCCAGCACCAGGATGTGATAACCTCCATGATAGATAAAACAACAGCCTAGTATATATAAAACTGCCCCCAAGGCTGCTGGCAGTTTGCAGCCTAAACGTTCAAGACATCACTTGTGACCAGAATGTATATCCTTTCCATTCTTCTTCCCCTGGTGGGAATGTGTTTTGCTGATGATAGTTGTGATCCATCAGTGAGGGTAGACTGTGGTGAGCTTTATGTATGTAGAGCAATATGGATGTTAGCCCATGAAAATAACGTATAATGGTTGACTCTATGAATTGCTGAAATACTCAACTTTTGGACTTTCAGTGTGCAACGCTCATCTGGTATATACACACACATATGTACATATATATATATGTATGTGGCTTCGAAGTAAGGTCTTATAACAGAGAATTTGTATATATAATAGTAATAGAGCATTACGTATTCATTCATATAGGAATATGTTAGGATCAAATTGTTTTCAAAACACTGATCTTCAATGGAAATGCAGCTGTACCAATTACCCTCTGATGCTTTGCAAGGGATTGGAGTTTGTGGGGCAGCAGTCCCCACAAGCTTTTTTCAACTCAAATTACTTGTTCTTATGAATACAGATAGTTGTGGCCTCGAGACAATATACTTCATATATATATAATATTAGTATTATATTAGCTCCTACAAAGGTAAAGCAATAATGGTAACTTTTCCTCAAAGGCAGCAAACCAGCGTTGAAGAATAGCTGTTATCAATGAACTTATCATTGCCATTGGTGATACTAATTAAGGATTTGATAGAGTTAACTTGAAATGATGGAGACGGCTAGTACAATATGGAGAACCATTCAAGAAACACCTTATGTTATAAACATTAAGGCCAATATATATTTCGCCTCCCTATGGCATAAATTATGGTCACATGCACATCACTAAAGTGAAAAACTACTGAATTATAACATTTTCTCCAGACTAATTTATGCAGCTTGTTTTAGTTTATAAATCTGGTCACTGTGTTTTGAATTGAAATTGCTCTATTACTCATTAATTATCGTCCCATACCCATGTCGGTAAGGTTTTGCAACTGCTGAATTCCATAAAGACTCTGTTGAGAATGATAACTTTTAAATGTCCAAACAAAAGATGAACACTTGGTATTTCTACCAATTTGACATGAAAAAGATATGACCGGGGTATTTTGAAGCTGTTTTGTGTGGTAGTCACTTTTACTTTTAAAATATGCACATAGGCACCTACATGCACATGCACTATACGTAGGCACCTACTACATGCACATGCACTATACGTAGGCACCTACATGCACATGCACTATACGTAGGCACCTACATGCACATGCACTATACGTAGGCACCTACATGCACATGCACTATACGTAGGCACCTACATGCACATGCACTATATGTAGGCACCTACATGCACATGCACTATTTACTGCGCTATTAACTCTACTCCATCAAAACTTCCAAATGGTGTGCATAATAATTAACATAACAATGGGTACATATTCTCCATTTTAGGATACTATGGAATTGATAAAGGACAATGTGTCAAGGAGAGAGGCTGCTGTTGGAATGAAGAAGAAAAGGTTCCATTATGATGCATGATCATGAATCATTGCTAGTTGCACTCTCACACATACAGAAAAGCTACTCCAGGCACAAAATGACCCTAAGTTGGTTAGTCTCATTCCAAGCCCCACTTCCGGCTGCCATTTTATTCTCATGGGGAGAAGTGGGTCTGGCAACAATGGTGGGTAAAACTTGGCTTGTCGGCTGTCGCACCCCATGAGAAAGTCACAACATTTAGTCGCGAACCTTGTACAGCTTGCACACATTTTGGACGACTTATTACCATAGGATACAATGATAGCTAGTGTGAAACATCTCACTTAGTTAGGTCATAGTATCTAAGATACTTGAACCTACACAACCGCTTAGGTTAGAGTATCTATGGTTAGGCAGAACTTATAAGTTCAGTGGGAATAGGGGAAATCGGCGGAATGAGCGATAAATACATTACTCGTTTGTGTATTTTGTGTCACTCTCCTTTCAACAATATCTACAATAGAAGAGCCATCCACCCACAAAGTGAAGGTAACGCAGTTCTTTAAAGATTTTTCTTAAATATTATATGCCCAACTGGAATGCGGCATTTGCCTTCTTACGGTGCTGTAAGATGCGTTTGGCGATCTCAGTGTCTTCGGGATTTAAGCAAGGATTAAAGTATCATACAGCTCTTTTTCTTCCTCCAGTCAGTAAAGAGATGAAAGCATTGTGACAAGTAACAAACTGCTCGATAGAGTCGCACTGTTTGCGCTTTGGTGAAGAATGGCCAAGAGCAGTAGTTGCCTTAATAGTAACTTTTCCGATGTAGTTCCAATCACACCATTTTCCAGTTGCGCTATAGAAGATTCTCCTTCCTTATCTTCCATTGACATACTTCGCTCCAGCTTCTTTCGCACTTCAAATGAAAGCTGATGCACCTGACATAACATGTGGTATATGACAATACAGCAATCTGATTTTTTTGCATGGTTTCATGCAAACCAATCAGATTGCTTTATTGTAAACCAAGTTTTACTCACCATTGCTGCCAGACCGACTTTTTCCGGCAAGAATAAAGTGGCAGCTGGAAGTGGGGCTGGGAACGAGACTATAAGTCGGTATAATGACTGTATACATTAAACAATATACTTAGAAAAACATGGTTATTAAAATGGATCACACTTAAACGCTAAAAAACTGTAGTACAAAATAGTGTTTTAATATGTATGAAATGAAAGAAGGTGTTGTAATATTATATATGTATATATATACATATTATGGATTGGAAGAGAAGTCTTATAATAGAGAATTTATATAATAGCAATAGACAGGTATGAATTTATACAGGAATGAGTTTAAATTTCCAGTTAACCCTAGGGGGTTAATCTGAGTGTCTTTTATGTGTTTGCCATTATACATTATGTCCAAAATTGGACATAAGTCACCTGTGAAGTAATGTGAATTCTTGGTCAAGTGTCTATCTTTTGTATGAAGTGAATTGCAATTACATTTATATCTATTATCTGTTTTCTCAAGGATGTGCCATGGTGCTTCTACAAAACGACTGAGACTTGTTTTGCATACAATTTCCCAAGAGTGGATTGCGGTTAGTACCATACGCACTGAGAAACATAATGCCACACTTCTTCTCTCACTGTGGTACTTGTCATAATAGACAAGTAAATGGTTTCAACCAATCAAACTAATAATAATCCTACATTATTATTTAGGCGACTATGGAATTGCTGAAGAAGAGTGCAAAGATAAAGGTTGCTGCTGGAATCCATCTAATAATGTTAGTTGGTGTACTGTACATTTTGTGTTCTGTGCTGTGCGGGAAATGCATACTTCTCTTTCTTATGCCCGCAACAACAGTGGGGGGAGCCATGGTGTTTCTATGGTGGCAGTTTGGCTAAATCATGTGATGAAATTGATTCTGAGAAGAGAGTTGACTGTGGTAAGCATGAATATACCATATGTTCACTGTGTTGTGGCATGTGAAACAAGTAAATCAGGTAAATAAACAGTGGGGCTGCTGCCCCTCGTCCTGAATTACTTGCGAATATAACGGCTTATCTCTGAAACAATGGTATCTAGTTTAACATGGAGTTTTATCCTTCAGGTTTTTTTTGTCGCCTTTGTTGTAATTCTGAAGAAGATTCGATGCATTTTGGCAAAGTTTCAGCCACGGTTTTATCCTTCAGATAAACCGTTGCTTGTTTAAAGTCTTCTTTTCTTCCAGCAGCCATTTTTATTCACCTACTTCCTTTGCATATATATATATATATATATATATATGCATAAATAGAGCGTTACACTTCCAGAAAACGTAATGAAGACAATATAAAAATGCAGTACATGGAGTGTGTCCCCATGGAAAGAACATGCAATTTTGCAGAGAAGCAATGTAGGCTGTTATTATTATGGAGTATTTTGTCCTGATCTGAAATTCTCCATGCAGACCTCTTGTGGAATTACCGCATACAAGAATGACTTCACACTTTGTGGTCAGTCATCTCTTCACAGCATTTTAAATGTCTATTGTCGTAATTAGTGATTCTGAGTTTATACATATCACTTTGCAGTTACATTCTCTTTCCTTGGTTGTAGCCATTGTATTGCTGATACAAATGGGACTGATTACAACCATAATGAAATATTATCTCCGGCAGAATTCAATAACGTATTAATTTTACCTAGGCAGTAACAAACCCCTTGTTTTCAGCTGCTACATGATAATATAGCTCTGAAAGATGCTTATACAAACTATGACTTTTTGTTTTATAATCAATTACTGGTGTTTCATCCTCAATGTTTCCGAAAGGTTACCCTGGCATAACTGAAGAGCAATGCTTGAGTAAGCAATGCTGCTGGGATAAAAGTGTCCAGGTAAATATTCAACTTGAGTGCTTGCTTTGTGTGTTTCTTGCTGAAAGTGAATTGTTTCCTCTGCCTCAGGACGTACCTTGGTGTTTCAAGAAGGTGACCCTTGACATTCCAGAAGAATAAGCAGTAACAGCATAGGCAAAAAGACACATAAATAGAAGTAGTAAATAGATAATAGTATCAATTTTTGACACTGTGATAAGAGACACTAGTCGTATTAGATCAATATTGCTGGAATTTCTTCATTATTTGCTAAAAATAGTCAAATGGCTTCTTATCATGCTGATATTGGATGTATATAGGTGCAGTCTTCTTTGCAGCAGACAAAATGGTGTATTTCACTTCAATATCTTTCTCAATCTAGTTATCTAACAATACCGTAGACTAGGGTTAAGAAGCTTACCCCTGTAAGAACTGCACACTTTGTAATACGCGCATACTCATTTCTCCTATTACAAGGTGATGTCTAACTAACACTTTCTATTAGGTGCACATTTCTATAATAAGCTGGCGCATGCGATTCTTAACCAGAGTCTACTGTAACTGTTTATTAATCCCTGCGAGATATGTGTGCATAGTAAAACCTGGTTCACGACACTCTGTCACAATGCATAGTTTGGCCGTTTGAAAACATGTGGAAACTCGCCTATTATCACATGATTGTCGCTGAGATTAGAAACAATTCCTATTCGCTGCGACAAACTGCAACGTGATCAAATTACACACTGTGATAGTGTCGCGTCGCGGACACTTGCGACATATTGTAAACCAGTCTCAAATTGTAGAGAGGTGAATATCGAAATTCTCTTTTCATATTGTATGTTCTAGAATACCAATAAAGTAGTAGCCACTTTGTACAAGCTGTGTTGAACACTACTAATTGACTTCATTTTTGCTGGCAATATTCCTTCAAACAAGAGAAACTGATGCATGAAATACTCTCAATCCCAATTGAAAGAAGTGAGTAAGGCCATCATATTCCTAAATCAAATCCGCAGTGAAAGATTCCTGGAGCTCTGTACCTTCTACCGTTTAGTTTATGTCCAACTATTTGTGCCTGCAGACCTCTGAAAACAAAGTAAAGCCCTGGACAAAACAGCCGGGTTTTGAACTACCAGACTTCAGGAATATTCAAGGTAGTTTTTGAAGCAAAATAGTCATTTCAATCTATTGGTGTTATCAGAAGGTGAGATTTTTACCTTTCTCAGTTTGACTGTACCCAAAGGAATGCTGTTAGGGAGACCTATACTTTGTAGACAATCATTGAAAGTGCACCAACACTACTTCGGTACGTACAGACTACAAAGAACAAGTCAATGTTAACAGAACCACATCCAGAAAGCAAACAGATGTGTACTTCCATAAGGACAGCAATTTTGTGTTATGTCTAAATTTGAACATAATTCACCTGCGTTACAAACGCAATGGGTAGTAACATTAACTGAACTGTTTTGACCTGGCAGTCATATACATGGCTGCTTACATATTATGTTGCACATACAACTGAGTAATACCGTATGTCTACAAACTTTCGCTGGATGAAACTTTCGTGGATGGCCAATTTTAACAATTTTGCGGTTTTTATTTTCGCAGATCCCCCTTTAATCCTGCCAAGTTTTAGTGTTTTATTGGTATAATCTTCCTCTGTTTCTGAAAGAATGCCATGAAAGAAGCGAGTGAAGGCACTGACTTGCTTCTCAACGTCTCCTTAGTCTCGTTCCCAGCCCACCGCTTCCGCTTCCAACATGGCCGCGGAAAAGGTGGTCTGGTAAACATAGTCTAAGTTCTTGGCTTGCCAGCGCAAATTTGGATTGCCAATCAGATAGCTGGATAGTCACGTGCGCATAGAAGTCACGCTGTTGTCACATTCGTCTAGGTCGAGGTCTACCTCAAATTCGTCGTCGAAGGTGTTACCGTTGTTGTATAATAGTCACGAGGAACGTTAATACGGCCAAGGTCGAACTATTCGAATATGAACTTCACGGGACTGCCAGACAAGATACTGGATGAATGCCTTTCTCTGTCTTTGCGGAAGCTGAAGCTCGAGTTTTCAGCGACCGCCGATCAACGAGAAGTCATTTTTAGTTTTGTGAAAGGAAAGGATGTATTCGTCTCGCTTCCAACTGGATCAGGGAAGTCTTTGTGCTTTGTTCTACTGCCCTATATGTTTGACTTCTTAAATGCGCGGGTGTCTTCCAAAGAATCAACCACAGTTGACCATTCTAGTATAGCGATTGTTGTTTCTCCTCTGGTATCTTTGATGAAGGACCAAGTTGCCAAGTTTTCCACCAGCGGTTTGGCTTGCACATTCATAGGGGCAGAACAAGTGGATGAAAGGGTCAAGGAGGCTGTGTTGAGAGGAGAGTTTCAACTGGTTTATATGAGTCCTGAATCTTTATTATGCGTGCTGCATTGGCGAGAAATGTTCCTTACCAGAATTTACAAGAAGAACCTAGTAGCTGTTGTTGTGGATGAAGCCCACTGTGTCCGAGAATGGTGAGTCTTATGTTGGCAGTATATCCAGCAATCACTAAGAAGTATTACGTGTTGTAAGATAACTCATTAGGCAATATGTAATTATATACGTATTATATAAACAATACAACTTACAGTAACTATAGTATGCATGTATTTTACTACACAGGGGTAGCACATTCCGACATGAATTTGCCAACATCAGTGAAGTGAGGTCTATCATTCCCAAGTCTGTGAGATGTATGGCATTGACGGCAACAGCTACAGCCAAATCGCGGAAGGAAATTATTGAAACATTGTGTATGCAAGGCTGCCATGAAGTCACAAGATCACCTAATAAAGTCAATATCAAGTATTCAGTGAAGAGGAAGCCCAATAATCCTGTGGAAGCACTTCTTCCCCTCATTTCCTCCATAGAAGAGTATGGCCTACAGTCAGACCGCTATGTAATTTTCTGTTCGACGTATATGCAGTGTAGCACAATTTTACACATTCTTGTAGATGAACTTGGTCAAAGGAACTGCCTTTATCCACAGAACAGCCCCAGGCCCGTATGTAATGTGTATACAGCCTCCTCCACCAAAAAGGACAAAGATGCTATTTTGCAGGATTTCACGAAGAGCGATGGAGTAGTGAGAATCTTGGTATCAACTATCGCTTTCGGCATGGGAGTTGATGCACCAGACATCAGGCATGTCATTCATTGGGGAGCCCCGCACAGTATTGAAATGTATGTTCAGGAGAGTGGGCGTTGTGGACGTGATGGTATAAACTCCACATCCTGCATCTATTACACGGGAACAGACTTTACTGGTTTCTCAACTGCAACTCCCGAAGTCCATGCATACTGCCTGAATACTTTGGAGTGTCGACGTAAGCTGCTGATGGCTCATTTTGATGCATTGGTTGAAAAACCCTCTACAAACCATGATTGCTGTGATGTTTGTGCAGCAATGTGCAAATGTCAGGCATGTGCTTCAACTTCATGCAACACCACCTCATCTTCAGAATCCGAGCATGAGTCTGGAACATCCATCTGTGAGTCCAACAAGAGTGAGGCCATCATGGCCTCACTACAACTATATAGGTCGCAAACAGTGTCAACAGAACCTCTATTGTATGGTGTTGAACTCACTTCGGGTCTACCCGATTGTGTTTTACAAAACATTGTAGAACATGCCACGAATGTGAATATGGAATACTTACTTAAACTTGGGATAGGTCAAGAACACTTTGATCATATCATTCGTATTGTAAAGTCATATCAAAATTTCTGTCCATAGATTTAACAATATAAATTATTCATATATTGTTCATCAAAGTATATATTAATCAAAATGAGTGTTTATAGAGTCTTGCTACATTAGCCTTGCGTTGCAGCTCCTCTTTGTATTTCTCAATGGTGTCACAGAGTTTACTTAAATTAAGTTTTTCGGACGGATTCACTGCGATGTCTTTGAAAGACTCGTGTATCCTTCCTGGAATGTAATCAAAAACATTTGTTTTTGTTAAAACATCCATTATAGCACTTTCATCCTTCCTCAGTGACGCCTGAGAATGTGCATTTGATGCTGGTGCTACATTGTGTTCTTTGTCAAAGTTGTCAAGGAAAGTCTTCAAGCACTTGACACTTTTGCCACACTGCAATATAGCAGCAGGTGTGACATTGGCACCAACATGTGCTACTGCAGTCTTCACCAGTCGATTCAGGTGCTCATTGTGGAGATCAACAGGTACATTCTTCCCACTTCCTCCTCTGGTGCTAACAGTCCTGCTCCAAGTTAATTGTGCAGAGACCATGGGAGTGGCTGAAGCTTTGACGAGGGCCTGAAGCATTATCGCCTCTTTGGTGTAATTGGAATGGCCCGCTGCATGAAAGTAAATTAGCAATGCTTTCCAGCACCTCAAAATCCGTTCCCCATCTCCTTCTCTGATAGCATCTTCAAATTCAAACAAAAGCATGCCATCATTCAAGACTGCTGATCCATAATCAAAAACCCCATCTCTGGCCACTCTACGGATTGAAACAGATGGCACTAGTGGTTGCTGTACTGCAAGGCTGCTGGGTAGCTCATGAGAGCGGGAAGGCAGTGCTTCAAGTTGAGACTGATGGTATGAATGCTCCGTGTTAATTCGATTGGTGTGTGGATTGAATCCACCAGTGCCATGTACAAACTGATGTGCACTGTTGTTGTCACAATGTGCAACTTGAAGCTGCCTAGGGACAATGTAGGTATCCACAACCACTCGCAATTGAGCCTGTAGCCATTCCCATTTATCTGCGGAGGATGCAGTTTCGCTAATGGATAGTGTGTTCCTTGTTGGAGAATCGGTGAGATTCTTCATCCCGAAGTGATGCATCACAGCAGTAACCATGTAGCAACGCACAACAAGACGAAGAAAGTCTTCTGCCTCATTCACATGCCCAGAGACATTCATTTTGGCGCTAATGTTGCGACGGTTAATGAGATTCCTCAACTGCATCAGTGTCCCAGGTTGGAGACTGGACCCACCTTTGTACAATCTCTTCCATATGATCTATAGAGATGTAAACATATATGACATTGTATATCATGCACTATAATTATAGTATTTTATATATACTTGTATATTATTGTAATGAGTTCTAAAACCTCCAATTGTGAAGGATGCATGCATGTATACCTTAATTTTTCCGATGATAATCAAGTAAATGTAATATTAGCCAAACATATATGCATGTCAACTATATGACAGTGTGACAAAAACTAATGTCATACACAACAACCAATATAAAGGCAATGCATGCCAGTTGACTCACAGACATAAAATTCACTTTCGCATGCCAGTCAGCTGGGAAGGGAGTGAAGCCACGGAGTGCCTCCTTGCCAGTACTACTAACTCAGACATCTTGTGCAGTACGGGCTCGAGCTGCAGTCAGCATGTCTCCACCAAATGCCACAGGGAAAACTTCTGTCTCATCGCCCACACTCGCTTCAGGGATATATTGGTTTAAATAGTCAAGGATGTTAACCATTCCTTCTGTGGAAGTTTCATTATGTGGTAGTACACCGAGTGGGACCTATATGCATGCAGTAAATAAATACACCATGCAGGTATAAGTTGCATATATACACATAAATGCATGCATGCACCATACTATTTCACACTGAAGACTTACAATGAACGACTTGCATTTCATTTCATGGCTGAACTTATGAGTAATGTGCTGAGGAACACAGTCAGCAAACACTTCGAAGAATGGAAGCATTTTAACCATTTCCCTACCCAGCAAAACAGTATAGTTCTTCAGCAGCATGTCGCAGTCTTCCATGCTGGGGATGAATGCTGATAGTGGGAGGTTCCGCACATTGCTAATTGGACGTGAGTTGTCCAGTTGGCTGAAACTGATACGATCCATTGCTGCATAGCAATGGAAGTAATGCAGGGACTGGGACTGATGATCCATTGTAGCATGGCGAGCGGAAACAGTCTTGTCTATGTTGTCCCCCACCAAAATGTAAGTGCAACCAGCAGGAAACACAGTTGAAACATTGGTGCAATCAGATAAGGTAGAATTTTCTAAAAGGCTACCTGTTTCATCAGATTCATGGTCTAAGGAGAGAGCAAACACAGTGTTAATTGGCGTGTGAGTATGCATGCAGTAACAATGAGGCTGCAGAAATTAACAATCCATTCATACCTGTCATTAGCTCAAACATGTTCTCTTCCATATCGTAGCTGGATTCTGTTTCATAAACTGATTCTGACTCGCTGGGAAGCTCCTCATTAAAAATATCATGTTCATGCCTTAAGAGACACTCAAGCCTCCGCTTCCATGCTACAACCTCAACATCATGATTATCACCAAACTTCCTCACTAGCTGCAGTGTAGCAGTATGACTGAGACATATACCCAATTGATTCAACCTCTGGAAAACCTACAAAATACATTTAACACGATCTTGAAATGAATTTCCATAGTACACAAAGTGGTATTATAATTACTCACCTGTTTGGAACAGTGCCCTGCATACAATACAAGTGACACTGCAGCTTGTGCGAGGGCCATATGCTGACTGCGGTGCCTAAGCAGAACACATGCAGTCATTCCAAGACAATGACGAGGTACATAGAAATGACCTTTGCGCCGTTTCACAAGTGCACCTCGGAGGAGAGAAAAGAGGGTTCGTGCACGCAATTTCAGCTCTTGCAGGATGGATTTCCAAGAGAAGTGTGTGAGGCTGTTCACATTTATAGATCTTAAGATGGAGTCTCCCTCATCAGCTCTGGCACAAATCCTTTGTAGCTCCTGTCGAACTGAACGACTGATCTCTTCAATGGCTTGCCTCCTCAAAGATGACTGGAGTAATGTTCTTGCAGTGTATGGAGATTTCTTGTAGCGTGTTGACATAACAAGGCGTTTATACCTGCTACCAACATGAAATGTAGCTGAAGAGTTTCTTCGCTTTATAAAAACCTAATAGAAAAGGATTGAATTGAATATAGCTACCATAGCCAACCACTAAATTTTGTTAAAAATGCAGCCACATACTATATGAGCCGAGCATAGTTCATTTTAACCAGAACTAGCAAGCACATATAGTTAGTTTACCTTGACAAGTGGACTTGGTCCAGGAACAGTCGCATGAATGGGTACATTAGGCTCTGAATGAAATCCAGGAGGTGTACTGATATCCGTGTGTTGGCAGGATTCTGAGGCAATGCGTCTACGCTTAGGAGTTACCTCCTCGTCACCTACAGATCCACGAACAGCGGCTGTACTTGGCCCCGTATGCAATCCTGAAGGTGTACTGGTATACATGTGTTGCCAGGATCCTGAGGGAGTCGACATCTCAATGTCTACAATAATATAAATACTAAAATTCATACCAGTAGGGCAGGTATACGATATACCCAACAGGAACACTTTAGCTAGGTAGCTATAGACTAGGCACATAAAAGACTGACCCCATAAGAGATCCTTTTCAGGACATTCCTTCTATTTCCACCATGCAATGCCAATGAAAGGACAAAACATTACACAAACAAACCCACCTTCTTCGAAATTCTCAACAGGAACGTCCAAGGCAGCAATGGTCACATTTGCCAAGCCAAAATGTTGCCTACACCCAGAAAGCAGCTTCCCCAATTGTTCGACTTTCTCGCTGCTTTCCTCCAGCACTTTAAGACAAGGCTTACACAGGTAAGCTTCCGAATCTTCCGAGGATGAACGAACTTTGGATTCCCAAATCTTCCCAAACTTGATCAGAAAAGAGATGGCAACTTCGCTACTTTTCAGAGTTCTCCTCTGGTAAGGCTTGAGAGATCGTTCACAACCGATACACGGCTTGCTTGTCATTTCTTCTTCGAAATGATTCAACAAAGTAGTCTGGCACGCAGACAATGCAAAACCGAGCTTATCAGGAGCAAAGAAGTTCGACACGCAGACAGTACAAAGCCGAACCTTCCAGGAACAAAGCAATCAGTACAAAGCCGAACCTTCCAGGAACAAAGCAATCGAACACGAGGGCCAAGACAAAGCCCTTTCAGGTCCCGCGTTCAGGTCACATGGAATTGTGGAATGTCACGAGACGTTTTGCCCACGCAAAAGCCACGTATTCCGGCTATTTTTGCCAGACCAACCTTCTCGACCGTAACAAAATGGAGGGCGAAAGTTGGACTGGGAACGAGACTAACGTCTCCTACTCTTTGGATGGCCATTTTGGTCATTGCACAAGCCTTTACCAAAATTTGGCAGGCTTAAAATTTTTGCGCATGGCTTCTAATCCACAAAATCTGCGAAAGTTTCATCCTGTGAAAATCTGTATATACACTTACGGTACTAACCCTAACCCTAACCCTAACACTAAAGTATGCATTATAGGTAATACCCTTTACATGAAGGCTTGCCTACAGTTTTTCATCAAGATGTTGTATATTTATTGTTTTCTCAGTCCTAAACAAACAAAATACCACTATACCCAAGTAAGATCACAAATAATGGGAGATGTATGTGAATTGTCATATGAAAACGGTTCCCTTTGTTGCTGCACTGTTCTTTGTAGGTATAGACAGTACTCTGCGTCTGCTGATCATAGAGAACTTGGTTTACTACCCTAGCTTCAAGTAGAAAACTCCACCTAACCACCAACTTGATGTTTAAGTGTCTATCCTCACATTTGCCTACGTATCTCTCCCAAATATTCTCTTTTCCAACTTCCCACTCCCACACCCAGTCAGCTTCAACCCTTTAGACTAACCTTCCTTCAGTAAGAATGTCATTGGGACAAAATTCATTTAATTATGCAGGTTCTGCTTTGTGGAGATCACTCCCATCTCATATTTGTGAAATCAAAGACTTCAAGACCTCTTATTGTTGTGAACAACTCTTTTCCTATTAATACACTATTGAGTGAATTGCATGAATATTGATTACAATAATTATGTAATTTCTGACTCCTAATACATTCTTGTGGATGCTGGGTAGAGAACCCCCTGGCTAACAGCTCCCCAGATAAAGTAAGTATAACTGACCTCACCTGACCTACAGATTAGTGGGTCTGAAGACAGTTGAAGTGAACAAGCAATTTGAGTTTTATTGAATTGTGGGCCGCCTACAGCCCTGTAAACTCCAGTTGCTTGGAAATTGTCATTATTCCTGAAACCAATACTTTGAAAATTAATACTCTTCTGTTCTAAAAGAATCTTCACGGATGAAATGAGGAGCAAATACGCTAAATTCATCGAAATGTCACCAAAAAGTTGACTACCGCCTTAATGTCCACCATGTTATTGACATATATATATATATGTAAATATATATATAAACATAGACATTATGGACACTTCCGATGAAACTAACAATAATTGGCAAAAAGATACCACTTATGAGTGTAAAGTAAGTCGGAAGATACATGTACCACTATCATGTTCCTTCAAACATGTATTAATTGACCGTCTAAGTTTGTGTTAAGTCCTATGTAAAGGAGCAATGTAATGCAAATTACAAATGAAATGATTAACAAGCCCTCCTTTGCTACAAGGTAGTTGCACTTTGAACCAAGATGCTATAGCTAGCAAGAATGATGAACAGACATATAAAGGGATTCAGTACCATTTTGTGAAGGCACCTGTTTTAGTGTTCTTCAGGATAACCATGTTTCATCACTTGACTTGCAACCACAGATTTAGAGGTCTTGCCACAGATTGTCACCAATCTCAGAAGTGTACGATGTCATGCTAATGGCCCAACAAGTGCAATTTACAAAGGTACTTTTACTGTCAATCAAGCCCATCATACAATTCTGCAAAATGACTACAACACTACTCTCTAGGACACAGAACATACTTTTGCATGTATATAAATAATTCTAGTAATTTGAGTTTAACAAGTTATTCGAGTAAAAAACCCATGAGGCTGCCGCCCCTCGTCCCAAATTATTTGCGAATGTAACAGTTCATCTCTGCAACAATGGTATCAGGTTTATGAAAATTTTTATTCTTCAGATTAGTATTTTTCGCTTCGTTGCAATTTTGAAGAAAATCCGCTGCATTTTGGCAGTTTCAGACACGGTTTAATCCTTCAGGATAAACCCGTGGCTAAAACTGCACACACTGTTGGTGTTATGACATTTCTCAAGAAAGCTTTCAATAATAATTTTCCTTGGATTGTTTCTGTGTTGGTTTGACAAGATGTGAGACTGTAACCTTGCTGCGAATGTGACTGTAACTACAGCCACATTTGCAGATCATTTTGGACATGGCTCACCTTAACCTCAGTATGCAATGAAAATATAGCAATAAATTGGGAGAATCTTCATAGCAATATTATGTGCATGGTGTCATGAACACATTTATCAACTGCAGTCCAGACTCGCATAATTAATTGGACTTTTTGGCACTATTGGAGGACTGCCATTTTGTTTTTATCTTAGTTCACTTTTTTGAAACAAGGGTGAAGAGGGAGGTATGTATATACAAAATGAATAATGCCTTGCATGGACACAGTTATGTGGATTAAACCAAAGGAGCTTTGGCTCTTATATATATACCCCTCGCATGTGGTACATGTCCAATTAGGACCAAAATGGCGCAATCTACTTACCAAGCTTTGTATCTTTTTTTTCTGCTGATGATGAACGATTCAGCCTTTTAAGTTATTAGAGCATGAACAATATTATGTTTTTGTTAATATTTGTAAGCGTTTTAAGGTTCTTTACAATTTCGAGCAATTTACAATACCTGAAAGACAACGTATACGAAGAGAACAAAAACGCCAGTGGGCACTGGGAAAAGCTCAACGGCGAACAGCAAACCTATAAGTACCATAGTAAACTGGATTATCTAGCGATTGTATGTTGCGGGAGTGAAAAGTCTCTTCCATTCGTGAGCAATTTATAAAAGACCGCAAGAACAAAACTACTGAAAGTCTGAATTTCGTCCAACCTTCGAGTTTCAACTCCCGCAACATGGAATCGCTAGATTTTATCGAAAACTCACTTTTAAGTGAGATTTCGTCCTTTGAAAAGCTCTTTCCCACCGCCCACCGACGTTTTGTGACATGTCCAACAAGAAGGCGCTCAAGAAGCTCAATCACGAGAATATCATGTGATAATTATGCCCCTGTGATGTTTTGTGACGCAATCTTGACGGCCAAGTTGACGTATTAGGACTGAATCACGGGTGAACTGCGTGACAAATAACAAATTCACGCAGCGAACATTCAATTTTATCACTATGCGCTCCAGTGAGCCTTATCACAACAATCTGGACATGTTCCACATGCGCTGTCAAGGCCAGCATGGATGAGTAACAACCCACACACTTGAACTGTTCATCAGTATGGTGGTAACTGGTGGAATTCGTGTGTGAGGGTTCTCCAGTTGCTACCACCATCTTCTGTGCTTCTAATTGACTCGGCATGCTACACCCTTAGTCAATCTTGTTAATCTTCCTACACCGGTAAGTTATGTGCATTTTGCACATAACTTACATGGTCATAGACACATGGTCGTAAACACACCCCAATTTTCTCGTTACACAATGCATCAACAGCAAAACGAGTACATAGAATGCTACAGCTGGATTTATAATTTACTTTTCCTTAGTTTGATTGTCAATCTCTCCTCTTTCAAAAGGGAAAAATGAAAGTTGCTCGACCCATATAAAAAAGGTTTAGTGAAAAATGCGGAGTTCTAAATGACAGTTAAGTGATATGATATCTACCTAGAAAGGTTCCTAGGATTAGTATCTAACTTTTGACCATGGTGGATTTTGACATTCTACTTTGTTACTGAGATATACAGGTTCTTATAGTTTTTGAAGAGGATAAAACTATGAACATGTGCACATAGAACAAAAGGTAGCTGCTATCAAAATCCACCCCATGAAAAGTTAGTATTACACTTTGTTAACAAGCGTACAGACTTTCAAAGCTCTAGAGTGCCATTCACAAGTCCGCGTTCTGGAAAGAAAAATTGGTCGTCCAAAACACTCTTTCTACTCGCATTCACACGACCATCAGGTGACTATACTTGTAAATGTATAGTTGCTAAAGTATACGGATTTTTGTGCATAAAGGCTTCGGTTGAATTCAAAGAGAATTTGAGCGAAAAGGAACAAATTAGCAAAATGATTTGAAGAAATGAAGAACTGGAGACGTCTGAGACTTACATGCGCATCAATTCTACTTGGCTTGCTAGATAATCACAAAGCATCCTGAATAGTCATGCAAACTACACCTGACAGACTCACGTTAATGAGATGCTAATTGATTACATTGTGTGAAGCCATAGAAATTCCCCTCAGCTACTCAATGTGCACATACCCTACCTGCGTATTTTCTGGCCATGGTAGTCTTTCCAGTCTAGTTTGCTTGCTCTGTCCTCCATACCAAGTGGTCCCAGTCGTCTTCGTCATCTCATCTAGACCATCCCATATACAGTGGCACTCAAAAGAAAGTTGCACTTGCGTAATGTTATAAAATGGCACTGCGAATCTAGTTTTGTTGGCATGATAGAAAAGTCGCTAAACAGCTCAAAAAGGAATCAAGTTACAGTAGTACTACTTAAAAGATCAAAGAATTTACAAAGAAAGACTAAAAATAAACTATTGACGAAGGTTAATCTCAATTATAGGTTGCATACAATATTTGTATATATTTGAGTAGTGTTCAAGTTTTCAATGTCAGATTACTGATCAACTTCACGGCAGCAGTTCATATGCACTGAAAATCATGCTGATGTCCCAGACTACTAGGATAGTTCAAGACCATCTGAAACTAGAGTGTCCTCACAACCTTACAGCTGACGCTTTGCAGATATCGGTGGATGGAGAACCTTTTTGTCTTTCCTATCGGAGGTCAAAGTGTCCTTAGAACCAGTTGCAGGATTCCAGTTTCAGCTTCAACAGTTACTTATCTTTGTGCTATGCTGGAATATATAGATTGATGGTTCTGGGAACACTGCCTTCCTTCAGTAGAGCAAACAAAAGACGACAATCACATTCGTTATTTAGTGGAAGGTTTTGATGCTTAAAGAATGTTGAAGTAATAATCCACTATTTGTTGTCAGACGCAATAGACCAAATTTTGATATTGAAGATGGTGCAAACCAACTTTGGGACATATTTGGGGTACCTTCATCAATTATTAGCACGTATTTTATTCGTGGAAAGAAAGGGCTGCAGTAGTTGAGCGTGGAAGCACACCACTATCCAGAATCAAAGCTGTGATTCTCAGAAAATGCACACATACGCAACGCAGGTAGGTTATGGCAGATTCGTGGTTGCAAAGGGTATCTTGTGGTTTTGACAGGTATGCAATTAAATTGTCACACCCAATACAAATTTTCACGTTCTTACCGTGTGACCATCTCGCTAATATTCAAGATTTGAATGGTTGCACCATCAATAGAAGGGATTCTGGCCGACCAAGTTAGCAAATGGATAGTATTAAACTCTAAACTTACAAATTTGCAAGCGATCGAGCTTCGAAAGTTCTGACTTGCCTTCGAAGTTATGATCGTATGTACTGCGTATAAATTAGCCTCTCTACACTCGAGAACACGTAATGAACATGTGACCAAGGCTAGAGAAGACCTCTTGTCCATAAGAAAGTTATATGTCCAAAAACGCGGTCGAACAAACGTTGGTCTATAAGTTTGAAACTACGTCAGATTATGCCTTAAAGACCGAACTTCAAATGCTGGTTATGGGAAGACTGTAGATCTTTCCGTTCAGTTTATGTCTAGCCGTTTGCTGTTACTACCGTACTTTTAAAGCAGAAATCCTTGGACATAACAGCGGAGGGATGGACTATCACTCTCCCATAACCAGAAAAGTAAGATAAGGACATGTTGTGTCTTGTGAATTGACTTGTGTGCTCAAACTCGGAGATTTTGTCGACCGCGTTTTTGAATCTTTACTATTTTCATATGGTGACGGAAAATCGGTCATACAGAAACTTCAAAACATTGCTGATTGCTTTATGTACATATGCATAACATATGAAGGTTATACTCTCTGTTTTTTGGGGCTTAGCATCTACAAAAAGTTAAAACAAGGCCTTGAATTCGAGACGTTCGAAAGTGGCCGCCATTTTGTTTTATGGCAAAACTGGACATAATTTACCTGCGAATACTAACTCAACATTCGTGTCCCTATGTGGTTCCTTGGTTTAGCTAATAAAAATAGTTCTGGATTGGCCCATTTCTCAATTATTCCTGCTATTTCGATCCGTAGTATATCACGCGGCCACCATTTTGTCGCGGTGGCAACTTTCTTTTGAGCGCCACTGTATATATCCACATGCATTTGCTACAAGGTTAAACTTTTATATTGCTCCAATCCAGTCAAAATTGTATTATGAGGATAATTTCAAAGAAAACACTCTAAACAGTGTTCAGAGACTATATATACAGTTATATTTGTCAAGAAGTATATACAAAACTATTACTACAGTTTACTACACTATTTTCCCAATACATATACATCCTGCACTACTGGTTTATGGGTAAACTTCTAAGGCATACAAGCCTGGTGGATTTCGGGAAGGAGTTGTTCATAGTCTTCGCATCCCAAGATGACACCGTTATTCTCCACTGTCACACCTCCTGCTCCGATGTTTGGATTGTTGACCCCGGCAACCAGGTAGTCTTTACCAACAACAAATGGTGTGAATGGGCAGCCTTTGATTGGGAGCACATAAATCCTCTGTGCTATGTCAAGCTGGACTGTTCCCTGGATCACCCTTCTCACCACAAACTCATAACCCAGACTACATTCAGCACTGTCGATCTCACCCTTGTATGTGGCAATGAAAACTACAGTTGAAAATGGATGAAAATACCCACAGTGAAACTGTGATTATAATATATTACAAATGTATAAAGTTTTGTAGAAAAACCAATAATATAATAGGTACAAGTTACTATACAATCTAACATCGTTACATTGTTATGTCCAATTTTAGACATAAGACAAATTAGTTACCAAAGAAGTGGTCTTCATTTGTTAACCTGAATAGAACACTACAAATTAACAAATATTCCATTTGCAAAATTTAGGGATAAATACGTAATACCAACACTGGATAGAGGCAGCTTTGATAGATCCCAAGGGACACCAAAAATTCTTCTCAGTATCAGAAATTCACTATAACAAGCTGGACTTTCATAGTAGATGACTAACTGGGACACATGTATTTGCTCACTATGATTAATGGAGAAATTCACTGTAGGAGTGTTCTTATATTGAGTTTACACTAAAGTACTGTGACACTTGAAGCAGCATACCTTTTGCTTTATATACTTATAACATTTACAATATGCTTATACACCCCCCTGAAAGTACCAATGGATTATGGATCAGAATACTACTTGATTATCTTGTGAATACTATGAGATCATGTAAACGCATCCACTCACTGATTAAGTTGTCACTAACAAATTTCATTCATTAACACTACAGCTATATATCTGAAATGGTCTCAGTGTACAAAAAGCTTACCATACAGGTGTGTGTGTGTGTGTGTGTGTGTTGGCAATGTGTGCTCACCTTCATCATTGTTGTTGCAGATTTCACCTGCATCGAAGTTGGGATTGTTGTAGCAAGTGTTGGTCGTATTGTCAGGACCACCACTATTCCCTTTGTATAAGGGTAAAAATAAATATAATAGGAATTCAGTTTACACTAAAATGTAATATTAAACATAAAGTTTTATACATTAATGTGCCCCTTCTTTTTATTCATTATTATTAATATGAAACAATTGCCTTCTATAATAGCATATGAAATATACGTCATGACACAGTATACTGTATCCTTCTTACTTAAATGAATAGTCATTATCATGACACAGTATACTGTATCCTTCTTACATAGATGAATAGTCGTTGTCATGACAAAGTATACTGTATGCTTCTTACGTAGATGAATAGTCGTTGTCATGACACAGTATACTGTATCCTTCTTACTTAAATGAATAGTCGTTGTCATGACACAGTATACTGTATGCTTCTTATGTAGATGAATAGTTGTCGTAAGTTTAAATGCATATCATGTGATTAACCTATAAATCACATCGAAAGTCATTTAGTGCTGGGAATCGTTGCAAATGAAGCTCCTGCTAACCTTCTTCTATGATTCCAATAGCTTTGGTTGGCTCACATCCAACCCAACCACTTTCAGGCGGTTTCAAATTTATATGGAAGCACTCGTAACCCTCAAAATCTGTCTGTTCCTTGATGGCTACACACACATCTGCTTTGTTTCCCTGGAACAGAGGCCACAGTGCTCCTTGTGTGAAGTCAACTCCACCTGTGAATAAAGGAATGTAGCAGTTTTATTGGAGAAGTGGCACTTACGCATTACTCTATTTACATGTGGTCCATGCATTGCTTCTATTGTACTGGTGAGCTTGGTCAGTCAGCATGTACGAGCAAGTGCCCGCAAGTACACGCACTGATTTACACCAATTAACACGCTGGTTAGTGTAGATGGCGGCAGGAATGTTGTCATCATGAAGAGTAAAAATAATACTTGTGTGAGCGAAATTTAGTTTAGAGTTAATATCGATTTAGTGTATCTGCTTTATAGGCATCTGAAGAAGTGAGTAACCCTATTTGAGTCAAGGAGGGAAATAATATTTCGGAATCATATCAAGTTTGGAGGAAGGAAGACAAAGTCACGATCAACCGTCAGGAAGTGGATATTTTGTTGGAAATCCAACTAGGATTATAATGGACAAACATCGATCTGGAGACTGAACGAAAATAATAAATTAAATTGCAGCATTCATTGAAAACGAGCTCCGAGATTATATCATCTGCGGGATTGCAAGATCAATAGCCAGGACTTTCTCCGTCAAAGTATGTATACCAACCACATGCACTACATCAGGATAACTGTAGAATAGGAAATTGTACGAACGAGATATGGAAGAATGAGAAGTTGTGCTTCGTATTCACGCGATTGATCTGTCCCTTAGAATGAAGCCATTTAATGACACTTTCGTTGTGAGCCACATCTGGCCAACATATAACTCCAATCGTCATACAATGCTTCGAACGATGCCCAAACCTAGCACAATCAACTCTTTCTAGGCTGTGTACCATACTACCATGTCTATGGTTCGAAGGGGCCACATTCTTCTGAATCTCCTTGGAGTGATAATTAACCTAGAGTACTCATGTGTATGCACATGCACGTACGGAATGCCCCCGCTTAGTGCGCGTTTTTAGGGTAAATTAATTTTAATCGATACAGTATGTGTGCAATGTACATGTATAGATACAAGCTCACCAGTGGCTGTTGCACCCAGCACCTCAACTGATCCAATGGTTTGTTGATTGGGCAACATCTCACTTAGCAACACTCCAATCGGCTTGTTGTCACACGTGTTTTCATTGAAACAGAACAATTGGCTTTCCAAAGATATGCATTTTTCTGCATAAAACCAAGACAATATAAGGTATACATCACCATACAGATACATACATAGTGCTAGTCTTGAGGGTAGTATATACATGGAATGAGGTCAGTGATTGAGTTGGCTTATAAGATTGTTAGAATTATTTTTGGTTAGTAATATGGAGTACAGTAGTAGTCCATAAGTAGTGAAGACCCAAAAACATTAGTTTTAGGCTTATAAAATGGCCATGAAAGTTCCTGTAAGAATTAGGGTTATAACTCGCACAACCCATAGGGATCTGGACAGGTAAGTTCCTATAAAAATTTGGCCTATAACTCACACTACCCATAGGGATCCGGGCAAGTAAGTTCCTACAAGAATTATGGTTATAACTCGCACTACCATAGGGATCTGGACAAGCAAGTTCCTACAAGAATTAGGGTTATAACTCACACTACCCATAGGGATCTGGACAAATAAGTTCCTATAGGAATTAGGGTTATAACTCACACTACACATAGAGATCCGGACAAGATGTGAAGCATGGTAACCAATAGACAAGTGATCACAAGTGAAATAGAGTTTCTATAAGCCACACAATGTGCAATCCATTATAAGTATTTATCCTAATGTGGAAATTTACTATTATCGCATTTACATGTATCTTGAAAGCATGATTTTACAATTGCAAACATCATTTCATGTTGCAAGGAATGTCTCTATTGAGCATAATGCTACCAATCCCCAAATGTCCATACTCAATATACATGCACACAAGAGTTTACATTGTCAGATAATGTACATGCATGCATGTTCAAGTATATACATACTTTCTGTCGTTTCTATGATGAATGTCGTCTCGTCAAAAGGTTGAATATCCACTGCAGGTTCGTCTGTCTCCACTTCAGCCTCGACTTCCTCAGGCCAGTCTTCTGCATACGGGAGGAACACACAGAGTGTGTCCGTCTGCTGAGGTACTGATATGGTACAAGGTGTGGCGGAACAAGAGAATCCAGAGCCTTCATGACCACAGCAGCAGTCACTACTTGGTTGTCCACTAACAGGTGGATCTGGGGAAGTAAGTGAGAATATTAAGTCTTTAGTGAACTTACTTGTTGATATGCTTTGCTTACTACACAGTTATGCCTACAATCCTTGTGCTTGGTACATAGTTACATACTAACTATGAATGAATTACCACACTCCTCAATAATTATGGAGTACATCACCAAAATACTCGATCTGTTGGATATTTACAGAAAATAGTTTGTAGATTTGTGACTAGCTTGTATATACATGTAAATAGAAAGTGTACCCATAAAACCATGTACATGGATGTCTACATGCACATTATTATATGAACTATTATACTTACATGCTAGTATATAGAGACTCACGCATAGTGTGTAGGCATGTGATGTATATAGTGTGCAGATGTAATGTGCAAGATGTTCATGCGCTCCATCATACCTGCCATATCACCAGCTTCGAAAGAGACTGTCACAGTAATGTTCCGCTCCGTCGGGGTCACACGGAGCATACCACACACAGTAGGCAAGCTATCATTGTTCACAATGTACTCTTCACGATCCCAAGTTATTACCACTGAAAAGAAGAAAAATTACACTTTGTAACAATATGGACTGATATGAGTATGTCTAGTACAGGTGAAGTACAGTTCATTTCATAAAAAGTACGATGCCAACAGGTATATTAGTGTATTTCTGGTCACCAACTATATTGTTTCCGAAAGCAAAATTTCTGCTTTGCTGTGCAGTGCTTAAGCAATTTACAGTAAGCAGTAATCTTTTAGCATTAATCCAAATTCATCTTCTTGCTTCACCCATAGATGCTACAGCAATCTTGACCATCACGACGAAATTACTGGAACATGAAATTTTACTTCTAGTGATGTCAAAGAAATTCAATGGAGTGATGATTGTCAGTTAGTTTGCAAAGGAGTTAGTCTCCATGCACATGACTTTGTATTCACAATGTCTGCTTCCAGACATTCATTTTCCTCTTTAAAGGTTTGAAGGTTAAAAAGAAAAGGGAATCTCGAGACATGATACAATCAAAAGTTATTTACTCCTTTCTGTGCGCACATGCAGGCAATAGTTGCAAACTGCAGAATTAGTGCCTCAAACTGTGGAGGTAAACCACATGATTCCACGGATCAGAAATTTAAAAAGGGGCTCCCTTCTGATTCCGCACAAGTGCAAAGTATCAAAGTTAGTTTATTATCACAGTTGGCTAATTGCACAATAGATATTCTTTTCTATGTATGTAGTGTTATGTTGTATACGCAGCTAAATGTTAATTTGTTCTAAGTTAGCACTAGTTCTTCATCTTCAATATAGTCTATTATTCTTTTCTTCAATAATTCTACAGTTCCTTGTTTTCTTTGAAGTTAACTCACAGTTCTTCCATTCGAAGGCATACCCTAACCCTAGCCATACTTTTGAAAGTTAGTATTTTGTTGGCCAGCCATAGTAATCCACAAGTGACAAACTTTGAGTTCACAATTTCCCCCAACTTGTTTGTATACATTTCGTGGAAGTCTTCACAGATGCCCATGGAAAATAAGTGTGGAAAGACTCAAATGTGAACTGGATAGCACTATTCTGGTAAGTTTTTTCATGAAGTGTACTGTTATGCATTAGAGAGGTTTAGCATTACATTTAACCACTAGGTAGTAAGCTGATAGGTATGTTCAAAATTTAGTACGTTTCTCACTTTAGATAGCGTTGAACGCTTTATATGTAAAGTTATGGCAATTCAGAACGATGACAAAGATCTTTTTGTGAGTTTCTGGCAATTCTTGGGGAGTTTTGGGCCATGACGACATTCTTTTACTATCAGGAACGTTACACAAGGCTGAAGAGCAGCAGTTAGATGAGTAATGGAGAGAGCGTCACCATGAGCCTTATAACGTAGAGCAAGAATGTACTAAGATACCTTGATATGTTGAAACCACTAATAAGAACGTTCATATTTCCGTGCAAAGCGTAGTAAGCTTATTATGTAACATTTTACGTAGTGCTAAAACTCTCTATTATCATATAATCAGGAGTTTAGGTCAACATTTGTGGTGAATGTAGTGTAGACTGTAGGCGAGCAATCTACATCCAGCACAAATATGCATTGAGCAAAAGCATTCAGTACAGCAAAAGTAATAGTGAAATGAGCTGTGTTGTGTTGGCAAACACCATGCACCTCTTATTATCCAGTACAATATTACCTGGACATTCAACTGCAGTAATGCAAACTCCCCCATCCTCTACTAGTCCTTCCCCACAGAAGCAACCACTGACACAGAAGTCATTGGCTCCAATAGGGTCTGTACATGTTTTCCTCTTGTTGGGTCCACAGAGCTGGAACTCCAGGTTTCCACCACAATTCACAGCTACAGGAAGATACACATGAAATATAGCTGACAATATTTTATCACACAATTGGCTGCTAAGCATAAATTTAACCTCCTCAAAACAAGATTTTAGAGAAAAATGACCATCATGCCCTTAATGTAATTTACTACATATTGAGTGATTATCAATAAATAAAATAAGCAGCTGGTAATTCTACTAACAATCTGGATAGCAATGCAAGCACATGCCCAGCACATCAGAAATTATTCTGTGAGTGTTTGCTGCTAGTCAGTGTGAAATGTATCGCTTACCACATTCTGGCGGAACAATCGTCACATTAACATAGCCAAGTTCGGCACATTTGGCACCAAAGTTGATTATCGAATTGCAAGGGACACTGAGGTCTGTAGTACCATCTGGCCCAGTATGAGCACAGTAATCAAAGACACAGCTATTCAAAAAGGTGTCAGGATCAACGTGTGTGCCACATTTCTTGTACTCAGCATCTTCCAGGAGAATGGTACAGAAGTCAACAGCTTCCTTCATTGTTTCATCAGAACATGCATTTGGTATGTGAATGGCTGGTGTACAGTCTCCTCTGTTGCATGGGTCTGCTTGCCAAGATATGAGATCTCCCACATTAGTAGTGGGTTCGGTACTACCATCTGGCAGCATCTTGGTCAGATCATCAGTGGGATCAAGGTTGAAGTTGCCACAGATCCCAGACAATTGCTGGAAGAACTTGAAAGGTGCCCATATGGTAACAGTTAAGTCCAGTTTGAAGACAACACTGACTCCTACAGTCTCTAAGACAATGATGATTGTTTCTCCTGTTGTATCCACGGAGAACAGGTCTGTAGGAAAGTCTGCAGGGGTGATTTGACCATCTTTGTCAATTTTCAGTATCTCTGCATATTCTGCAACTTTGATGTAGACCTCATTCACACATACAGCTCCATCTCCACAGACTACCTTGTCAATGTAGATGGTGAAAGTGTCACCAGCCTCATCCTTGGATAGTATGTAAGTACAGTTTCCTTGGAAGTGGTGAACTAGACCGTCAAAAGTGGTGTGGTGAGAACTGCCTTCAACGCGACAGGACACATGTGTTGGAGTGGGTGGGACAGGTGGTTGTGGATCAGTAGGCAGGGTTGGGATTATATCTGTGAGAGCAAGAAGAAACAATCAGGTGGTCATTTCCCAGCGTAGATTTTACAAAATATCAGTGAAATAGTACTACAAATGTATCTGATAGATAGTACATGATGCAGCTTTCCTTTGCACTGGTAAACTTAGCTATCCACTGGGCTACAATAAGCCTACAGATGGTTGCATGTTTAAATCAACAAATAGAACCTGCTTAACATTAAGTTATACATTTGCAATCAGTAAATTTATTAGATTTTATTGCAAGGGTTGTGGTAGTGGCAGACTCTTCAGGTCTTTCCAGGCTGGGGTGTGTTGAACAAGTTATCAAAGTGAATGTCTAGCCAAGGTGTGTAACTCTTTGTGTGGCTATATGCAAATCTGTATCTCTGTCCACATAGCTGAAGCTCTATAACCCCCATAACCCTGTAACTCTAATCCCCTAACCCTAACTTTACCCCCATCCCGTGTGGTTCATCTACCAAATGGTTCACAGTTGTGCACTGCTCACACCTGCCTCTTGAGATCTCTAGTATGACACTACCCATAGTCAACACATTGAACTATTTGAGCCTGTCACACTCACCTGTACATGTTGATCTGTCTATACAGATATCCACCATCCAAACAAAGTTAGGTGGGCAGGTACATCCTGGACCCGTGATTGCAATGTCCCCAATGAAATTGTCACACGTGGGCGGGATGAGGGGAGCATCAGGAACAAACACCATTCCATCAGTACAGTTCACATCTGCAGTATGTAAGTGAATTGTAGGCACCACAGTACTATGTGAGAATTTACACAATGGGCACACAAGTCAGTTTTAACTATCCTGGGTCACAAATTATATTAGTATTTGAGTTAATACTAGTTATCAGATTTCTATTATTTCAATATCTAGCTTCACTAACCGCAAACGGGTGGAGTTTCCACAGTGACACCAAATCGGGAACATTCTGTGGCATACTGTCGTATGACTCCACATGCGCACTCTGTACCAGCAGTACACAGACAAGCATCCAAGACACAATTGTCATAGTATGTGTCTGGGTCAATGAACTGGTGGCAGTCAGCAAAAGGACCATCTGCACTGTTGACAATGCTGCAGAATTCTTCAGCAACTGTTTTCTTGGGTAAGTCTGTACACTCAGCTACTTGTGGATCTTCAGGAGTACATGTGTCCGTGATTCCGTCAGCTCTGTACTCTGTTTCAAAGGTGAGCAAGTCATCAGTCACTGTTCCGTCCATGAGTTTGAAATCATCAGATTTGTCACCGTTGCAGTCACCCAATAAACCACACAGTTTGCCACTGTAGCTGAGAGGTGCACATACACTCAAGTACCACTTTTTAAATTCCACAACAACAGAGTATTTATGGATTGCCACCACAATTTTTTCCCCAGTTTTTATGACTTCTAGATTACCAGGAGTTTTCTCGTTTTCCTGGAATTCAAATGACAAGTCTTCAAAAAGCTTGACTTCAGCATCCAATGAGGGAACTTCGATCACAGATCCAACAATGCAAGTTGGAGCTCCACCCCCAGAACAATCATCAGATGTGATTGAGTATACGGTGAATGTGTTGTCAGCACAGTCTTTAGTAAAGATGTGGGAACAACGATCTTGAAGGTCGTAACGTAACCCATCAAAGGACAGATAGTGAGGATCCCCATATGCAACACCATAGCATTTTCCACAATCTTCTGGAGGTACGCATTGATCGATACGTTCATCTAGTACTGTACCAGCTGGACAGTAGCATCCTTTCACAGGAGGTGCTGCAGGTAAGTTAGGTTGCACACATGTCAGCTGCCCTGGTTGCATGCCAAACGGACGATCAGCTGGGCAATCTATGAGACAAAGAATAACATTGCTTAGAACATTAGAACATATGAGGCAAATATACTTCATATACCATACTCCATATACTTCAATACCACAGCAGTACTTTGTTTATTAACCTATTTCCTAGCTTTTGGATTGTACATGTAAAGTATTCAATCCACTAACAAATTGCTTGATATGACGGCAGTCCTCTGAACAAACACAAACTGTATAGTACATTGTTTTTCATGATTGAGATTTCGAACATTATTGTACAAGTCAATGCATATATATTTCTTAGTCATTTCACCAGGCAGTCCGTGTTTATATGAATCTGATGTACAACTGTGTGTTAGTCTGGCAGGTCAAATGTTCAGATTGTGCAGAGGCTGCTTTCATTGGCTTGGGCATGTGTTTAAGCAGGGAATAATAGGCACATATCAACAAATGTCCCTAAAATGAGTATATTATTTGAAAACCTTGTACAGTAGTGCTTGAATGTGTATGCCTAGGAAAAAATACTACAGTGGTACCTGTTTTGAGAGACCACCCCATGGTTCCAAAAAAAGCGGTCTCTCAAGACAGGTGGTCTCTCATTAGAGGTTCACCCAAAATAGGCATTATAACAATACTAAGTGTACTCAAGTCATGTATATAAGTGGGAACATGCTTTTAACCCTGTTATACCTTCTTTTTGCTCTCTAGACAATTTTAACCCATCTTTCTATAAAGATAGGACGCTTGCCTTTAATTTCCCTCAGTACTCCATCTCAAACTGGCCATAATCTATTACGAGATGGAAAATAAAATGGCCGCCCGTCGATATCCGCGCTTTGATTGCAACTATTCTTGTGACCTATTGAAGGCAAAAAACACTTGCATTTGTGGAAGGAGGGATTATACCTATATTCTATGAGAAGTCCTTCAAGAATGGTCGCTTAATGCAGGTAATTTTGTCTTATTTTCAACCAATTGCCCTGGTCGCTGGTCGCGTTTTACAGGTGGTCATTCTTCAAAGGTAAAAATGTATTACTGAACGTCGGTGCCTGAAAATGTGGTCCTTGAAAAGAGGTGGACGCTCATGACAGTGGTCTCTCAAAACAGGTACCACTGTACATTACAAATAGTACAGACACATTCATCAACACAGTGTTCAAACTCCTACATCTAGCAGATCTGGGATGTAGGGATCCACACTGCACCTAGTCCTTCTGTACAAGCACTTTTTACCTCTATGCCCCTATAGCACCTTGCATACCTAGTCTGAGGCCAAACTACCCCTATGTATGGTATGTCTATCTTTAAGCCTGTCAGCCCCTTGCAAGAATTGCCTGTTAAGAATTGAAAACTTACTCATCCATTTCCACTTGAATATGATTTTATACAGACTAAGTGTAACCTCACCTTTGATGTCTATAGTGAACAAATTGGGAGGTGGTGCCGGTGTAACTCCTGGTGTGGTTTGGGTGAAGAAGAAACAAAGGAAGAATTCCTCTTCTTCAAGCACATCATCCACAATCAGGGAGATTTCCAGTTCTGCGGTTGCTGTGCCGGTGTCTGAAGGCTCAAATCGGAATGCTCCAGTGGGTTGTTCATAGTCATCACCTGCACCTATAAGAATGAGGAACACAAACAAAATGTGCTATGTTTGATTGGTATGCATACAAAATTCATAATACATACAAATGGAAGTCATATAGTATTTATTTATCACCATAATGTACTTATATCTGTGATGTGTGCAGCGATAAGGTACCCAAACCGCCCAATTTAGACATTGTGAGAAAGGTTGAAAGCATAAAGAATATAATTTCCACGATAGATATATAATTCCACAGTTTTAAATATTATTTTGAGTGGGTACTTATTAATACCATTGTATGTAGTCATTAATAATGGAAGTAAATTTTCCAATATATATGTAGATATATTGGCAGGATCTATAATTTTAATAACATTAAATCATTTGAGTCATGCAAGGCAGTTGAGTAGAGTGATTGAGCAAGTTGGCTCTTACAATAATTACTGGCTGTGCAGTGACCGTGTTTCGATAAACCCACGATATTACACAAGGGAATTCCTATATGCTCTAAAAGTGGTATGCAATTAAGTATTATGAAAGTATATAGAGAATGAGGGTATATTATTGTGATTCGGAATACATCTATAGAACAAAGGGCTGGTATATATGGGCTCTAACCCCTGTTATCTGAACTGAATTGTGTCTATGTATCTGCATACATACTTACCAGCTGTTCCCAACTGGCATGATATGGGAACATTGCAAGCAGTGGTCCATGTTCCAGTCAGTTCTGCACTCAGAACAACCTTCCCCTCTGCCTCAAAAACGGTGTATGCGATGGGGTCAGCTCTGACCACAGCTGAAGGGTGTAGAGCAAGGAAACACTGTTTAGGTTTAAATCAGACAGGGCCTACAAAAACATGGCCTTGAGTCAGTTGTAAAATTTATGGAAGGCAACATTGAATGTAATTGACCTTGAAGAACATTCCAAGAACACAATTCTTACCGAGGAATTTGGTAATCTTTCAACAATAATTATTTTACAAACAACTTATTTGGTGTAATTCCTTTTTAGAAATAATTTTGATATAACAGAAAGTTCACAAAATATGATATATCAGCACCACAGCTCAATTGTGCTAACATCACTCACCATTCTTGTCAGTTGGTGGAGGTGTTCCAGTAGGAATTTCTGAAAATCAGAGAAAGGATTGCAGTTATTCAGTGAATTATTAGTCACATTAATTTTGCTAGCATGTACAATTTCAAAAGTGTGAAGCACGTCGAGTTTACCTGTGCAGGTTGGAGTTGTTCCTGAGAAGGTTCCATCAGCTTGACATGTTCTTTCATCATCTCCAATGATTACATACCCTACTTCACATGTGTAGGTTAGCTTACCACCAAATGCCACTAGTGTGTCATTGCTGTCTGGGACAAAGTCACCATCCACAATCATGTTGTCAGGAGTAGGTGGAACGTCGCATGTCACAACTGTAGCAGAAAAGCACAATGCAGGTATAATGAAGGAACACAGGCAACACTGTCTGAGGTGGCCTGACATTCTATATGACTATCAAAATGAAGTATTATATTAACACTGAAACATCGGGTACATAATGTACACAGGGTTCACAATACTATAATTCAGCCATATTGTTTTGGTGTCATCCGTAATATCATGGAGTACTACTGTACTCCATGATAATGAGAAATGACATAATTCATGCTAGAACTTGTGAGTAATGCCACTTCATACAATTGCAACACTTGTTCACACCAAACACCAACACCAACACCACCAAACAGCACAATTGAGACTCAAATGCATCATCACTGGTGGATAGGCATGAGCCAATTATGCGCACATAATTTCATGAATAATAGGCACCTCTGTGAATCAGGAATAATTTGCAAATAATAGGGAACATACTAAACATTGTATCACAAAATGGCCAATCAGGCCAACATCGAGCGTGTTTCCTTCCCCTTTAAATGGCTGTTTAATTTCACAGTAGGAACTGTTCCCTTGAGAATGCGTAAGACCACACAATTCATGCTGCAGTGAGTATAAATAATGTTGAGCCTTCTGTTTATGTTGTCACAAACATGATTCTTTACAAGTGGGAAACTTTACCGATAAAGCTACAGTACATAGAACGTCATCTAAGGAAGGCATTGGAGCTGAATATTAGGATGTGAATTCGAGAATAATAGGAGGAGTTTGGACGAATAATTGAATAAAATACTAGGTGGTACTTGGTGAATAATTGGCTCATGCCCACTGGTGGAAAGACAGAGTGGACTATTTAATACATGAAAGGAACAACACAGCAGATGTTTGGCTGTGTCAGTGCTACCATAGTGCATCCCTTCTCTGTGTAATGTAATGTGCAGTCTAAACACAGTGGACCAACAGACGTAGGGAATAACAAAAGCAATTCGAATCCAAATTTATCTAAGTGAATAGTGTTCTTTAAGTAACACATGTCAGCCATTCTTGAATTCTTAATTTACTGAATTTCATTACGCTATACATTTGTAAATGCCATGACAGTCTCCTAAAAAACTGCAGAAAAAATTTCATCTATGTACCATTTGACATACAAAGTAAGGATGAAAATACCATGTGGGTATCCATGGCAGCCAGCAGATAAATTGGATAATTTGCTTGTACGCATGTACATATAATGAGATAGTTATATGTTCAAAGCAACATATTATGGCAAGTGTGGCAATTTGCAACAATGACTCACTTTTGCACACTGGAGCGCCATCACTCCATGTACCATCTGCCTGACAGGTTATAACACTGTTTCCCTCCAGAGTGTAGCCTTCATCACAAGTGTAAGTGGCATTGGATGGGTGCAAAGTTCCATCAGGTGTAGACACAGTACCGTCCACAAGTTTATCTGGTTCACTACAATCCACAGCTGCAAGGGTCATTGTAGGAATGTGAAGTGCATAAAAGAGATTCAGCTCCCAATGCAAATAATGACGTAAATCAACATTATACATTGATTCGAAACTTCCTATACTAAATATCACATATTGCTACATATGTCATGACAAATGATGTAGTTAAAGTTACGGTGTAAAGTGAAATTGTTCAGTGCCGAATCTCAAAAGACTTTGATATCAATGTGACAAAGTAGTTCATATTTTTGTGCACATGTGTAAATTCATAAACGGCCGGTGTTTATCCCTGTTAAATAGGCAAAATGTGCTTGCTTGCTTTTAAAGCAATGAACACTTGTTCCTTCGTTCCAAGCAAATCTATTCTTATTCATACAGAACTCTGTCTGTCAAAGCAACTAAATGGGAACTGCTGCTAAAGCCCAGTCATGTCTTTATATAAAACATGAGTATTCTTCACTCTTAGCCTCTTATATATTGTTCTATATTATGTATATAATTATACTGTATAATTATTATATACTAATTCCAGGGTGCATAGTTTACACAGGCAGTATACTTACGGCATTCCAGAATTAAATCTGTAATATCCTTCACCACTGTATCAAGAGCATTGAAGCTATCTGCCAGGATCACCAGATCATCCTCTGAGGCTATTTGTTTCAGTTCATTTTCGTCGACATTCCTTCCAACACCCAAAGCAATGACTAGAAAACCCTCATCCTTAGCAGCCTGCGCTGGAGCCTCAACATTATCTTGAGATTTCCCGTCAGTGACAACGATCAGTATGAGGATGCTGTCATCCCTAGCCTCAATTATTCCCTTGTAATTGTTCACCACATACCGTATTCCTCGTCCTGTGCGGGTGTTCTGAAAAGAGCGATAGCGTACATTTCCTAGAGCATCCTTTAAGTCTTCCTTGTCAGTGTGTTCAGTAAGGCTAAACTCAAAGAAAATTCGATGTCCATACTTTACTTCAGACACTCTGACTTTATCAGAAGCAATCGGCAGCTCATCGACCACATTAGCAAGGAAATCCTGCTGCTTGTTGAAGTTACGTCTGCCCACACTGCCTGATGTATCCACAAGAAACACTATGTCTACCTTTTCCTGACACTGTCTGGATTCTGTATTCATTTGAGGAATAAAGAAAGGCATTGCATGTATTTTCCATACTTTTATACTAATATTGGTTACATTGAATGACTTAGTTCCTTCTTTAACTACAATCACCCCAATTTTTTTTGCTTTCATTGCCATACTATAAATAATAATATATATGAACATTGGCATTTAATTATACTCATTGACAAGTACATATACAGATTGAAATGTGTACATAATTGCTGCAATAATCACCTGTCATACTGACTGTGAAATGAAGCTAATGCAATGTGTATCCTATACCTTCACACTGAGGCTCAGTTCCACTCCAGGTTCCATCACTTTGGCACATTCTGGTGTTTTCTCCTTTCAGTTCGTAGCCAGCATCACAGATGTAGATAGCTTCAGAACCTTCTGTAGTTGAATTGAAGCTAACACCACCATTAGGAATGCTGGTCAGATTTCCACAGTCCGCTAAATGGGAACAAAAGTAGTGTTTTCCATTTTGTTAATGTATACCCACAATAGTACTTGGGTGTAAGTTTGATTACATGCTCTTAGATCCCAATATCCACTGGAGTCTCTTATCAGTCTAGATATTCCAGTCTCAGTCTAAGTTGTCATAAACCTTGCTGGTAAGGCCAAAACGGACACACTGCTTGCTTGTGCATATAGCCATTAACCCCTTATTGACGGAAGACCAATTAAGTGGCTCTTAATATCATTGATTTTAGACGGCGACCGTCAAAATTTATCGCAGCGACCTGAAATTTATATCAATAGGATAGCCCATCGTGAGTATATTCTTCAAGCCTCGCTTTATTCTAATAAGCTCTCTAGGGATTAGTATAAAAGGCTCCAAAGTTTTTACAAAAACGCAAATGTATGCCAAGAAACACACATATACGATGGATTTATGTAACTATGTGGAGTTAACCACAAAATAAATGGCTGCTCCTATATACGGAAGAATTGAAGGTGCACGATTTTCTCTTCGTGTGAACAATTTTGCTTTTAAAGGATTGAGAAAGCGTTATAGATGATCGAAAAGTCTTCTGGCATAGTTGCAGAAGTACAAAATGGATTAAAGTCAGGTAGCAAGCCTAGAGCCACTAAAGTGGTCTTCAGTCAAAACATTTATGCGAAAAATCGTGCATACAGTCAATAAAAGGTTAATGCTGAACATACTCAAGCAATATAATATTATACTTCATTGCATAATGGATACTGGCCAGCATAATTTCCTTGTACCCTACTCAATCAGTTGTCAGGGACAGCAAAGGAACTTCCTTACAATGAAAACAACTCACCAGGACAGTCAGCCACTGGTATGCAGACATTCTCATGTAAAACATGATCCACAGGACAACCACATCCTGGCCGACATATTCGAGGACATGGCGGATTAGGATCCTCGCATGTTCCTTGACAAGGTATGCATACATGATGGATCTGTCCCTCAAATGGACAGGCTGGGCAGTTGTCACGTGGAATACACTCCCCTTCATGGAGAACCATCCCTGGTGGGCAGCCACATCCTGGTTTACAAATTAGAGGGCATATGGGGTTTGGATTGTTGCATGTTGCCTCACACGGAACACACTGGTAGAACATTTGTCCTGGAATTGGGCATATTTGGCAGTCTGTTGTAGGTATGCATTTTCCTTCGTGTAGCACCATACCAACAGGACAAGCACACCCAGGTCGGCATATTCGGGGGCAGGCTGGGTTTGGATTCTCACAGGTTGCCTCACAAGGTGCACACTCGTGGTAGGTTTGTCCCTCAATAGGACAAGTTGGACAATTGTCCTGAGGTATACATCTTCCTTCATGTATCACTGTACCATTTGGACATGCACACCCAGGTTGACATATCGCTGGACAAGGAGTATTGGGGTTGCCGCAAGTAGCCCTGCAGGGTGCACATTCATGGTAGGTTTGTCCCTCAATTTGGCAAGTTGGACAATTATTCTGTGGTATACATCGGCCTTCGTGTACCACTGAACCGTTTGGACAGGCACATCCCGGCCTGCATATTCGTGGACAGGGTGGGTTTGGATTCCCACAGGTTGCCTCACAAGGTGCACATGTGTGGTAGGTTTGTCCCTCAATAGGACAAGTTTGACAATTGGCCTGTGGAATACACCGGCCTTCATGTACCACCATACCAACAGGACAAGCGCATCCTGGTCGGCATATTCGGGGGCAGGCTGGGT
The DNA here is from genome assembly GCA_963170055.1 of Halisarca cf. caerulea. NCBI lineage: Eukaryota > Metazoa > Porifera > Demospongiae > Chondrillida > Halisarcidae > Halisarca > Halisarca cf. caerulea. The sequence goes on along the minus strand of CAUJGJ010000040.1, from coordinate 692,431 downwards.
TTGGATTCTCACATGTTGCCTCACAAGGTGCACAATCATGGAAGGTTTGTCCCTCGATGTCACAGCATGTGTCTTGTGAATCACACATTCCAGTGGTTTCATTGAGAACAAACCCAGCTTTGCAAGAACATCCTCTCACTTGTCCCACAGAATCAGGGTTCAGGTTCATGCAAGTTGGTTGAGGTACATCATACACACCAAACTCTTCGTTCATGGGACATACTATATCAGAGAAAAAATCACTTCAATAACTCCCATTTATGTACGTATGGAAAAGAATTATAGATTTTACTCATACACCTTACATACCTCCACATTGGTCCTCAGTGACGCACTGTCCATTAGCATTGAGGATGGTACCGTCATTACAGAAACATCCGTCCACACATACACCATCAACACCAGTAGGATTGTCACAGGAAGGAGGGACCGGTGGACCACACTTGTATGTCTGACCAGCTGGACATGTTAGCACTGTGTGGGGAAGCAAACGTTTTGTATATTGCTGATGTGTAGGTAATAAAAGAGTCACCGATATCTTGGAAATCTAATTATGTAATAATTTGCCATTGTGAACATTTACATACAAAAGTGTATAAAGAATTTGTGTATACTCACTACAAACAGCTGGTGGTGTTCCAGTATCAACTCCCAGTCCTCTACATGTGGCTCCATAGTCCAGAATAACAGAACAACCACACTCTTCTGGCTCCTGTACACAGAGGCAGTGATCCAACACACAGTTATCAAAACTAGCCTGAGGATCAAGGGTTCCATGACAGGCTGCATAAGGACCTGGATCAGCACGTATTGGTGCACAGAATGCTTCAGCAGCTGTTCGTTTAGTGGGATCATCACATGTGGCCTGTTGTGGAGGGTCCACTGTACATGAATCTGTGATGCCATCAGCTCTGTACTCTGTTTCAAAGGTGAGTAGGTTGTCTGTAACTGTTCCGTCCATGAGTTTGAAATCGTCGGTTCCATCTCCGTTACAATCACCTAAGAAACCACACAGTTTACCAGCATAGCTACCTGGAGTGCACACACTCAGATACCACTGTTTGAATTGTATGGTTATACCAAGGTCACGAAGGTCCACAGTTATGATCCCAAATCCTTGCAACACAGAGACGGCAGAAGTGGGAGGAACAGTTCCATCGAAATCATGGAGAATGACAGGTCCACGGCGATACAAGTGCAGCCTAGTACCAGCAGCATCAATGTAGGCTTCTTCAATACATGTTGGATTACCTCCTCTTGAACAGGCATCAGATGTGACTGTATAGACAGTGAATGTATTATTTGCACAGTCTTTAGTGAAGATGTGTGAACATCTGTCCTGGAGATCGTATCTGTGTCCGTCGTATGTGGTGTAGTGAGGATCACCAGATGCACTTCCATAACATCTTGGACAATCAACAGGTGCAACACACATTCCAGTTGCTTCATTGAGAACAAACCCAGCTTTACAGGAGCACCCTCTCACCTTTCCATCTACACTAGGGTTAGGATTATCACAGGTTGGTTGGGGTACATTGTACACTCCGAATTCTTGATTTGGAGGGCAGGCTACATGAGCGATACAATGCTATGTTAGGTGCTTGCTATGTATATAGCACACAATACACAAGCAACCAACTACAAAAGAGGAAACTAAGAGATCATTTTGAAGCACACTATGGCACAATCCACAATTAAATGAACACAATTGTTTATTCTCACATAAGATATTTATAGGTAATGGTATTTGAAGTACGTACATTAAAATTAGTACTGAAAATGATCCATACTATAGTAATGTGGATATCATATATACATGGTTGAACATTTAGTAAGGATCTTAAAGGGGACATGAAGTGTAGGAAGTGATGTTAGAGGCACCCACTATTACGAGTCTTTCATGTACGGGCAGAAGGCATAAGATTGCCATAAGATGTAATTATATATACTATCCAGACAGTAAAATTGAGCAAGGCTAATGGCGTATGACCAATGCAATATTAGGAAGTGCTGGCATTAGTAATGTGTGTGTGTGTGTGTGTGTGTGTGTGTGTGTGTGTGTGTGTGTGTGTGTGTGTGTGTGCATTTGGGCACTTACTTCCACACTGATCCTCAGTGACACACTGTCCATTAGCATTGAGCACAGTACCATCATTACAGAAACATCCATCCACACATACACCATCAACACCAGTAGGATTGTCACAGGAAGGAGGTACAGGTGGACCACACTTGTATGTCTGACCAGCTGGACATGTTGGCACTGTGTGTAGGAATGAAATTTATGCTGAAGTGAGCAACTCAATGCTAAACATGGTTTAGGGTAGCCTTTCTAAGCTTCGACATTATACAAAACTATACGTCACAACAAATAACTCACGGCAAACAGCTGGTGGTGTTCCAGTATCAACTCCCAGTCCTCTACATGTGGCCCCATAGTCCAGAATAACAGAGCAACCACACTCTTCTGGCTCCTGCACACAGAGACAGTGATCCAACACACAGTTATCAAAACTAGCCTGAGGATCAAGGGTTCCATGACAAGCTGCATAAGGACCGGGATCAGCACGTATTGGTGCACAGAATGCTTCAGCAGCTGCCCTTCTAGTGGGATCATCACATGTGGCCTGTTGTGGAGGATCCACTGTGCATGAATCCGTGATTCCGTCAGCTCTGTACTCTGTTTCAAAGGTGAGTAGGTTGTCTGTAACTGTTCCATCCATGAGTTTGAAATCGTCAGTTCCATCTCCATTACAATCACCTAAAAAACCACACAGCTTACCAGCATAGCTACCTGGAGTGCACACACTAAGGTACCACTTTCTAAACTGGATAGTTATCCCAAGTGTACGAAGATCCACAGTTATGCCCCAGAATCCTTGAGAAACCGAGATAACAGAAGTATCCGGAACATCACCCTCAAATGCATGGAGCAGAAAGATCCCACTGCGGTACAAACGCAATCTCGAACCAGCAGCATCAATGTACGCTTCTTCAATACATGTTGGATTACCTCCTCTTGAACATGCATCAGATGTGACAGTGTAGACAGTGAATGTATCATCAGCACAGTCCTTAGTGAAGATGTGTGAACATCTGTCCTGGAGATCATATCTGTGTCCGTCGTATGTGGTGTAGTGAGGATCACCAGATGCACTTCCATAACATCTTGGACAATCACCAGGAGCAACACATGTCCCAGTGCCTTCGTTTAGAACAAACCCAGCTTTACAGGAGCACCCTCTCACCTTTCCATCTACACTAGGATTGGGGTTGGCACAGGTCGGTTGGGGTACATTGTACACTCCGAATTCTTGATTTGGAGGGCAGGCTACATGGGTGATAATGGTATTACGTGGAAAGTGTCTGTTTTCATTATGTTTTGCAAGCAACCCATTACATACAACAAAAGAATTCATAGCATCACTGTGAAGTTTGCATAATCTATGAACCAACCTGTCTTCATCAGTGCCTAACATATTATGTACAGAATATATATAGTTTTAGATAATAAGTAAAGTAATTTAACAGTGAATATAATCTTATTAAGATGGATAGAGCGTGCAGTAGAACTTTTAGTATGCATCTTAACCCTTTACCGTGGGACTTTATCAATTGCAAGAAACACTTTATTGTGGACATTATGCAGGTAAGTTATGGCAGATTCGTGGTTGCAAAGGGCATTTGGTGGTTTTCACAGGTATGCGATTAAATCGTAATGCCCAATACTAATTATCACGCAACCGCGTGACCACCTTGCTGGTTTTTAAGATTTCAACGGTTTCACCAGCAACAGAAAGGATTATGGCCTGTCATTTTAGCAAATGGAAGGTAATAGAGTAAGAAATTGCAGATCTGCCAATATTCGAGCTTCGAAATCACTAACTTACCCCCAAAGTTATGATCGTAATTGCAGCATATAAATTAGCCTCCGCAACACTGAGAACACATGCTGTCCACATGACCAAGGGCAAAGAAGCACTCTTGTCCATAGGAAAGTTATGGCAAAGAAGGCGGAGAACTAAACCTCTACCTGTAGGCTTTAAACTTCGTCAGGTTATTCCTAAAGGGCCGAACTTACAATTTTGGATATAGGAATATTGCTGGTTATACCGTTCAGTTTATGCACCGCCTTTTGTTACTACAACCATTCTGTCAGAGAAGAAATCGTTTGACATAACAGCCGTGGAATGGAGCAGTGCCTTCCTACATCCAAAAATGTAAGTTTGGGGTATGTTCTATCTTGTGAATCGACTTGTGTATCAAAACTCAGAGGTCTTTCTTTCCGCCTTTTTGCGTATTTGCTAATTTTGATATGGTTGAAAAATAGCGACCATGCAACAGGTACATGTTTTTGGCACTTTAAAGGACACACAAATAAAATACGCATGTTGAGTTTGCTATCTGTATGGTTTCTTGGGGTTTGCAACCTTCAGGAAGCTAAAACAAAGCGTGAAGCTAAAACAAAGCGTTTAATTGGAAGCGTTTTGCTTTATGGCAAAATCTGACATAACATACCTGGGTAGCCATTATAGTTACACAAGTTGTGGGTGTGTGAGATAAGCAAATCTAGGACTAGCGTTACATACCAGAAGTTCAAACAAAAACTATCTATTAGGTTTTGCCACCCTAAAAAGAAGGAGTCACAATAATGGTTTGTCCATGACTCCAGTTATGTTATATACCATTCTGCCTACAATGTGGAATGGTCGTGTGCAAGCCACTATATATATAGGCTTATCCACAATAAAGGGTCAAAGAGGATGTGAAATGTGAAATTCATATCAGTGGTATCCACAATAAAGGATATTGTTCACAAGCCACTATAATGGCTCGCCCTACAGACGTTCACATTTGTCTATCTTTTTCTGATTTCTTCTTATTAGCGACATTAGTTCTTAGGGACGCATGAAGTTCTCAGTATAAGTTTCATATCCATAGTGTCTTTTATAAATCTGTACTATAGAGCGAAAATGCAAGTATGTATTGGTATACAGAATTGTCATCGCCATTTACGGAGAAACGCAACTGAGTAAATGTTGGAGCAAAATGGCTACCATTAGTTAAATGTTTGAGTACAAAGCAGAAATTTGCACCATTTTCATGATCGTAGGCTAAAATAGAGTTGTCTCTCATTAGTTATATGGGTAAAGATTTCTTCATGTTAGATATCTGGGAAGATAGAAAGAGGTGGAATGCAGCAGCAGCTCTTCAGCTAAGTGAACAACTTCACCCCTTTCATAGGAAACCTGGCGCTGTCTGAAGGCCAAATGAAAGCTTTTTGAGGATTGACATCCTTATTACGATCAATGTATAGTTCAAGAAACCCAAATCCACACCATGCGTAGGACAAAAGCAGTGAAATCAACGGTAACTTGCAACACGTGTGCAACGGTTATCCAATAGGAACAATAAAAAGCTTCCTTCAAGGTTTATCTAGAAGAACAAATTGAAGTGAACTTCATTGCTCCTTTTCTAGGTAACAACCTAAACTTACAATGATACATGGTCGGCGATATTCACCACTAAATTTATCATAATTCAGCTGTCTTACGTGCACATACTTCAAATATGTGGCTCAAAGCGACTCCTTTCAAATGAAGGATATTTTACTGTCTTCTGATACTCGTATTTACCAGAAGAATAGATTCAAGAGCAAATACCTCACAAGCCACTATAGTGGTTCGCAAACGATAAGGGGTATGTGAAGGAAATAAACCCGAAAGATAAAAGGCTAAAGAGTTTGATAAATTGATATCAAAGGTATCAACAAATATGGGTTAAAGTGGATGTGAAATGGGAATTTTATATCACAGTTGCTGACTAGTGTGAGTCAAATAATATTATCATGTACATGTGGAACGCGTATAAATGGTGGCAAGATGGGGCATAAATACTATCCAGGTAGTATACATGTATTTACTATAGTCTGGTGACAAGTATTGTTTGTGAAAGTTAACATGAGTTCTTGTATATATGACCTATGTTTAATGCATATTGCCATCGCATGTGGGACATGTCCAGATTTGTTATGATAGTGATCGTTCGTTTGCATAGGGGTGAAACGTTATCTTTCGGCGCCTATAGGTTATTAGTCACGCTTTTATCTCGTGATTCGGATGGATATTCGGGCGTATACGAAAACAAATCCGTGTTAAATGACGTTTTCCGTCGTCACCGTTGCTCTTTCACATGCTGGCATGTGACCCAACTGGATGTTCTTCGAAATTTTAATTTTCGGCTGGACGCTACGTGAGGAAACAAGCTAGAGACAGTTTCTTGGTGCCAGCATTGAGCTATTTGTAGTTTTCAACTTTTCCATGTGGGTGCAAGAGAAGCGTCGTTCCTGTCCCGAGTTATAGGAGCTAGAATTTCGCTCTTTGATGGCCAATTTTGATGATCTCGGCTTCGGAGAGGAATGGCGATGGCACCTGCATGGAAAAGTTAGTAAATGTTTTGCTATAGCGATTTATGCGAATATATAGTCTTGGAAGCGTTCCACCAGTTAGCGCCCGAAGAGTTTCGCATTTTAGTAGGGGTTAGGAAAGCCTTACAAACTTCTTGGCAATTGAAATAACCCTTTTGAAAGGCTAATCCCCGAAACGTTTACATGTCTACCTATGATTTAAGCCATCGTTTGACGTTCTGAAGCTTCTACAAGTTGAGAAATAAAGCTATTAAAACGACCGAAATTTTCACACCTCCGAATTAGCGTGGACATGTCCCACATGCGATATTTCTAACTGTTGGTATACTTTTGTGTGTGTGTGTGTGTGTGTGTGTGTGTGCGTGTGTGTACACTGTACATGTGTGTGTGTGTGTTTGAGTGTTTGTGCAACGCAGGTGTGACATGTGCACATGTGCAATTTTACCAAAATGGCCGCCCTAAAGTCGGCTAAAATCAGCCCCCACTTTTCTTGCATTTATTGTATTTATGGAATACAAAAAGCCTACAAAACATCGATATGACTATTAAATGCAACAACAGTTCACTTAACTTTGTTGTCAATACTTCGCAAAGCCGAAAAAACGACCACAGATTCGGACCTTAGAAATAACTTTAGTACAAAACCCGGTCATGTAAACCATCGTTTAGAGCAGTCATATTTTGTCAAGACCTTTCTAACACCAATATCTAAATTTTCACCGCTGTCGAACTTACCATTCTCTTTTGTTCCTGAGATGTCCATCATAATGTTGTTTTTGACACAGAGTAAAACCACAAACTTGTGTACATGTCAGGAATGGAGCATGTTATCAAAATCGACAGTGGTGAAAATTTAGTTTTACCTATCGTGATCAAACTCCCGCGACATGGCTCCTCTACACAACCGTTTAGATGACCGGGTTTTCGGAAGAAATTCACTCGTTGCAAAAGTCTCTCTCTCACCGTTTGTTACAAGGCGGTCACGCAATATGATGACGTCACCAAGCAACTGTAATGATCGGTGACATTGATATTTCTTCTAGCACGAACGAATAACTATTAGAACGTTTTGAAAACACGAAATGTGCAGACTATTGCAATATTCGACACAATTCACTTCGGTTTGAGAAAGAAAAGGCCTATATTCCAAGCCAACTGCATAAACATTCACGTGACTAACGCATGAACATTAGTAAAACATGTAAATTTTGAGTCAAATTCCTTTGTAAACCACACAACGCGCCTCTGTTTACAGAATATGCACATGTTATACCTGCGAAGCGTGCATGCCTGTGGTGTGTGTATGAACTTACTTCCACACTGATCCTCAGTGACACATTGTCCATTAGCATTGAGCACAGTACCATCATTACAAAAACATCCGTCCACACATACACCATCAACACCAGTAGGATTGTCACAGGAAGGAGGTACAGGTGGACCACACTTGTATGTCTGACCAGCTGGACATGTTGGCACTGTATGGAAATAGTGTGTGCTGATGTGAGCATACTCAAACTAAACTTGCTGCAGATTATGCCTTTTGAACATGTTCTAGCACTGTGGGGTGCTATTATACAAATAATTCTATTGGTCAAAACACAACACCTCAGTAAATAACTCACGGCAAACAGCAGGCGGTGTTCCTGTGTCAACCCCCAGTCCTCTACATGTGGCTCCATAGTCCAGAATAACAGAGCAACCACACTCTTCTGGCTCCTGTACACAGAGACAGTGATCCAACACACAGTTATCAAAACTAGCCTGAGGATCAAGGGTTCCATGACAAGCTGCATAAGGACCAGGATCAGCGCGCAATGGTGCGCAGAATGCTTCAGCAGCTGCCCTTCTAGTGGGATCGTCACACGTGGCCTGTTGTGGAGGATCCACCGTACACGAATCTGTGATTCCATCAGCTCTGTACTCTGTTTCAAAGGTGAGTAAGTCATCCGTAACTGTCCCATTCATGAGTTTGAAATCGTCAGTTCCATCTCCATTACAATCACCTAAGAAACCGCACAGTTTACCAGCATAGCTACCTGGAGTACAGACACTCAGATACCACTTTCTAAACTGGATAGTTATCCCAAGTGTACGAAGATCCACAGTTATGCCCCAAAATCCTTGAGAAACCGAGATAACAGAAGTATCCGGAACATCACCCTCAAATGCATGGAGCAGAAAGATCCCACTGCGGTACAAACGCAATCTCGAACCAGCAGCATCAATGTACGCTTCTTCAATACATGTTGGATTACCTCCTCTTGAACATGCATCAGATGTGACAGTGTAGACAGTGAATGTATCATCAGCACAGTCCTTAGAGAAGATGTGTGAACATCTGTCCTGGAGATCGTATCTGTGTCCGTCGTATGTGGTGTAGTGAGGATCACCAGATGCACTTCCATAACATCTTGGGCAATCATCGGGTGCAACACATGTCCCAGTGCCTTCGTTTAGAACAAACCCAGCTTTACAGGAGCACCCTCTCACCTTTCCATCTACACTAGGATTGGGGTTGGCACAGGTTGGTTGGGGTACATCGTACACTCCAAATTCTTGATTTGGAGGGCAGGCTACAGGAATGATGATGATACATCGTGTTATGTGTATGCGTGATTCATGTACAACAAGCAACCACTTACGGTACATGCAAGAATGAAAAACATAATCATAGTCATTGTGTAGTTCACATGATTCATTAACCTATATATTATGTCTCTATTAATTTTGTACTGTAGAAACAGGATAAAACCTTTTAGATAATATGTAATGCTAAGTGACAGCATGTGCTCTTATCCGAAAATAAGAGGGATAGAGAGTACAGTAGAAGATGTAGCATGCATCTCAACAGTACCAAAATTCCCATAAGTAAGTCATTTACGTACAATCCTATGGAACACAACGTAGTAACAAGATGAATATAATAATACGGCGTGGGGTATTAAAAAGGATATGGTAACCCATAATCAGCAGCAGCACTAACCCTAACCCTAACCCTATATTATTTTTACTTTCACCGGAAGTGTCTGTAAGGTTCGTAATTATGTGTATATATCAACAACATGGCGGATGTGCGTTAAGGCGGTACTCAATTCTCGGCTATAATTTGATGAAATTGGAACGTTTGCTCCTCATTTCACCAGCGAAGAGTCTTTTGGAGCAGAAGAGTTCTTTAAAGTGTTAGTTTTGTTTGTGCATAACGACAATTTCCAAGCGATTCGAGTTTCCAGGGCCGTAGGCAACCCACGAGTTTTTTTAACACATCTCGTACAATAAGAAACTGGAAGTGGTATGAGCACTTTGTCTAAACACCACAAGAATTGACACCTTCACATCATCATTTTGTTTGCTGTTCTTCGCTTGTTTGGGTCAATATAAGTTTAGTAACTAGAAATATCTAACAAATAAAGCAAGATTTGTTTATGATTGTCTGTTTTGGCCATTTTTGAAGCTGTTTACCAATAAACAGAACATTTTTCCTACTAAGTTGCTACAAAATGCCAAATAAACCTATACTCAGGGTATCAGGGTATCAGGTTGTCTTATTCAGACTGGGAAGCCTTTAGCCATAGGCTAGTCTGACAGGCACCCAGTAGAAAACAAAAGAAAACAAAACAATACAATTATAAAAGTAAAAGGAAATGCAAATAATTAAAAAAATGTTCATTCAATCAATAATTAGGTAATACAAGAGTATGTAGTGAGTAGTGTAGACAAATTACGAACATGCAACTAGAAGAGTAGAGAGATCACGCACATGCAAGGTAATATGAAGGTGAGTCAAGTAGAATAAAGGTCAGCACAGCTCGAGGATAAGGCTTGGTAGTCTTGTAGCTCTCTGACACTGCTTGGGAGAGATCTCCATAAGGATGTACTGTGCTTAGTATGACAGTATTTCTGCCTGGATCTGCAAAAATACTCTGTTCATCAGTAATAAGCTTCAAAGAAGTCAAACTCTAGAATAAAGAGGGAGGCCTCTTGCCGCAAAGACAAAGTACTGGAATACTTGCTCATGTACTGCTTTGTATATTTTAGTTGGGAGTTTCTCGGGTGGCCACTACCCTGAGAAGAGTAATACACCACTGCAAAATCGTGTTTGCACCAAAGACGGCACTGGAAGGTGAACTCGGGTATGATGCACAGCTTGCAATCCATGGAATCTGATCTATCTTTGCATAGATCCATTTTCTGAATCGGGAACACACAAGAGAAGAGATTTGCTACAAATAGAAAACTAATTCAGTCTAGAAAGCAACAAAATCTGCTGAACTGCTCTAAACAAACTGTTGTAACTAGAAACCAATTTTTTGTGTTTCGTGCATATTCATCGCATAATTACGGTTAATTAATATTTGCTTGTATCTTCCTTTATACACAAGCTATAGCTATAAAACCTGTATTATTGTATTCAGTATTGAATATCCAATCGTATGAATGGTCGCACGTAAAAATCAGTTGAAGTTACGTCATCATGCAAAACTGCATGGCGAGCCACGTATGTGGTTGTGCAAGAAAAAGGGTTGCATGTTACAAGAAAAAATACAACTGCAGGGTTGAGTAGTGTGTGTGTGTGTGTGCATGTGTGTGTGTGTGTGTGTGTGTGTGTGTGTATGTGTGTGTGTGTGTGTGTGTGTGTGTGTGTGTGCACTTACTTCCACACTGATCCTCAGTGACACACAGTCCATTAGCATTGAGCACAGTACCATCATTACAGAAACATCCGTCCACACATACACCATCAACACCAGTAGGATTGTCACAGGAAGGAGGTACAGGTGGACCACACTTGTATGTCTGACCAGCTGGACATGTTGGCACTGTGTGCGGGAATGGAATTTATGATGAATTGAGCTGATGTAAGCAACTCTAAGCTATTGTTTTACGTAACTTTACAATAGTTCCAAAGCGTGTGGGCCACCACACACAAAAAATTAAGCCTGACATTATGGACTATCCATGGTAACTTACAGCAAACAGCTGGTGGTGTTCCAGTATCAACTCCCAGTCCTCTACATGTGGCCCCATAGTCCAGAATAACAGAGCAACCACACTCTTCTGGCTCCTGTACACAGAGACAGTGATCCAACACACAGTTATCAAAACTAGCCTGAGGATCAAGGGTTCCATGACAAGCTGCATATGGACCAGGATCAGCACGTATTGGTGCACAGAATGCTTCAGCAGCTGCCCTTCTAGTGGGATCATCACATGTGGCCTGTTGTGGAAGATCCACTGTGCATGAATCTGTGATTCCGTCAGCTCTGTACTCTGTTTCAAAGGTGAGTAGGTTGTCTGTAACTGTTCCATCCATGAGTTTGAAATCGTCAGTTCCATCTCCATTACAGTCACCCAATAAACCGCACAGTTTACCAGCATAGCTATTTGGAGTACACACACTCAGATACCACTTTCTAAACTGGATAGTTATCCCCAGTGTACGAAGATCCACAGTTATGCCCCAGAATCCTTGAGAAACCGAGATAACAGAAGTATCCGGAACATCACCCTCAAATGCATGGAGCAGAAAGATCCCACTGCGGTACAAACGCAATCTCGAACCAGCAGCATCGATGTAGGCTTCTTCAATGCATGTTGGATTACCTCCTCTTGAACAGGCATCCGATGTGACAGTGTAGACAGTGAATGTATCATCAGCACAGTCCTTAGAGAAGATGTGTGAACATCTGTCCTGGAGATCGTATCTGTGTCCGTCGTATGTGGTGTAGTGAGGATCTCCTGAAGCACTTCCGTAACATCGTGGGCCTGCGGGTGTGCAATCACCAGGTAGTATGCACCGTCCATTGTCCAGTACTGTTCCTGGAGGGCATGCACAGCCTGGTGTGCATACCACACAGGGCGGATTTTGATTGTCACAGGTAGCTTCACAAGGTGCACACGTCTGGTAGTTAATTTGTCCTGCTACTGGACAGTTTTGAGCTAGGTGGAAAAATTTATGCAAATTATGTTATAAATCACATTCTCTTTGCCAACATAATATAGTAAAATACTTTCCCAATAGTATAATACTGAATTAGGATTACATACAGGAACTTGACATGAAAATTGTGGAGGGACCACCAACCCTAGCCCCCAAAAAGCAGCTTCTGGAGAGTATTTCACTAGTTGCTAATGTTAATCTTAAAAGTGTATGAAATGTATTTATATGACACACTTACGGCATATCAGAGTTGGCTGTATCCTAGATGCAATCGCTTCAAGGGACATGAAATCTGCAGTTTTGAAGAAATTTTCCCTTTTATTCGAAGCAATGGTCAAGAGTTCCCTTTCATCAATCCCGTCTGTTACTCCCAAGACAATAACTTCATAGTTGAAACGTCTAAGGAAATTGACTGCGCCCGGTATGAATACGAAGTCAGTAACCCTTCCATCTGTAACAATGAAGATTTTTCCTTGGCAGGTCCTCCGCCTCTGGTTATTTAGCAGCCTACCAGCAGTGTAGAGTGCTCTTGAGGTAAATGTTGCTCCCTGTGTGTAGAAGAGATTTGATAGTGTATTTGTAACACTTGCTCTATCGCTGCTTGGGTTCAAGATCACGCCCACTATGCTGGCAAATCGTACAATGGCCACACGAGTGACGGCATAGTCAAACCGACCAGCCAAATGGGCTAGAAATTCCCGTTGTTCTTGGAAGTTTTGCGCACCAATGCTGCCAGATGAATCAACGACAAACACAACATCTGTGCATGAGCACTGACCTGTAACCAAGTTCAAAAAATGTTTTAAACATAACTGCTAAGAATTGGAGGGCAACACAATGCATTATACTTAAACGCCAAATTTGAGTTAATACATGCAACATTTCTTAGATAGCATACATGTGACAATTGCCAGGTGAGATCAAATTTTAGTGGAATTCGACAGTTTCAAGAATTTTCACTATTCTATAGCTTAGATAATTTCCTGCAAGTGTGGTAACTTTCCATCATTTTATTATGAAGTTACAAGCTAACAAGTATTTGCTTGTTTATACACACGGAATGTACAGGTAGTAGATAAATCCCTCCTTGGATTGGTACATGGGAAATGTACTTACTGCTAAAGAGTAATTGACCGAGGGCGAAGCCAAGGAGGGATTTATCTATTATGTATCCTGGCAACATCGTTTACCCTCCAAAAGAGCGCCGTATCTAGGCAACTGGCTGAATAATAATAAGGAGTGAAGTAGAGCGAAACTCCAGTATCTCGATCGCAAAATATGGACGATCAGTTTGATGTACCGCTATTGCCCGAATCTTGCATACCCGAGGAAGCTTTCCTCAAAGAACTTGATCAATCCATCAATCCATTTCTTAGGGGAGAGCTACACTACTGTGATTATGTCGAAGGAAAAAGAAGGGATGTGCCAACCGACTGTTCTACTGAAGAACAGCTGCCGACCGACTGCTCTACTGAAGAACAGATGCCGAATGACTGTTCTACTGAAGTACAGCTGCCGACTGAGCACTCTGGTAAAGAGAAGTTACCAAGCAACCGTTTTGCCAACGAACCGGATGATGTAGAAGAATGGATGACTCAGTTTTTTCCGCGGAACACTTGAAAGAACACAAAGTGGGCTCTCTCAAATTTTAATGCTTGGCGTAAGCACTACAACAGCACTCACGAGAACGTTTGTCCAAAATTGGAGGAAATTCACGCCGAAAATGAACTGTGCCGCTGGCTAACATGTTTCATTCTAGGAACCTGTACTACACGTGGACAGGAATATTCTCCAAAGACGCTAATAATGCTGCTGGCAGGTTTGTATCGACACATGGCTCCATCTGACGAACGCTTCAATTTTATGAATAAAAGAAATCCTGTGTATCGTGGTCTTTGGTCTGCTTGCGATAGACTATTCAGACAGTTGAAGGAGAAAGGAGTTGGTGCTAAACCTAAGTCAGCACCCATCATATCCTCGGAGGAAGATGACATACTATGGAAAAAGGGGATTCTTGGTATTGATACACCCAAAGGTCTGTTCAATGCCGTATTTTACTTAAATGGAAAAAACTTCCATTTACGTGGAGAAGAACATAAATTTCTCCAGATTTCTCAAGTACAATATTTCCAGGATCCAGAAAGATATGAATATGTTGAAGGGGGTTCAAAGAACCATTGTGGAGGACTGCAAGAAATCACATCTTGTTCAAGAAACAAAGTTGTGCCTATTTTGGCAAATCCTCAAGCAGGCTCACGTTGCCATGTACATGTACTCAATCTGTACCTGTCCAAAATACCTCCACAAGCATCCCAACATGACTTCTTCTACCTACACCCAGTAAAGGAGTTCTCTGCAGAAGGACACTGGTACACAACACAAGTCATTGAAGACATACTTTGTCGAAAATGGTTCAGAATATGTTTGCAGATGCAAGTATGAAGAAGAATGTCACTAATCACAGCTTGCGAGCCACGGGAACATCTACTTTAGTCCATTCAGGAGTACCTGAAAAAAAAAATATTGCAAAGAACTGGCCACAAGTCTGTGGACGGAGTACGTGTTTACAAGCGAACATCTGAAGAGCAACAAATGGCGGTTTCAAAGATTCTTACTGATCACAACTCTTACAAAGCTGGGGAATTCAACAATGTTGTTCATAAGATCGAAGAGGAAAAAGAAAGCTGCCACAGTCCTCACAGCAAAAACATGCCTCCCAGTAGAGCAGGCAGCAGTATAAGCCAGCAGCAACCACCTCTCACCTGTAGAAGCGCAGGTGCAGAAGCGCAGCCACAAGCAAAAGTCGTGTTTCAAGGATGTACAATCAATTTTCTTGATAGCTTTGACAGGTTTATGTCCTGTAATCTCGACAAACTTTCTTGCTAACATTGTAGACTATGCTGAGTATACATCTGCAAACTCATGCTTGTTTCTTGTATTTTTGAGTTCATTATGTATATTCAGAAGTGCTTTTCAATTGTGTTTGTAGCTGCCTAGATATATGCTGTTTGTGGTCGGAATTTTGTGATATGGGAGCACAGTAATATTAATATTCATGAATTGCGTGTTTTAAATTAGTATAATTGTTATAAAATATTACATTTTCTTGATATTTGGGCATCTTCATGCTGTAGACCGAACTTGGCTCAATATATATGGCCTCCATTAGGGTAATTTAGCTTTGCCTCAAAGTGGCTGGAACAATCAAAGTATGTCAAAAAGTACATCAATTTTGATCAAAATCTGTCAACAAGTACATCACATAAATCAAAGTCTGTCAAAAAGTATAGCAATTGGACCCTGTACATGGAGAATGTACACAGGAATTTCCTTTGATGTTAAGTGTTAAACGCCCCCAACCAGGATACATAAGTATGCAACTATCAGCAATTGTGTGGAAGCACCTTTCTGGTGGAATTCACCTTGTACACGTTCTTTGTATCTAAAGAATATCAAAAAGTGTTGAAACGTCAATAAATTCCACTTTTGTCCTTTGTTTAACCATTTCTAGGTCAATTTTGGGTCACTCTTTCAGTCTTTCGTGAATTCTTTCGTGTGGCAATTCTTCTAAAAGCACACAAAAAGCTTCAAGTTTGCCTTCAAGTTTTCATACAAGTTTTCAGTCACAAATTTACGATTAGCTTGCCTATAAAACTAACAAGTAATTCGAGTTAAAAACTCGTGGGGGCTGCCGCCCCACGCACTCGAATCACTTGCAAAGCATTGGAGTGTAAGTGCACAGCTGAACATTCATTGAACATACTGTTTATTGTAACTGGACAATTGTTTTGAAAACAATTGCCATATTTGGCAATTGTTTTCAAAACAATTCCTATAACTCATTCCTGTATAAATTCATACTTCTCTATTACTATTATATAAATTCTCTATTATAAGACTTTTCTTCAAATCCATATTATATATAATTATATATATATATATATATATATCGGACGAGCGTTACACACCGGAAGTCCAAATGAAAACAATATAGGGGCTGCCACAGGCAGCCCCTAAAAATGACCAAGAATCAAGCAAAACCATCATGTTAAGATTGTGATTCCATTTTTTATCCGACCTGGCGTATTAAAAATCGAGTTTGACCGAACTAACTACCAAATGTGGGGGGCTGTACAGTCAACCCATAATAGCTTGCTAAAAAAAGCAAATTTACATGTATATATCTCTGCTAGAGTTTGAGATGAATGTGCAATTAAATGCTATAGATATTTTCACACACACACAAACACACACACACACACACACACACACACACACACACACAAACACACATATGCACACACACACACACTCACACGCACACACACTCACACACAGAAGGGGACACCAATGACGCCACAAAGACAGGCATGCAAACAAACACATGCACACACACATAATTCTGACAGATTAAAGCATTTGTAAATACCTGCTACAGTACTGTGCCCTAGGATACAGACTGCAACAATGAGCAGCAGACCCACAGAATGGGTCTTCATGGTGTCCAACTGTGACTGGCTTGCCCGCTTGAGCTACTGAGACTGATATTGCTTGCAGTCTGTACAAGGTACAACAGCTGCATCACGGGCAGCACCTGTTTTTATACCAGCCTCAAAACTGGAGGTAATATGTTTGGTAGCTGTTGCCAAGACAGCCTGTACGTCTATCACTTTCTTGGCTTTGTATGTGTATGAGATTCCTAACAGGTCTATTCTGTGTAAATTGCATGACATTGTGTATGACCTGAGTAGCCCAAATACTTTGCATGTTTTCGTCTGAGTAGTTCACATACCAGGAATAATAATGCCTACGTTTCATCACTAGGACCAAAAGTGTGAATAGACAAGTTTTAAGTACCGCAATTAGGACTGTGATAGTCTTGCCACACTAATGTATAGACATGTCAAATCACGTTATGTTGGTCTGTGTGGTTTACATACCAGGAGTGGTGACGTTCATGAATCATCGCTATAGATAGGAACAGATAGATAGATATAGATAGGAGCAATAAATGTGGAGATAAGAGATATCACAAATGCCATTTTAAGTCCGTGCTAGCCTTTTTCTGGCACACCTATGATAGTGCAGCATAAACAAAGTATGTGGAATGTTATACGATTTTCTGAGCAGCAAGCATCACAAAGTCATGTCTCTGTGCAATACTGGCTCTCTTAGAACCATATCTCATATGACCAGAAATATTGCATATTAGTTTGAAGGATTGAAGGTTTGATTTAGTACTGCCAATATATTATGGGGTCATTTTTGGGCCGCCGGAAGGCGGCCCTATATTGTTTTCACTTTCACCGGAAGTGTCCAGAACGTCCGGAAGGATGTCTATATATATATATATATATATATGTCAACAACATGGCGGACGCGAAGTCGGTACGTAATCTTTTGGCTATATTTCGGTAAAATTCATTCGTTTGCTCCTGATTTTATCAGTGAAGAGTCTTTTCGACCAGAAGAGTTCTTCGAAGATTTATTTTAGTCAATAACGACGATTCCCAAGTGATTCGAGGGCTGTAGGCGGCCCACGAGTTTTTTAAACTCGAATTGCTTGTTTCTGTAAAAAGGCTAACTTTCCTGCAGTTGGAGTTTTGTGAATAAGCAATTATGAAGAAGTTTTTCTAAGTACATAGTAGTAAGCTAAATATCTCTAGAGGGTTGAGAAGAAATCAAGAATTAAACGTTATTCAGCTGGAATTCTTGAGAAACTTTCATCCTCATATGAAGTCTCTCAGAAGGTTCATTTTGAAAGTTGTGGATATTTTACTTCTGGTCACACAGTAGCTGTGACTATGAATGGAATATAAACCAAGTAGGACAAAACAGCCAAATAAAATCGTCAATGCCTTAAGGAAGTCCAAAACTGTGAAATATTCTTTCCACAAACATTTCTGGTTGCACTGGAAATGTTTTCTGCAAAGTTATCCTTGTGAGTGAATTTAATGTACTTGCAAATTACTCAAAAGGAACAAGGAAGTACAATACAACTAGGCAGATTACACTTGGACTAAGTAAATTGTGCAAATTCCTACTCAATTGCAGACTTTATGCAGGCAAATAGTGAGCATTAGCACTCACACACACACACACACACACACACACACACACACACACACACACACACACACACACACACACTGACAAGTCCACATTCACAAACACAAATATGCTTCATGTATATAATACATTTGCATGTCTCATTCTTTACTGTGCAGGTGACTGTGTGGGTTGGGGTTGCAGATGTAGGCGCCAGCAAACACAGATAGACTATTTACATGTCTGCACATAAAAAGTGTTAATGTAAATCACTCGCCAGTTTATTATATTATTATGTTATTAGTATATTATTAATATAATATTTTCATTATGAATTCCAGAAGTGTAATGCTCTATTCCTATATATATATAAATATATATATATATATATATATATATATAATTATATATATATATATATATATATAATTATATATATATATATATATATATATATATATTAATGCACAGGAAGTGGGCGAATAATAATAGCTGCTGGAAGAAAAGAAGAGTTTAAGCAGGCAATGGTTTATCTCTGCTGCATGTGGGACATGTCATTCATACTTTAATGGGTTCCAAGAGTCAACGATATTGTTGCTAACAAATTCCCTTTTTCTCTCTTGTTTTAGAGTGTATGAACACATTTAAGCTATACATTTATCTATATTTCACCCAAATTTGTCATCTTGTTCGAATACTCGCCGCTTTTCCGAGCAGCGATATTTAGCAGTTATTCCTCTCAAGTAAATTGAAACTTAGGCCTAGAGACACAGAATATGGAGTAAGTCCACCCAGTATTCTACCAATGGGGAGTTTGTTTCTTGAAATAGTTTTGCAAGATAATCAACAAAACTAAAAAGTACTAAAATACCCAGCGATAACTCTTCGGAAACTCGGGGCATTGAAATCCCCATCGATGAAAAGTTGACACGTTTAATATAGATTACAATGAAACACACAGAAGCTTCCTACGTTGATCCACTGATTTACTTGACGACATGGCATTTTGCAAGAAGTATTTGCCTAGCTAAAGGTTGATTATCACATGATAGTCATGTGACATGAGCTGTGATGTAATCACATTGCATTACCGAAGTGTTTGAAGTGATGACTATGTGTTTGATTCCTGCAATGATTGATGTGTTGTAAGCGAGAGAAATTCAGCAGAGGAAGGCCATTATGCCATTGTTGCTGAGATAAACCGTAATATTCGAAAGTTATTCAGGACGAGGGGCAGAAGCCCCGTGGGTATTTTACCCAAATTACTTGTTCTATAATTGCTATGTACAGTGATGATTAAATAAGTAGCATGTCCTAAAACTGCATTTAATTTACAGATAGATCTCAAGACTTGTGTGTATCTCATACGAGTGTAGAATTTCACACCCAATTGTAACAAGTCTGCTGCATCAGGTGTAGCTGAAGTGCAAGACTTTCAATCGACTTGTGTGTTACTGCGTGAACAAACTTCCCTAGAAATGAAAGATAAGGGATTGATCAACCTTGCCATATCCATTGGTGAGCGATAAAGTGGAACAAGTGGTGTAGGTCATAGGTGTGCCTTTCCAGCATTAACCCTTTATCATGGATGAGCCACTATAGTGGCTCATGCGTGACCAATCCCTGTTGTGGGCTAAATGGTGAAATTGCTTAACCGTAGTCATGGAAAAGCCACTATAGGGGCTCCATTTTTTCAAGTATTTTCGAAGCAAATTCGACTGCTTTCTGCACAAATAACACTTAGCTTACAAGAAACACGAATGAATACTTAACTTTAACACATTTTCACATGCTAACTTGGAATAGATCAAAATCTAATGGTATAAAAGTTCCGACAACAGGTGAAAATATTCACTGTTTGAACAGCTTACTTTCGCCTTCCAGAAGTAGCACAAATCCACTGCAGGGTACCAAAAAGGCCCTAAATGAGTAGTTCGTTCAATAGCAAATGAAGGCAAAGCCTTGGCACTTAAAAAAGCGATTAAGGAAATTTCGGTGCGAGTTCCGTTGAACGATAAAATTTCATCTTCATTTTTGGCATTATTTCGAAGGATTACTCTTCAGAGGATACGAAAAAGGTACAGTTGCAAGCAGTAACAAGGTGCAAGAGCTTGTAATTCTTCGTTTTCACTAAGAACCTTGTTTCAACGAAACTAATTCTTCGTAAAACATTGCATAATTTCGCATAACATCGTATAATCGCCGCATAACACAGTAGTTTAGTTCTTTTTTTGCCTTATTTTCTATTAGTTATAACATCGTTGTAATGTGCACCACAGCTCTTGAATTGCTGGCATGTACCCTTATCACCACACGTAGTCTGCATATAAAATTTGAACAAATTTTGCTAAGATACGCTGATCTCCCACAACTACTAGTTGAGCCACTATAGTGGCTTTTCCAGGATAACATGTTTTTCGCGGCACTTTTGTTCCACGATAAAGGGTTTATACAATCAAATTTTGGTTCCTTTTGGACCACTTTTTGGCAGCCCTTATATTATTTTACTTTGTTAAGAAGTGTCTGGAATGTTCAAAGCATTCGTGACGATGTATATATATATAATATATATGTCAACAACATGGCGGACATTAGGACGGTACTCAATTTCTTGGCTCAAGTTTGATATAAATTTTGTTTGTTTACTCTTCATTTCATCATTAAAGAGTCTTTTAAAGTAGAAGAGTTCTTCGAGGGGTTAATTTTGTCAGTAGCAACAATTTCAAAGTGATTGGAGTTTCTAAGCCTGTAGACAGCTCACAAGTTTTTCAAATTTGAATCACTTGTTCCAATGTTCATGCAGCAACAACCCAATTTTCATGTGACAAACATGTGACACCCATGTGCATGGGCTTAATAAGTAATAGTTATTGTATGACCAACTGTGTATTGGCGTATTTATTGCTCGAGTCCCGAGGGCGCGAAGCGCCCGAGGGCGAGTGCAATAAAGAGCCAATGCACAGTTGGTCATACAATAACTGACTTGTTGTAGGCGCTTAGTTGGGGTTTCGAATTACAGTTCTAGAGGTACCTGTCCCATACTTGTCCATTGGCAAACAGCAGGGAGTAATTGATGAAAGTTAATTGTTATCATAACACTAGGCGCTTATAGGTGACAATTACAAATGAAGCACACTTGTGGTTGGAAAGGTCAAAAAAGTGTGCAATTACCAAAAACAATGCACACTTTTCTCCTTTGATGTTAACCACAGCCATACAACAAGGTACAATTATTGTATGTATCCCCTGGGAAAAGCCCTCTGCAGCTAATAGGTTCCTTAATACATGTACATAAACCACCTTAGATTACACCATACCAACTTCAGTACTGAGATTGAATGTGGGGTATTTGTGGAATGTGTAAAGGAATTGTTTACTTTACCGATCTATTGTTGCCATGGAGCAACAAATTCCAACATTGCTATATTTGTACAGCAATGTGGGCAGGCTGCTCCAGATTACCTCATGCTGTATACCACAAAATATTGCATGTAAAACAGTATGAGCTTAACCTTTTAACGCCTGCGTGACAAATTTTCGCATACCCGCTATGGCCTAAAGACCACTTTAGTGGCTCTATCCTTGCTACCCAACTTTTACTCTTATTTACCTTCAGCATTTGTGGTAGAAGCCTTTTTAATCATTTTCGAAGCTTTCTTAAAGCCTTTCAATGCGAAATTGTTCGCACAAAGATAAAACCGTGCGTCTTCAACTCTTCTGTATTGAGGTGCGGCCATTATATTTTGTGGTTATCTCCGCATAATTTCGTATAATCATCGTATACGTACATTTCTTGACATACATCGGCGTTTTCGCATAATAATATTTTACTTTAGAGCCTTTTATTCGTATGGTACAACGTTATATCAGTATAAAATTGATACAAGAGTAATACAATTGAAGTGAGCTATCGAACAATATAATAATCGAAGCGCTATGATAAATTTGACAAAGAACCGTCCACTACTAGGAGAGCCACTAAAGTGGTCTTCAGGCCATAAAGGGTTAATTTAGTGCACAGTTGCCCCACACACTGAACTCACTTGCAAGGCATTGATCTGTATCTGCTACAGCTGAAGATTTGTGGAACACATCATTTTGTAGATTACCTTTTGCATATAATCACCATTAAGAATTCCCGTATAATTTATATATACTTTTGTGTTACTATATATTATAGTACATTAAGGTTATCTATTGTATTGCTGGCTGTACAATTTCTGAAGATTCATAGATTTACAAAAGTCCTATGCACACTTTCTGTTCACACCTGATCATACCTGGATGCAGAATTGTTGTATTATGTAAATTTGGAGTACTCGAGCAAGAGAGTGTTAGTTGGTTCCTGGCAATCAAATCTTAAACTGCATGTTGGGGATTTGCGTAAGCAGTTTTGAGAACATTAAATTGAACCCCTATATACACATCAGATACAATTGTTTTCACCTATTTGCCTAGTATAACTTCTAAAAGCAATAAAGTAGTGACTTCCCTAGCATAGATAAGTATACTAGTTGCATTATATACCATAATTTTGATGTGTATTTGAATGAAAACAATAAATCATACGATGTTTCATATAGCAGTATTACCCAATAACCAAATTTTGGTTTGACATAGTCTAATATTTACATGAATTGTGCGTAAATTTAACACTGGCAATTTAGTAATAAAGATTATGTTATATATTACTTGGCACCCATTTGGCGATAACAAAGAACAAGGTACGTAAGCCCTGTTTAAGCTCATATTTAAATATGAAAGGTACTAATTCAGCCTTCAAATGCTATGAACCTACCACTAACTGCAAAATTGCATCCAATTTTGGACATTTTGAAGTTGGTGACGTTTACTATTAACCATAAGTCTGCCTTGCTAGTCTCCTAACACGATTCACTTGTGTGGCACAAATTCTGAATGACTATAAGCTTTCAAGTACACTAAATGTAAACAGATTACCTCAAATCCCTGTCACGACAATTTTGATTCGGGTAATATTGTGTCTGGCATGTGTGTTTCTCTAATACAAACTCTAACCATCGAGACATTAGCGGTAGGGGTTGGTAAGGGTTTAGGATTGATAAGCACCCACCTGGACCAAAACTACTGGCCGAACCAAATTTACAGTGACAACCCATCTGTCCCAGGTTGTAAACAATTAGTTTGGCATGTATGGTCACAAGTATGTCACATGATTGGAAGCCAATAGGAGCATTGTAACACTTTTCAGAACTTGGGGATTTGGGGTGTAATGGAATTTGTCACCTTTTAGTTTGCATAGTGACCATGTAATCAAATAGTGTTGAAATGTCATTAGATATGCACAACCCAAAGTTGAGTACTTCAGCAGCGTATACAATATTGCTTCTGCACAGACAAAAAGTACAGGTTTCTTGATGAAACCCTCATTCAGAAACATCTATGATTATGGAGCAATACCTGTAGCTATTGTGCCTACTTGTGATGTTCAGTCTGAAGTACTAGGTAAAAGTTGCATTGAAGTGTCACTGACAGTGAATTTTTTCACTTAGCATATGTGAGAAAATATTCTTGTGGCTAATATTCTTCATGGTTTTCACGGCAGGAAAGGATCCATAAAATTATCCATCCGTGAACTTCAATGAAACCCGATGGGATCTTATAATCCTTTTGTTCCTAGGATTTGTTTTCAAGCAAGGACTGATCATGCAATGTAGTTTGCTTACATTTCTAGTTTGACTTTTCATTGGATTTGTTCTTTAAGCATAAGAAACATAGCTACTTATGTATCATCACCAATAGTCTTCAAGCTTCAAAGACAACGCAGGTATGTTATGGCACTTTTTGCCATAAAACAAAATGGCTGCCGTTTCCGAATGTCTCGAATCAAACGCCTTGTTTATTCTTGTTAAAGGTTTAAAACTCCAAGAAACCATCTAGATAGTTAGTTGAACATTCGTATTTTGATTCTGTGTAACTTAAAGAGCCGAAAACACGTTGTACCTGTTGCATTACCGTTTTTCTTAAACCATATCAAAATGAACAAATACGCAAAAACGCGGAGATGAAGACCTCCGAGTTTAAACACAAACGTCGGTTCAGAAGACGCGGCATATCCAAATCTTACTTTCCTGATTAGGGGAAGATGTTGCTCCACTCCTCGGCTGTTATGGCGAAGGTTTTCTGGTCCAACAGGACGGCTGTGGCAACAAACGGCGTGACATAAACTGAAAGGAAAGGCCGAATATCTTCCCCTAATCAGAATTCCAAGTTTAGTCCTTAAAGGATCATCTGTCAATGTTTCAAGCACACAGGTAGAGGTTTAGATCTCCGCGTTTTATGCCATAACTTTCTTATGGAAAAGAGCTCTTCTCAAGCCCTTGGTCACATGACACCACGTGTTCTCAAGTATAGAGAGGCTAATTTATACACCTTCGTACATGGAGGCAAGCTAGAGCTTCGGAAGCTCGATCACTTTCAGATCTGCGCCCGTTTACAGTTTGCTACGATCGATTTGCTAACTTGGTTGGCCAGAACCCTTTCTATTGATGGTACAACAATTTAAATCTCGAATACTAGGAAAGATGTCACACGGGAAAAACGTGATAATTAGTATTAGGCGTGACGATTTAATCGCATTCCTGTTAAAACCACAAAACGTCCTTCGCAACCACGAATCTGCCATAACTTACCTGCGAAAGATCTGCCAAGAGGATTGCATTTCACCTGCTAGATCTTGCTGTTCACTCTTGAGAAATTGAATTACCAAACGAAACTGATAGGATAAACGGACTAAGACACAATTTGGTTTGATAGGAGGAAAGCAAACACTAAAAACAACAGAGGACATTTTGTTGCACAAACTGCAGCCAGAGACAGCAAAATTTTTACGTCCACAAAAATTTGTGACCACAAAATGAGGCTAGCCAGGGAATTTTTGTGCCTCAAAATATTCCTTATGCCAATGGAAAGAAATGGCTTATTGTTGACAATATCTAATACATTTCTGCTTTGGATTTTAATTAAACTATTTCTACTACAGGGTATGTAGGACATAAATTTACAGCTGGTTGTATCCTTCAAAGTTAACTATGAGTTCTTCTGCTCAATAGCAATTCGGCACGTTATCACACCCTGGAAGTTTGTATTTCATTCACTTTTACAAGTTTGCAAACCACAGAAATCCACATGCAAGTGACAAACTGAATCCTCAATTTCCTGCAACCTAATTCTGTACATATCTGTGGAATTCCATGCAGTTGCCCACAGAAAAAAATAAGCAAATTTTTGACTTGTACCGTATGTTATGTCCGATTTTGGACATAAAACAATATGATGGACATTATTGAAGTATTGGAGATCTTTCTGACAGAACGAGGTCTATATACAGTTCTAAATTACACTTGCGCATGACATTTCGTTTCAATGTTCAAGGTTGGACATAATGTATCTGCATAGCACACACATGTGGGACTTGTCCAAAGTCCCACTTTTGTGTAAATGGGCTGGAATTTGGGCGTGTGTAAGGCTTCGATCATGTGATATGCGCATGACATTTCATGACGTATAATTTTTGTGTAGAAGCAAGGGCGATTGCGCTGCGTGATATTTGTTCTACTTTTCGTACATGTGAAAGCCTTTATTAAAGTTAATGTCATGTACATATAGTTGTGTAAGGGAGCTTGGAAGATCATATTCACGATCGATAGTAGGTATCGCAAACTGCAGTACTTACGCCTGCTATTTTGCAGTTGGTGGTAGGCTTAAAGCGCATTTTGAAGGCTCAAACATAGATCGTTTGTCCTTTTTTAAGTTACTCAAGTTAGTAAAACTGACTTTTCTATTTAAATTTATGATCAACAAAGAATACGCACCTTGTTCTTCAATGTTGTCATTCGGGCGTTGAATGACAAGTTTGCTTTTCTTCAATCGCCAATATTATAGTTCGTTAAACTGTCTATCTTCTTTGCATAATGCTCTTCCTCCACCGAATTTCTCTCGCTTATGACACATCAATCATTGCAGAGATCTAACACTTCAAACACTTTGGTATGGGTAATATGCGATTACGTCACATCTCATGTCACATGACTATCATGTGATAATCGGCCCTTAGCCAAGCTAATCCTTCTTGCAAAATACCATGTCGTCAAGTAAATCAGCGGATCAACGTAGGAAGCTTCTGAGTGTTATATTGTAATCTATATCAAACGCTTCAACTTTTCACCGATGGGGATTTTGATGGCGTGAGTTTTCAAAGAGTTATTGCTGGTTAATTTAGTACTTTTTAGTATTTGTCGATTTTCTTGAAAACTATTTCAGTAAACAAAATCCCCATCGGTAGAATATTGGGTAGCCTTATTAGGGACAGTTTAGTCCATATTCTGTGTCTCTAGGCCTAAGATTGGATTTACTTGAGAGGAATAACTGCTAAATACAGCTGCTTGGAAAAGCGGCAAGCACTTGAATGATAGACAGGAAAAACAGCACAAGAGAGAAAAAGCATATTTGTTAGCAACAATATTGCCGACTTATTGAAGTCATTCAAGTGTTAATGGACATGTCCCACATGCGCAGTAGGGAAAATATGTGATTATGAGCAACTGAAAACTATGTCTAAAAAAGGTAATCTAACTGAGTGGAGAGCCAATGATGACATCATGAAATACATTCCACTGTGTCAAAGACCTAGCTGGCCTTCAAAATAAATGACCACCTGATGATGTCATAACAATTGACCAAAACTCTAACCCTAACCCTAAAGTATGCATTATGGGTAACACCAGTAGCATGAAGGCTTGCCATGTCACACACTTTTGTCTCCCATAGGATCATCCAAATGCCATGTCAGCAAGAAGATTGTCTTGTCTTGGTCATCAATAGTTACTCGACTCTACCTGAATACAAATCCTCTGTGCAGATGCTGCTTGGGAAGGATTTGTGTAGGGTTTCATGACTGTCTATACTTAATGTTTGCCCTCTTTTGGATGTCAATAGCTTTGAGACGTGTTCAGAAAAGAAGAAAAAAGCTATGAGCACACCAGTGGGATCAGGTACAAGCATACAAATGGCTTTTGCATTTGATGTATACATGGGATATTGGTGATGATGACTGCAAGCACACCAGTGATGGCCAGCAACTGGTAAAGGTTTCTGACATATATAAATTGTTCCAGTATGAATTCCCCGACGGGGACAAGCTTATCTTCTCTGACATGTTTCACATACCCAGTCAACATGTAGAGCTGCTACTAATGTCTTCATCTGGCTCAGTAGATGCTCAATCTGCAATCACTTTTTCAAGACTAT
Organism: Halisarca cf. caerulea; assembly: GCA_963170055.1. Lineage (NCBI taxonomy): Eukaryota > Metazoa > Porifera > Demospongiae > Chondrillida > Halisarcidae > Halisarca > Halisarca cf. caerulea. The sequence continues at coordinate 664,727 of CAUJGJ010000040.1, read as the reverse complement.
TCCACATCATAAGACAATAGTTTACATGTCCTGCATGAACAGGTTAATTGCCATCATCTTATTTCAATCTTCATTAGAGGTTTCATTTTGTCAATGATCTGCTGGAAATATTCATTCACATGTGCTCCATCATTGCAATGACTTAAATTTTCATATTCCTACTTTCTAGACTAAAAAAATTCGTATTTCTCTATATTATCTATTCTTTATATTAATTGCACATTTCATTGCAATTAACCCGTTTTTCATTGCAATTAACAGAAGGGCTGTATATAGCTCAATTTTGGAGCAATTTTCTACCCAAATACCCAACTTTACTCAAGACACTTTGCTTTGAATTTCTTAAACTTTAGTTTTTTGGATACTAACACTTTCCTTAGGAGGTTACAAAGACTCAAGCATTCACAAAGAAAGTGTTTGAGAGGTACATCTTTGAAGGAGGAAATCAGAAATAAAGAAAGGTTTGCAAGCTTTCAAACCCCTATGTTAACCCTAAGAATAAAACACAAAAAGCATGTGGTAGAACTATAGACATTGGTTGTAATTCTGTTTTCTTCAAAACTGATGGCGAATATACAGATGTTTGCGGACGTGTGGGAGGATACCAGTTTGGGTGGACAGAAGGTTTTGAGCCTAATTTGTACAAAGCTCCCAAACCAACAATTGAAGATATATACGTTGATGGTATTTCAATCACTTATGGTTCTCCACGCAAGCATCTTTGGACATATGCAGCAGGGATAGCAGAAACTGGATATGGTAACTTCCAATATCCCTGCTCTTACCCTGACTACAACATGGCCTTAGTTCCAGATTTCATTGGCAACAATTACAACTGTGAATCTGGGTAAATTCATGTGCAAGACCTGCCATTTGGTGAAGAATATGTACCCACTATTTACTGGGATAACCCATTGTGGGACGGAAAGGGATGCACTGTGTCACAGAATAAGTGCTGCGAACGTTTTGGCTGGTTTCCTCGGGAAATTCCGCAGACATCCAAAGATATTGAAGTGAGGATATGTGAAGACCATATGTCTTCAGGATCTGACGCACTTCTGAGTGAGGTGGAAATTTGGGTAATGTAGGCTCGTTCAGTTAGCTCATCATTGACTTCATCATCAATAAGATCATTAAGAAGCGTAGGGGCTATATAGAAGCATATGCCGAAGATGCAGTGGTGTGGTGTAAGAAGATTGTGAATGGTGGATGAACCCATTACCTATCTTTCTTGGTGCCTTGTGGAAGCACTCAAGCCATGGGCTACCGTCTACAGAGGGGTCCTTTGTCCAAGGATGAAGAAGGAAAGCAATGGAAAACGAAACACATTGAGAACCATTTGTTTTTAGCCTTTAGATTTTCCTATAAACATACACCAAACTTGTGCAATAGCGCTTCTGTTAATTGCAATGGATTATCCCTTAATTGGAATGAAACTTCTGTTTAATGAATTGCAACATCGGTTAAATGAAAAGACAAATGCATTAAATCAATTGCAAAAGACTGCAATAAATAAGGTTTAGTAACTTACATTTGCATTGTAGATTACTCATTAGCTATATATATATATATAAATATATATATATATATATATATATATATATATATATATATATATATATATATATATATATATATAATATATATATATATATATATGTAAAATAACTACACACATATCAAATGCATTAGATATTGCACACAAAAAAACAATCTTTACAAGAAGTGCAAATTTATGATTGATCTACTGAGCCTTGCAGATATAGCTAAAATATGGCAGCTGTATGGCAAAGAAGATTTTAATAAGGAAAAGTTTTAGTTTATGCTGTCTGTTATTTACCAACAGTTAGGAGGCTCTTCAGAGATGACCAAAAGCCTCCTATATGTCATTGTTCCAAAGACTACAGTCATGCCTGGTTTATCCGACACAGTTTGTAGCCACAATACTTGTCGGATAATGTAGGTTGCTGGATATGTGTACATAGAGATAGTCAGTGTTGCTGAATTGATGGTCAGATAAATCTGGTTTCTGGATAACTCAAGTCCAGATAACCCACGCATGACTGTATATGGAAGAGAAGTAAATATGGGGTTACAAGTTTGAGTGTCAAAAGCAAGTCAGGAATACAATGTGAAAATCTTAAAACAAGTGTTGAGGGTCTACAATTATCACCAATGCTTCCAGTCTGTGAACCCTGCATATGTGTGAAGTCATTGTTCTAATGTCGCTTCATCATGCTTTGACAAATTCTTTATGCAATGTTGAACTAGGTGCAGAACACTGTGGGTGACGTCTCTCTTGTCAAGTGTATTTTATATGTCTGTATTGATGTTAGCTTGCTGTGAGATTTTAGTTGTATAGGAGAATAAGGCTTCCATGTTTACTCATGTGGCACGTTGTTAGCATAACTATATACATGCCAGCAGATAAGATGCAGTTTCCATAGTGATTACAAAGCTTCAAACTCCAAGTTATACGTATATTGTGCTGTTTCCTTAGAGATGTCATAGATGTGCTGTGAACTATATCACTTTGACAGCAACAGAATGGCTTCACATGAAACCGTATAAGCTCAGGCATGCCCTCCCATATACACATCTTTGTCCCTCAAACCTTGGAGTATCATGTATTTTGCTAGATCTAACTAATTTCTAAAAGTGATATGAATGTTTGTTTTAAGAATGGCAATGAATAAGGTAACAACACATTCACAAGTATTGTCTACTGGTGATGTAGAAAACACATGTGAGCGTCGCCAGTGTAAATTGCAGATTATGACCACATAGCATTTTCGAGAAAATGGCTGTCAAAGTTTGCCATTCGAATTTTTTCATTATAGTTTGCCCTTTGAAGTTGCAATCACTCTTAAATCACTTCGAACACACGCTTACTTTAGGCGCCGAGAAATAGTGTGCAAATGGGGTAAATTTTGTCTTTTATCAGCAGAATTCGTCACTTTTTGTCAGTGACTCATGGAGTATCTATGATACACGATCGAAGAAGGAACCAATTTCTCATCTTTAGCATCACTCAGTGGCTGTTGTTTACTCTCACTGCCTAGTTCGGGTGTCTCAACTTTCTGAGGCTACTCCAAAGTCATCCACAAGGCTGCAAGCAGTGGAAAAGTATCTCTGTGGTGATGCATGGGTGCCATTAAAAACGGTAAAGAGGGAAAGTCGTTGATAGTGGAAGAACATCAAAAAAGCAATGCAAAACGTTAGAGAAGAAAATCACTGGAAGATGATAAAATAACTTCACTTCTCCCTAGAGAAATGTCACATGACAGACCATAGTTTCCAAAAAAATCCAAAATTTTCGCATACTTACGCCAGAGCAAAGGCGAGGACTGTCAGGAAAAGGGACCATTTCTCCAAGATGGCTGGGCGAATTGCGCTCAAACTTTTGAATCAAGCACTCTGAAATGCTTCTTTCAAAATATTCCAAAAAGTTATTTTAGCCAGGGTGGTCATATTCTGCGATTTATACTGGCGACGCTCACTTATACATTCTTATTATTGTTTTTCAACCAACATTCTTCCAAAAAGGCAGAGTTGTAAATGATGCTTGAGAGCTTTGCAGGTGTTATGTCAGCAAATTGAAACATAAAAACAAAATGGTGGACATTATCAAAGCACTGTTTTGCATCTCTGAATAATGCTTGGACCAACACTTACGCAGGTGAGTTATGTCCAGTTTTGGCCATAACTCAAAATGGCTGCCCTTTTGAAAGCACTCAAAATACACGCTTTGTTTTGCTTTCTGCATAAGATTATGGTGACATTTACTAGTTCTTTTGTATTGTGAACATATTGAAGTTATGTTGGTACACTTTTAACGATTGTCTACGACGACTTGATCCCGCTAACAGCATTTTTTCAGGTACTGTAAAATCAAGAAAACAGCGAAGAGGCGGTGGTAAAAATCTCAGCTTCTGAACACACCAGTAAGTTCAAACGACTCCTTAGGTTCAATAACTAACTGAAAGATTCCTGGAGCCTGGTAGCTCAAAGCACGGCTGTTATGTCCAGGGGTTTACTTCTTTTTCTGAGGTCTCAAGCCACAAAACACGGGGCATAACTCGAACGGTAAAAGGTACAGAGCTCCAGGAATCTTTCACCGTGGTTTCGACTATTGGGAACACGATGGACCTACTCACGATCCTCCAAGTTGAGATTTTTACCACCGCCTTTTTCATAGAAATTTTCCGCTCGAACACAACTCTTCTTGAGCCTGTTGTCACATGCTGTCACATGTTCTACGAAAGCGTTAAATCATATTTTTCGTATACTCGCGCATTCATTCCGTTTGAACATGACGTCTTCACCAAAATCAGGCTATCTGCGCGTGACAAACCCTTGTGGTTACCGCTATAATGAAATTCATTGCGCGAAGCCGTATAACATTACATTTATGGCTGGATTCGGACATAACACACCTGCGTAAGCATATCTATTATGCATTTGGTGCATACCCTAGGTTCTGCTTTAACCTTCTAATGACTGTGTCCACGATTTCTTGCATACCCGTTATCGACTGAAGACCACTTTAGCGGCTCTAGCCTTGCTACGCAACTTTAATCTGTTTTGAATCTTCTGCAGCAACAAGAGAAACCTTTTTGATCACTTCTAAAGCTATCTTCATCCTTTCAGTGCAAAATTGTTCACGTTGAGAGAAAATTGTGCACCTTCTATTCTTCTGTATCTTGGAGCGACCATTTTATTATTTGGTCACTCAGCATAATTTTGTATATCCAATGTATACATGCATTTCTTGGAATACATTTACATTTTTACTAAAACTTTGGATCCTTTTATACTAATACCTACAGGTCATAATAGAATGAAACTTTTCTAAAACAATATACTTGCAATAGCCTATCTATTGATATAAATTTCAGGCCGCTGTGATAAGTTTTGATAGTTGCCATCTGAACCCAATGTTATCTTTAAAACCACTTTAGTGGTCTTCAGTCAATAACGGGTGAACTATGTTTTCATCCCACATAGGTTCAAAGTAAGACTGGATTGGGCATAATACTCCTGCAAATCTTATCTGACTGTAAATGTTAGGCCATTTGTTGATGCCGCCTAAGATCTTTCTTTCCTCCCTTCGATCTCTGAACTTATGTGCCAATTACATTAAATGTAGAAAGCATAGGTAGTTCTTTTTGCGGAACTCTTCGCCCAGGGAAAGGTTTTTGTATATTGTTTACAGAGTATGCAGAAATATACTTCTTATGTTTATGAGATGGTCCTGGAGCTATCCTGAAGGAAGCGATTAAATAACTCCTTATCATCAAATTCTTGTGAACAATGACACGAGGTTATATACAATCAACGATATGAGAAAGTATGTACAGGAAATGAAAAAGACTTATAACTTGCACACTTCACGAAAACAGTCCTACATCTCCATCTGGCTTAACATCTTTCCCCTCCACTATAGTGAGAGGTGATTTCTGTCACAGATACATGAAGGCTTGACAGGGCACTGTTTGAAACTTGACGATGAAGATGATGAAAATGACTTGTAACTTGCACAATTCATGAAAACAGTCCTACACCTCCATCTGGCTGTACATCTTCCCCCTTCACTATCGTAAGAGGTGATTTCTGATGCAGATACATGAAGGCTTGACAGGACAATGTTTGAAACTCGACGATAGAGGCGAAATGTATTATTTTCCATCACATTTCTCAATCAAAGTAGTCCACACACCTTCATACTGTGATGCATTCAAAGATCTGCCACAGAAAAGGCCAAACAATGCAGAAACAACAAAAACGGCCAGCAGGTGTGACCAGCAGTAGCCATTTTATTCGTGTGTTTTTCACCATTTTCCGTATGAGTTCTGCATACTTCTGTATACTAGCAAATTTAAACTGCTATAACTTTAGCTATACAGATTGTATTGATTTTAAGCTATATTAAAGATATGCATATACGATACAAATTCAAAAAATGTACAAATAATATAAAATATCAAAATTTTATCAATAATGACGGCGAGCTAGGCGAGCCACTTAAGTGGCTTGTGACCTGTGAAGGGTTAATAATAATTGTAAATTTGGTGATGGATATCAGGTTGTGAAGTACCATTATGAAATTGAATCAAGCAATTCTGAAACAGAATTTGTATTTTTTGAAACCCAACCTGAAATGAAATCATGCATTTTTTTTAAACAGGAAACATTCCCCTCTAGGTGACATAGTTTCCATAATCTATAAGTAAGCATAAAACAAGATGACTTGTCATATGTAATAGAAGCCTATGAAGTCTCACATAATATTATATGAATATAAATGCATACTGGTTGAATTAGTTGCATAGACTTGCAGCAAAGCCAAGTATCATTACATTATTAATATATATATTGCTGAGGTGTTTAGATTATAGGATCCTTATTCTCTGGTTGCTACACAAATTCTCCTGTCATTTTCCAAGATATAATCACATGTGATGGTCATTTGTGTTATGATATATCCTCAATCACTCTGCACAAGACCATAATTATTATTATAATGCTAAATTTTCCAGGAGCTGAATTTTCGTGTTTGACCACTTTTAAAATATTGGCAATAATACATTTCACACGTCTGTCGTTCAGCTGCTACCTACCGAACAGTGCACCTATTTTTCAAGGTGTGCAAACTTCACTCTCCAGCACTCTTGAAATGTTGAAAATTTAGCACTATTTAGTATAATATAGAAATGCACCTTGTTTTATGTTCAAAATTTCATGTAATGTACATATGACAGAGATGCCCAACAGTAATAAATTTCATAAGAACTAAATGGAAAACTAGTTTTCCTGACTACATGATAACATTCTTATGGTCACATTCATACTGATACTACTAAGTTTGCACTTGGGGAAGATATTAGGGCATACATGCCTGGTGGATTTGAGGAAGAAGTTGTTCATACTCTTCGCATCCCAAGATGACACCGTTATTTTCCACTGTCACACCTCCTGCTCCGATGTTTGGATTGTTGACCCCGGCAACCAGGTAGTCTTTACCGACAACAAATGGCATGAATGGGCAGCCTTTGATTGGGAGCACATAAATCCTCTGTGCTATGTCAAGCTGGACTGTTCCCTGGATCACCCTTCTCACCACAAACTCATAGCCCACACTACATTCAGCACTGTCGATCTCACCCTTGTATGTGGCAATGAAAACTGCAGTTGAAAATGGATGAAGACAGTGAAACTGTCATGGTCAACAGCTGCAAATGTTAGTGTAGTACTGAATTATGCAAGAACGTTAACAAATTGGACCACTGCATGTGGTGCATATCCAAGACAATGTGTAGACAGACATAATACACAGTACAAGGGATCATCCAAAAACATTTGGAACAAGGCTACTGCATATTCCCCAATTTTCTTGGCACCCTTATATATTACTCGGCAACCAACCAAACAGGGTCAGGGTATACTCTAATTTCTACCCAAAAGTAGCGTTCACTAGTTTCTAGTATTTGACTCTTATTATTTGTCAGTTACAAAATCTCAACATATTTTGTTCCTTATGGGTCGGTTTACCCCACTCCTTGCTTGTTTGTTAACTATCGAGGCACAGGGCAGCATAATCAGTTGAATGTTCAAGTTCCTTGCTCAAAAATTGGTAAAATAACTGAACAAATATAGACACGCATACCTTCTACAACATCTTATGCACCTAATTTACATTTTAAGAAGAGGACAGCATTAATTTCAGCCTCCCACTAGTAAATACACGTATGATAAGCATGAATAGAAACCTTTACAACAATTCCACCATTTTGAGGAACAGGGCTGGGTGGGCAAAGGGCAAGACAGGCATAGGGCTAGATGAGCATAGTGCTACAGATACATGAGGCTAGATGGGTATAAGGCTAAACAGAGTTTAGTTGGAGTTAGTGCACACTGTGCAGATTCCTACATCTCGCATGTGCAGCACATTATGTGTATGTGTTGCAGGATTTCTCAGGAACAACAATATTTATCCTTGATGCCCTTTCAAAGGATCACTCGGTAAAGAAAATCAACCAGGTGCAATGACAAGCAACCCATGAGATGGACCTTATCCTCTTTGCTTATGATTAATTATCTAATTCCTCATCAAACTTTGCAAGCTTCAATGTATGTTAATAATTATTCTATAAACGCTAGCAAATTTTATTTCTATTTCAATTCCTCATCAAATTTTGCAAGCTAAAGTACTACATTTATGGTTCTAAATGCTATCATTTAATGATAGCATTGCAATCCTGATGTGCAACTCTTTTCAAGTTGTGTTATAGCCCAATCCCTATTGTGCTCACCTTCATCATTGTTGTTGCAGATTTCACCCACATCAAAGTTAGGATTGTTGTAGCATGTGTTACTCGTATTATCGGGAGCACCATTGCCTCCTGCAGTAAGAAAATTTATAAGTGTACATAAACAGAATAGGTGACTGTATGACTGACTTTGCATGTATAATATGTGAATGCTTACAACAACGTTTGCAGTGTTCAAGTATTTCCATGGATACCCAAGCACTTAGATATTAAATCATTCACAAATTAAGGCCAGCTAGGTAGCTGTTGATCTTACTACCATGGTCAACTAATAATAATTTGTTTAGTTTCAATTCTAAGCCAATAACAATAATTTACTGAAGTAAACTGTATTTCAGCTGAAATGAGAATACAATCAAAATTTCCCATCACAAGCTGTTGGCATTGAAGAAATAGTAGAAAACAGCTTCACCGTAAATCCTCCAGAAGTATATGGGGTGTAGACAGCTGTGCCTTATGTTGGCTCTCCACACTAGCCCCAATCCTAACACCCAGCTTTAACCTAGCCTATTCCAGTGTCACTGCATCAAACAATGCTTGATGGGTAAACCTTATCGTAATTGTTAGTGGTTGTAGCAGAAGAATATTAGCAATGTATTGCATGTGCTATGTGTCAGTACACTAGCAAAATCAACATTAGTGTATGTACAAACCTTCTTCTATGATTCCAATAGCTTTGGTTGGTTCACATCCAACCCAACCACTTTCTGGTGCTTTCAGATTTACGTGGAAGCACTCATAACCCTCAAAATCTGCCTGTTCCTTAATGGCAACACACACATCTGCTTTGTTCCCCTGGAATAGAGGCCACAGGGCTCCTTGTGTGAAGTCAACTCCACCTGGGAAAGGAGCAGATTCATTGCAAGTAACTTTAAGTTTTTTGCTTGCACAGGGTACCGTTGTGGGTAAGCGCAACGTATAGTCTGCTTGAAATCTCACCAGTTGCTGTGGCTCCTATAACTTCCACTGATCCAATGGTCTCCTGGTTGGGCAGCTCCTCACTCAGCAGTACACCAATTGCCTTGTTATCACATGCATTTTCATTGAAAAAGAATACTTGCTTTTCCAAAGAAATACATTTCTCTGCATAAAGGAAGGAAAATGCTTGGATTAGGGTTAGATTTATGCTTCAGATACTTGATGTATGTGGATAGACATGGAATGTACTCTTCAACATTCGTGCATGCACACAATGTGCACTTACTCTCAGTGGTGTCAATAGTAAATGTTGTCTCATCGAAGGGCTGAATATCCACTGCAGGTTCGTCTGTCTCCACTTCAGCCTCGACTTCCTCAGGCCAGTCTTCTGCATACGGGAGGAACACACAGAGTGTGTCCGTCTGCTGAGGTACTGATATGGTACAAGGTGTGGCGGAACAAGAGAATCCAGAGCCTTCATGACCACAGCAGCAGTCACTACTTGGTTGTCCACTAACAGGAGGATCTGCAAGAATTACAACATCAGCAAGTGAATGTGAATGAGTGGAGTTTACTGTTTCCAAATGTTTGTATGATCTTTTACAGTACTTTTAAAAGAATTGCAATAACAATGCGCCTAGATACAAATAACAGGACAAAATATTTGGATTGGAATAAAAGATAATAGGATAGAGAATTCCAACTGGAATCTTCAATAACACATCGAACATAAATTGACAATTCTCATTAGTATGACTGCCTTGTACATGTATGCACAAGAATGCCTGTGAGGTTCATGTGCTCCATCATACCTGCCATATCGCCAGCTTCAAATGAGACTGTCACAGTGATATTCCGCTCTGTTGGTGTCACACGGAGCATACCACACACAGTAGGCAAGCTATCATTGTTCACAATGTACTCTTCCCGATCCCAAGTTATGACCACTGGAAATAAAAATGATTTTATTAAAAAACTTTCCTGTTTATTATGTAACAGAAAAGTGTGACAAAGTGATTTCAATGTATATATAATGTGGGGAAAGAACACCTTTTACCAAAGTGTGTTATAGTGATGTGTGTTATCTGTGCTGTGTATTACATATGTATGTAGCATAATTTGAGGGCAGTGATAAATATGGATGGCATGTGAATGAATGAACATATATGTATGCAAATGAGGTGAGTTGTGTTGTGTAGATTGTCTGAAGTTATGGTTGATGGTGCATATATGTGTGTGTGTGTGTGTGTGTGTGTATGTGTGTGTGTGTGTGTGTGTGTGTGTGTGTGTGTGTGTGTGTGTGTGTGTGTGTATGTGTGTGCATGTGTGATGTTGCCTGAGCCATGTAGTTCACGATATTATGTTTGTTTGCAACAAATGTTAAATTACCTGGACACTCATCTGCAGTAATGCAAATTCTTCCATCCTCTACTAGTCCTTCCCCACAGAAGCAACCACTAACACAGAAGTCATTGGCTCCAATAGGGTCTGTACATGTTTTCCTCTTGTTAGGTCCACAGAGCTGGAACTCCAGGTTTCCACCACACTTCACAGCTGATAGGCCATATATATGTATATATATATATATATATATATATATATAGAGAGAGAGAGAGAGAGAGAGAGAGAGAGAGAGAGAGAGAGAGAGAGAGAGAGAGAGAAATGGAGATTATTATATAGCATGAACAGACAAGGGACATTATACATTATAGAATTATTATGCCTAAAAGGCTGCAATTAGGTTAACCCGGTTATATGAAAGCTAGACCAACAGTCTAGCAGCCTTGACAAATTCTGGTACTGTTTTATATTATAGTGAAATAATTTGCCACATTATACCTGTGTAATAACTCACTTATGTAATGACTCACAACTAGTAAATGTACAAAGCTAACTATTCGCAGTTCGTACAAGTTATGTCATGTGTAGATACTCACCGCATTCTGCTGGAACAACTGTCACATTAACATAGCCGAGTTCGGCACATTTGGCACCAAAGTTGATTATTGAATTGCAAGGGACACTGAGGTCTGTAGTACCATCTGGCCCAGTATGAGCACAGTAGTCAAAGACACAGCTATTCAATAAGTTATCAGGATCAACATGTGTACCACATTTTTTGTACTCAGAGTCTTCCAGGAGAATGGTACAGAAGTCAACAGCTTTCTTCATTGTTTCATCAGAACACACATTTGGTATGTGAATGGCTGGTGAACAGTCTCCTCTGTTGCATGGGTCCGCTTGCCAAGATATGAGATCACCCACATCAGTAGTGGGTTCAGTACTACCATCTGGCAGCATCTTGGTCAGATCATCAGCGGGATCGAGGTTGAAGTTGCCACAGATCCCAGACAATTGCTGGAAGAACTTGAAAGGTGCCCATATGGTAAGGGTTAAGTCCAGTTTGAAGACAACACTGACTGCAACTGGTTCCAAAGTAACAATAATTGTTTCTCCTGTTGTGTCCACAGAGAACAGGTCAGTGGGATAATCTGCAGGTGTGATTTGACCATTCTTGTCAATTTTCAGTATCTCTGCATATTCTGCAATTTTGACGTAGACCTCATTCACACATACAGCTCCATCTCCACAGACAACCTTGTCAATGTAGATGGTGAAAGTGTCACCAGCCTCGTCCTTGGACAGTATGTACGTACAGTTTCCTTGGAAGTGGTGAACACGACCGTCAAAAGTGGTGTGGTGAGAACTGCCTTCAACACGACATGAGACATGTGTCGGAGTGGGTGGGACGGGTGGTTGTGGATCAGTAGGCAATGTTGGGATTACATCTACATGAAATTGCAACATAATATTCACTTAGCAGATACATACATGTGTTCACACTGTGCCTATTGTATTGAAGAGAATGACATACTATAAAAATCACAGTTCGAAGTTTATCTGCAATTCTTTAGAAGCACTCCCTTATCTCACCACCCTTATCTCACTCCCTTATCTCACCACACTTAAAAGCAATAACGTTAATATTCACCATCATTATATTTGTCGATGCTGTAAAATTCTGTACAGCATAACAAGATTACTGAAAATATTGGAACACCTATTGCAACATGTGAGTACTAGTTACTACATGGTTCCTAGGGGAGTAACAAGTTTACTGACTGAACACCTGAGGGATGAGGTCAGCGAATATGTTACAACCTAAGGAAGCCATGTGGTAACTAATTCAACTCCTTTTAACACTTGAAGACAGCTGAACTGCTTTAGTTGCTGTAAATTGCACAAGTTATTATTATGACCCTTTGTGCATTAATTGACATAATCTAATGATTGTTGTGACCAACTGGGTGCTTAGTGAATACTCTCATGATCTTTGATGTATGACGTCATCAGGAAACAATTCTATATAACTTCTGAGCCTGTCATGCTCACCTGTACATGTTGAGATCTCTACTATGATACCACCCATAATCAAAACATTGAACTATTTGAGCCTGTCACACTCACCTGTACATGTTGATCTGTCTATACAGACATCCACCATCCAAACAAGGTTAGGTGGGCAGGTACATCCTGGACCCGTGATTGCAATGTCCCCAATGAAATTGTCACACGTGGGCGGGATGAGGGGAGCATCAGGAACGAACACCATTCCATCAGTACAGTTCACATCTGTAGTATGTGAGAGGTTACCACACAGCATTAGAATAAATGTATGTATACATAACATTATGTTATAATGCATATGATATTTTTGTAAATTTTGGGGACAAAAATGGTGTTAGGGTTAGGGTTAGGGCTGTATGTGGCATTGACCCTCTGTCTACATGATGAATAAAATGCAAAGAAACTCTTGTATAGTGTTTAATTATAGATAGCATCACTTGTCCTAATAAGTCTAACAATGTGAACTCGTAATGTTAAGACACATGCATGGCTTCAATTAGTTTACTCACCGCAAACAGGTGGTGTTTCCACAGTGACACCAAATCGTGAACATTCCGTGGCATATTGTCGTATGACTCCACATGCGCACTCTGTACCAGCAGTACACAGACAAGCATCCAAGACACAATTGTCGTAGTACGTGTCTGGGTCAATGAACTGGTGGCAGTCGGTAAAAGGACCATCTGCACTGTTGACAATGTTGCAGAATTCTTCAGCAACTGTTTTCTTGGGTATGTCTGTACATTCAGCTACTTGTGGATCTTCAGGAGTACATGTGTCAGTGATTCCGTCAGCTCTGTACTCTATTTCAAAGGTGAGCAAGTCATCAGTTACTGTTCCGTCCATGAGTTTGAAATCGTCAGATTTGTCACCATTGCAGTCACCCAATAAACCACACAGTTTGCCACTGTAGCTGAGAGGCGCACATACACTCAAGTACCACTTCTTGAATTCCACAATAACAGAATACTTATGGATTGCCACCACGATTTTCTCCCCAGTTTTTATGATCTCTATGTTACCAGGAGTTTTCTCGTTTTCCTGGAATTCAAACAACAAGTCTTCAAAAAGTTTTACTTCAGCGTCCAATGAGGGAACTTCAATTACTGATGAAACAATGCAAGTTGGAGCTCCACCTCCTGAACAATCGTCAGATGTTATTGAGTAAACTGTGAATGTGTTTTCAGCACAGTCTTTAGTAAAGATGTGGGAACAACGATCTTGAAGGTCGTAACGCAACCCATCAAAGGACAGATAGTGAGGATCCCCATATGCAACACCATAGCATTTTCCACAATCTTCTGGAGGTACACACTGATCGATGCGTTCATCTAGTACTGTACCAGCTGGACAGTAGCATCCTTTGACAGGAGGAGCTGCAGGTAAGTTAGGCTGCACACATGTCGGCTGCCCTGGTTGCATGCCAAATGGACGATCAGCTGGACAGTCTGTAGGGAGTGCGATGTGCCATGGGTATATGACATATAAATGACTGTAAATTACAATAAATATAGCTTTGCAATACTATTTTCATGTAAATTTATATGCACGTATTGGCCTATGTATATTATGCATGTGTGTACTTATGTTTGTATATGTAAATAAGTATAAAGTATAAAAGCATTGTGTTGCAAAAATGGAAATACAAACTATTGAGCATTACTAGAGAATACTAAAAATTGACACACTTGGTGGGAAATCTGATATCGGATCTCACCTTTGATGTTTATAGCGAACAAATTGGGTGGTGGTGCCGGTGTAACTCCTGGTGTGGTTTGGGTGAAGAAGAAGCAAAGGAAGAATTCGTCTTCTTCAAGCACGTCATCTACAATCAGGGGGATTTCTAGCTCAGCAGTTGCCATGCCAGTGTCAGAAGGTTCAAATCGGAATGCCCCAGTAACTTGTTCGTAATCATTGCCTGCAGCTTTAGATTGGGGGAATATAGCAGTACATGATTATTTCAGCAACCTAGTATCTTGTTTGTACATCGAAAATGTACAGATATATGCAAAGAAACAAAATGGACATATACATATCTCCATGATGTATCTGATTGTAAATGTTCATATTAGAAAACATGTGACGTGAAAACGTGCAGGTATATTCTTAATATTATGAAGAAGATTGATCCTAAGAGAAGAATTGTTACTGAGATAGTACTTTCAACTGCAGAATTCCTCTTATGAAAAACAAGGAAATGAAATCTAGATCCCCTGATCTATCGAGAGATGTTCCTAACATCTCGGAATATTATCTGTTCTCACTTGCTGATCCAAAGATGCATGATATGGGAATATTGCAAGCAGTGGTCCATGTTCCCGTCAGCTTAGCACTCAAGACAACCTTGCCCTCTGCCTCGAATACATTGTACTGGATGGGATCGGCTCTGACCACAGCTAAGGAAGGAAGAATGTATTATCACCTAAAATTGCAATATCTGTATTGTAGTTGTTGAATGGTGAACAATTGAACAACACAACTAAGTCTGTGTATTCCACTTCACTGCCAACGGTTTACCACTACAAACTTAATCCTCTAGACACCCACCATTCTTGGTAGTTGGAGGAGGAGTTCCAGTTGGGATCACTGCAAACAAAGTACAAAAGATGAAGTGTATCCACAGTTAACTGAAAATCATTGTACAGGTTCTCATTAATAAAGTGTATTAATATGTGGTGCGTGTGTATGTGTTTGTGTGTGTGTGTGTGTGTGTGTGTGTGTGTGTGTGTGTGTGTGTGTGCATGTAAACCATTATTGACTTACTGGTGCAGGTTGGAGGTGTTCCTGAGAAGGTTCCATCGGCTTGACATGTTCTTTCATCATCTCCAATGATGACATACCCTTCTGCACATGTGTAGGTTAGCTTACCACCAAATGCCACTAGTGTGTCATTGCTGTCTGGGACAAAGTCACCGTCCACAATCATGTTGTCAGGAGTAGGTGGAACATCACAAGTCACAACTAAATGCATAGAAAAACAGGTGTAAGTATGATTACTGGTGGATGCGCATTAGAGTGCATTCAAAAACCCAATAATAGGAGTACAATCTGTGAGCTTCATGAGGGTGACATTGCGTTATGCACATTAGTCAATATACTATCATCAACCTGCTGGGTGTATGCTGGATGGAG
Organism: Halisarca cf. caerulea; assembly: GCA_963170055.1. NCBI lineage: Eukaryota > Metazoa > Porifera > Demospongiae > Chondrillida > Halisarcidae > Halisarca > Halisarca cf. caerulea. Next base: position 648,939 of record CAUJGJ010000040.1, on the reverse strand, counting down.
TATTTAAATTAACCATGAGAAAATGTAAAAATGACTGTCACTAAGACATTGCCTAAATACTTGAAGCTTTCTTCTTAATATAGATAGGTGGTGTGTGGGATTAATCTATACTATGGAGTAGAGTAGTACTGTATTAATATGTGGGACTAACATGGTATAACATGGCTGCCACTAAATCATTTTGTAAATTTTTATACAGTAATTATATATATATATATATATATATATATATATATATATATATACATATATATACAGTGAAACTTACTTAGTACATACCTCAAAGGGGACACAAAATCAGGGCTTATTATCAGAGGTACTTACTATCAGGGTTGGTTTATGTACATGAGGTACACACAGGGACAGAATGAGCGAGGAGTACTTATTATCCAGGAGTATGTATTATCCAGGTACTAATTAAGCAAGTTCCAATGTATATAAAGTATATTAATTTTTAAATCAGATTAAAATCATTAAGGATTAAAATCATTAAGGACTAAACAATTTATCAGTAACATAGAAAGGTGGAAAATGTAAATCATTCATAAACCAGCTGGGGAATAGATTATAACTTGTGTGGTGAACAATTTGAGCCAAAAACTGCTTTTCCATCATTTGCATGGATAAACGCACATACAGCAAGAAAAATACCAGATTACATTTGTCTATCAATTAACGGTCTCACTTTTGCATGTTGGAGCTCCATCACTCCATGTGCCATCCGCTTGACAAGTTATAACACTGTTTCCCTCCAGAGTGTAGCCTTCATCACAAGTGTAAGTGGCATTGGACGGGTGAAAGGTACCATCATGTGCGGCAACTGTACCGTCCACAAGTTCCTCTGGCTCACCACAATCAACCACTGTAGGATATGAGGGACAAGTTATCCAATAATAAGTGACAGAAGAGTTTACACCAAAAAAATTAAGAAAGATTGACTGTTTGTTCCAATGAGTATTGGGAAATTCACAAGAATGAGATTATGTAAAAATGTATCTTTTTTCCAAGTTGTGTATGACAAGAATCAGCTTCCATCTTGAGAAGACTCTATTACAATACTGATTTTACAATAAAATGTCCACATGTAGAGCCGCTAAAGTGGTCTTGATTGAAGTTACTAATATACTCCTACTCAAACTAAACTTTGAACATGACACATGATATGCACTTACGACATTCGAGGACTAAATCTGTAATATCCTTCACCACTGTATCAAGAGCATTGAAGCCATCTGCCAGGATCACCAGATCTTCCTTGGAAGCTATTTGTTTTAGTTCACTTTCGTCTATGTTTCTCCCAACACCCAAAGCGATAACCAGAAAGCCCTCATCCTTTGCAGCTTGTGCTGGTGCCTCAACGTCATCTTGGGATTTCCCATCAGTGACCACGACAAGTACGAGGATGCTGTCATCCCTAGCCTCAATTGTTCCCTTATAGTTGTCTACCACGTACTGTATGCCTCGTCCCGTCAGGGTATTCTGAAAAAAGCTATAGCGTACATTTCGTAGAGCATCCTTCAGGTCTTCCTTGTCAGTATGTTCCGTAAGGCTAAATTCAAAGAAAACTTGATATCCGTATTTTACTTCTGATACTCTGACTTTATCTGTAGCAATTGGAAGCTGATCAACCAGATTAGCAAGGAATTCCTGCTGCTTTCTGAAGTTCTGCAAACCAACACTACCGGATGTATCCACAAGAAACACGATATCCACCTTTTCTTGACACTGTCTTGACTCTGTGTAAAATTGAAAGTGGGAGAACAGGTACTTGCTCTGCATATACTTTATGTGTATTGCCTGTAGGATATGAGCTAGTGCAATGTTGGTACTACTATACTCAAACCTGTCAACAAAATCATGTGTGTCAATGCAAGTTGTAAGCTATACAGCAATATACAATCCAATGATCAAATCTATTTGAGGTATTCCACAATCCGCTAAGTTAAGAACATTGCAAGAGAATGAAAATGAATGGGGAGAACACATTGACATAATTGCGGCTTCTGCTTTTTCAATGTTCAAATTACTGTCATGACTAAGCAATCTAACGGAAGATACAGACAAGAAACTATCATGTCACTAAGAAGAGATGGAAGACCGATGAGAATTTACCTAAAGTCACCAAGGGTACTCATGTTTAATGGAATTAATCATTACTATCTTGCTCACAAATTGTAATGTCATAAACTAACACTTGTGGTTGGAAAGGTCAAAAAAGTGTGCAATTACCAAAAACAATGCACACTTTTTTTCCTTTAATGTTAACCACAGCCATACAACAAATATGTATATAATATAAGCGCCCAAGGTCTTACATTTTGGCTACTGACCAACTGACGCTACGTATTATAATTTATAGGATGATAAAGGAGAATAGAGATTCAGAAGTGTTTAGCACCTTCAAGAGGGACGCTTACACCCTAAGGGACCACATTTGGACTCAAAGGAACGATCCTCTGGATTCGAATTCCAAACAGCGAAAACTATCCTTCAAACTCCCAAAATCGGAGGAAAACATAAGTTTTGCTTCATTAGAGGAAGTAAAAGAAGGGGCAATGGCACGTTTTGCCTGAGAACGCTTCAATTTCTAGTCAAGAAGGGTTCTGACAACTTGGCATACTAAAGCAAAGTTTTGTTACTTTCTTCCAATTCCTGAAGTTTGAAGAATACCCTTCGTCGCTTCTAATCTGGAGACGGATGAAGTCCAAAAGGCGTTTGACACGAAATAACACTCGAACTTGTGGTCATCTTCAATTTTGATGTTAGAACTAAAAGTTGTCTTAATAAACACAGGTCAATATTTCGAAAGTGGTCAATGTGGCATATATTGACCACCTCTCCCATACTAAAACTCCTATGGTTGCGCAATCATCATTCTTAAATACAGGTTATTTCCCTACATCCCGCAACCTGTGTGTATAAGCTAGCAAAAGGTATCACAAGGGATGTAGGGAAATAACCCGTCTAGCCCTTTACCCAGTCAAGCTCTGTACTTGTCTAGCCCCATGTATGCCTTGTACTATGCCAGTCTAGACCTATGTATGTCCATCCTCATGCCCCTCTAGCCCAATGTATACCTAACCCTCTGTATATCTATACCTATGCCTGTTCAGCCCTATGTAACAAACAACTCTGCCTTGTTCCAGTGATTTTTGATGATTGACAATTTTTCATCCCTACATCTTTTAACCATTTTTAAATGGTTATATATATATATATATATATATATATATATATATATATATATATATATATATATATATTATATACATCAGTGGAACTCTTTTATCACGAAACTCAAGGGATTAATGAAAAATGTTCATGCTAACAGAGTTTGTACTTTCAAAACAATTAGGAATACATGGACATTAAAGGGGCCAATTGCTGTTGTGCAGCTGACTGTTGTGTATACCTTCACACTGAGGCTCAGTTCCACTCCAGGTTCCATCACTTTGGCACATTCTGGTGTTTTCTCCTTTCAGTTCGTAACCAGCATCACAGGTGTAGATTACTTCAGAACCTTCTGTAGTTGAATTGAAGCTAACACCACCATTAAGAATGTCAGTCAAATCTCCACAGTCCGCTGTAGAGAAAAATGAGTATTTTACAACCATTACTAAACCTAGAGTCAAAGACTTAAGTACGGAGGGCTACTATGTGTCAAAATTTCGAGTATAACTTAAGCTTAACCCTTCTTGGTAGGGTACTAAATGGTAAGGGTGCGGACGTATCACACAAGCTGTGGCTCCTCACTATTTACAATACAGAAGGAGCATTCACCATGAAATTCATGTTTGGATATCCTATTGTCCTGCAATCCCATGGAAGCACCCACTATAGATTGTATACATTGTGCCAAGGCCACATCAATCATCTTGATATACCCTCAGCACTCTCCCTATTTGTCATTATTGGAGGTATATATACAGGCTATATTGTACCGTATGCGCTCAAATCTTCACGGGATGAAACTTTCACGGATCACTGATTTTCAATATTTTCACTGTTATTTTTTGGATCCCCCTTTATTTCTTCCTTCATTTAGCCTTTTACTGACCTAAACTTTGTTAGTTTGCGGATAAAAGTTTATGGAGAAAAGAGCGAAGGTGCTGCAGTGCTTGTCCATGACTTCTGTTCTTTTGACAGCCATCTTGGTCATTGCACAAGTGCTCAAACTAATTCTGTGCGGGTTTTAAATATTCATACATGGCTTCCAATCTGTGAAAACCACAAAAGTTTCATCCTGTGAAAATTTGAGCACATACGGTAGAGTGACCTGTGTTGTTACTTTCTCCATTATGATTGCCTCACCTGGACAGTCAGCCACTTGTATGCAGACATTCTCATGTAAAACATGATCCACAGGACAACCACATCCTGGCCGACATATTCGAGGACATGGCGGATTAGGATCCTCACATGTTCCTTGACAAGGTATGCATACATGATGGATCTGTCCCTCAAATGGACAGGCTGGGCAGTTGTCACGTGGAATACACTCCCCTTCATGGAGAACCATCCCTGGTGGGCAGCCACATCCTGGTTTACAAATTAGAGGGCAGACAGGGTTTGGATTGTTGCATGTTGCCTCACACGGAGCACACTGGTGGAACACTTGTCCTGGAATTGGGCATGTTTGGCAGTCTGTTGTAGGTATGCATTTTCCTTCGTGTAGCACCATACCAACAGGACAAGCACATCCTGGACGACATATCTTTGGGCAAGGTGGATTTGGATTATCACATGTTGCCTCACAAGGTGCACACTCATGGAATTTTTGTCCCTCAATAGGACAAGATGGACAGTCTGTCTGTGCAATACACCGGCCTTCATGCACCACCATACCGTTAGGACAAGCACATCCTGGTTGGCATACTAGTGGACAGGCTGGGTTTGGATTCTCACATGTTGCCTCACAAGGTGCACACTCATGGTAGGTTTGTCCCTCAATAGGACAAGATGGACAGTCAGTCTGTGCAATACACCGGCCTTCATGCACCACCATACTGTCAGGACAAGCACATCCTGGTTGGCATACTAGTGGGCAGGTTGGATTTGGATTATCACATGTTTTTTCACATGGTGCACACTCATGGTAGATTTGTCCCTCAATGTTACAGCATGTCTCCTGTGAATCACACATTCCATTTGTTTCGTTGAGAAAAAATCCTACCTTACAGGAGCATCCTCTCGCCTTCCCTTCAACACTAGGTTTCGGATTCATACAGGTAGGCTGTGGTACATTGTACTCTCCAAATTCTTGATTAATCTGACAGGCTGAGTAAAATGTTTAAACATTATCATGATAATATTTGTACTACAATACAAGTTGCCATAGCTTACTTTCATACAGTAGGTGTCTCTCTCTCCCTCCCACTCTCCCTCCATCTCTCCCTCCCTCCCTCCTACCCTCCCTCTAACTCCCTCTCTCCTTCCCCCTCCCTTTCTCCATCTGTGTGTGTGTTTGTGTGTGCATGTGTGTAAGTGTGTGAGTATGTGCATGTGTGTGTGTGTGTGTGTGTGTGTGTGTGTGTGTGTGTGTGTGTGTGTGTGTGTGCGTGTGTGCTTGTGCACTTACTTCCACACTGATCCTCAGTGACACACTGTCCATTAGCATTGAGCACAGTACCATCATTACAGAAGCATCCGTCCACACATACACCATCAACACCAGTAGGATTGTCACAGGAAGGAGGTACAGGTGGACCACACATGTATGTCTGACCAGCTGGACATGTTGGCACTGTGTGGGTGAGTAGATATAGCAGAAACATGATCATTCTTAGTAGTTTTAAATACTGCTTGCAAGTTATCCTCATTCGAAGTGACAACACATACTCCATGGAATTCATATATATATTTCAGTTACATAATTGCTATGCCCCACACTCATAGCTGAATTTACTCCTTTGCCAGCCTGCAGGCATGTGGACCAATAGTTACTGATTCGTTGACCCTACCCATGGTTAACTATATTGTCTTGAGGCTGAAACCCACTGCAAAAATCGACTGAACTAAGCATGGCATATTTCAAGGTTGTTGACTTACTACCGAATATCCGGAAATATTGGCGACATTTTTAATTTGGCGGTTTGGCGGTCAGTATCAAAATTTACAAATTTATTACGCCAAATTTGCAAAGACCTACTTACTATGCTTTGTCCTTGCTGTGCAACCGCCAAATTTAATTTCTGCCAATATTAAAGTACAGCCTGATCTTGTGCAAATCGCCAAATTTAATGATCGCCAATATTTCCGGATATATGGTATATATTGGAAAACCAATGAGGTTACTGCAATCTCTGCATCATAACATGTTCGTTATTGATACATATCCCATTTAGGGTTTGAATTCTGAGTTGATCAAATGAAATGGTCTACAATTAGCAACAAACAGAATTGGTTGTAATTCTTCAGAAATGCCATGAAAACAGTGAGATCTAGAATGGCTGATATGGAGGAGACAAGAAATAATTGGACAGTACAGAAATAATCTGCTAATATGGTGCTCTGCAGTGCCACATAATCTCATACATAGTACAATGAATCATGCATCTGGAAGCCAGAACAACAAGCAACAAAGGCTGTAACTTCTCCAATACCCCAAGTATGTGTATAGAGGACATTTCACCTGTAATCTGACAAGCAAGCATGATATTATATCACTGTTTGTCGCACGTTACATAGTGCAAGTGAGGCTTGCAAAATAATTTTAACAAAGCGAATAACTGATTAAACCACCAAATATTGTCCTCATACACAGGGTGTTTATAACCGTCTGTTGCTTGTTCCGATTGTGGGCGGTGCTTGTTTTCTACATCATCAATTAGCGGCTGTTTTTAATGCGTCATTTGGCGTCTACCGGATGACGTACAAAATTTCACGTATCAACAGAATGGAGGAAGAAGGCGACTTTTGTGACGTTTTGCATACGTATCCGTGAAACGTCACGAAAATGGCAGTTTTGTTGAGGGCGAAGATGAAGTCGCTTGGTTAGACCTCAGATGCATTCGAATCTCACCAAATCCAACTTCGATGGAATCTTAAGATGTTTCGGTTTGCAAAAATCGTTCCGGGCATAGTGCTACAATCAAGCAGTTTTTCGCAATTGGACCATTTATGCTAAATTTTGGCCGTTTGAAGGGTGAAAAAACAGGTTTTTCGGTTATAACTTTCTTACGGAAGATTATAACCTATAGCCTGGAACGATTTTCAGATAGCTCACCACTTGTTCTGTATTTTTGTGTTGTTTAATGGGAATTGAGAGGGATCTAAGGTCTAACCAAGGCAAAGTTTGTCTAAAACTGCTATGTATTCCTAGCTGGCTATCTTCCTTCAGACAATAGAAACAATCGCTAGTTAAGTACCAACATGCGCGGAATATATACAAATTGCGTCCAGTAAGAAGAACTGGGCGAAAATCTGGTCAACGAAGTAGAAACGATCGATAATTTGTGAAGCTATTTCAAGACGGCCATTTTTGCATTTTATTCCCGGACGGTTATAAATACCCTGTGTATGAGACACCATCACAATGTCTTTTGGAAATCCTATTCGCTTCTATACGTCATGGTTGTTTACAATACTTACATTAAAGATGACCAGTGATGGAATGTCCATTATATGTGCCATTTTATAGACTACCTATTGCAAGTTATTAGTACAGGATATATAGTGATATTGCTGCATATTAATCCTAAGAACGTGATATATTATGTACAATGACTTACAGCAAACAGCTGGTGGGGTTCCCGTGTCAACTCCTACTCCTCGACATGTGGCTCCATAGTCCAGAATAACAGTGCATGCACATTCTTCTGGCTCTTCCTCACAGAGGCAGTGATCCAACACACAGTTATCAAAACTAGCCTGAGGATCAAGGGTTCCATGACAAGCTGCATAAGGACCAGGATCAGCACGTATTGGTGCGCAGAATGCTTCACCAGCTGCTCTTTTAGTGGGATCATCACAGGTGGCTTCTTCTGGCATCAAACATGTGCCTGTGATATTGTTTGCTCTGTACTCTGTTTCAAAGGCAACTAGGTCCCTTGTTACAGTTCCATCCATGAGTTTGAAATCGTCTCTTGCATTTCCATTACAATCGCCCAATAAGCCACACAGTTTACCAGCATATCGACCTGGTGTGCACACTGATAGATGCCATCTTCTAAACTGGATGGTAATCCCAAGAGCAGCCAATTCTACAGTTATTCCATTGGCTCTTTGGGATACAGAAATAATGGAAGTGTCAGGAACATCTTCAAATGAATGTACAAAAAGACGTCCTTGGCGGAACAGATGCAGTCTTGTGCCCGCAGCATCTATGTAGGCTTCTTCAATACACGTTGCACGTCCTCCTCTGGTACAGGCATTTGATGTTACGGAGTACACGGCAAAGGTGTCATCAACACAGTCTTTGGTGAAGATGTGTGAGCAGTGATCTTGAAGATCGTATCTACGTCTGTCGTAAGTGGTGTAATGGGGATCACCAGAAGCACTTCCATAACATCTGGGACACCTTCTTGCAGAGATACAAAGTCCATTAGCCTCGTTCAGAACAAATCCAGCTCTACAGGAGCATCCTCTGGCTTTCCCAGCAGCAGTTGGCTTGGGATTATCACAAGTTGGCTGAGGTACATCATGTACTCCAAACACTTGACCTCTGGGACAACCTACATGAATAGACAAACTAAGTGTATACAATATTATATAGAAAAGCATCTCAGAGCAAGTTCCCAGAATAATTAAATCTCCTATTGATAGATTTCAAGTAGGTTTGGATAGGCTTGTGATATACAAGCAAACAACTTTTAGTCTGTGAGAATCTTGGAATGAAGTTGAGAATGAGTGTAAGCTATGTTTAGATAGCAATTATTGTAACGCTATGTGTACTACAATTTGCCCTTACGTTTGGCATGCCATCACTTGGTATTAAGATTCTTTTTGCATGAATGTCAATTGTTCCACTTCATATACAAAAATATCGATCCACATTAGGCGGTAGTATGTATATTATAGGTATAATGACTTACTTCCATATAATGACTTACTTCCACACTGACTCTCCCGGACACACTGTCCTTTATCATTGAGCACAGTACCGTCATTACAGAAACATCCGTCCACACATACACCATCAACACCAGTAGGATTGTCACAGGAAGGAGGTACAGGTGGACCACACTTGTATGTCTGACCTCGAGGGCATGGTGGCACTGCATGTGTGGAAATAGAAGCTTCACTGCGCTGGCATGTACAAGGAACACAACTGCTACGCATTTTATAAACTGATGACAAGATATTGCTGATGGGTTCCTTAACAAACATGTTCACAGTGTGTGTGTGTGTGTGTGTGTGTGTGTGTGTGTGTGTGTGCGCGCGTGTGCATCAGTATGTGTATGTGTGTGTGTGTGCGTGTGTGTGTGTATGTGTGTATACGTGTGTGTCAGCAGACACGGATGTCTATTGAGCTACTCGGATAGAAATTTTGTGGAAGGATCCCAAACAATTACTATTCTTGTAAAAGGTTTGTCAAATGTAGCAATTGCAAATACTCACCGCAAGCAGCTGGAGGTCTTCCAGTATCAACTCCCAGTCCTCTACATGTGGCTCCATAGTCCAGAATAACAGAGCAACCACACTCTTCTCTGTCCTCCTCACAGAGGCAGTGATCTAACACACAGTTATCAAAACTAGCCTGAGGATCAAGGGTGCCATGACAGGCTGCATAAGGACCAGGATCAGCACGTATTGGTGCACAGAATCTTTCTGCATTTCTCCTTCTAATTGGATTGTTACATTCAGCCTCCTCTGGAATCAAACATGTGCCTGTGATATTGTTTGCTCTGTACTCTGTTTCAAAGGCAACTAGGTCCCTTGTTACTGTTCCATCCATGAGTTTGAAATCGTCTCTTGCATTTCCATTACAGTCGCCCAATAAGCCACACAGTTTACCAGCATATCGACCTGGTGTACACACTGATAGATGCCATCTTCTAAACTGGATGGTGATCCCGAGAGCAGCCAATTCTACAGTCATGCCATGGGCTCTTTGGGATACAGAAATAATGGAAGTGTCAGGAACATCTCCTTCAAATGAATGTACAAAAAGACGATCTTGACGGAACAGATGCAGTCTTGTGCCCGCAGCATCTATGTAGGCTTCTTCAATACATGTTGCACGTCCTCCTCTGGTACAGGCATTTGATGTTACGGAGTACACGGAAAAGGTGTCATCAACACAGTCTTTGGTGAAGATGTGTGAGCAGTGATCCTGAAGATCGTATCTACGTCTGTCGTAAGTGGTGTAATGGGGATCACCAGAAGCACTTCCGGAACATTTGGGACACCTTGTTGGAAGGATACAGAGTCCGTTAGCTTCATTCAGAACAAATCCATCCCTACAGGAACATCCTCTGACTTTCCCTTCGGTGGTTGGGTTGGGGTCATTGCAGGTTGGCTGCGGTACATCATGTACTCCAAACACTTGGCCTCTGGGACAACCTACATGAATAGAATCAGAGTTGAGATATTAGAGTTAATACTAAAGTATGGTAGAGCCTCTTGTACATTCTTTGAATTGTGGAAAACTGTTAATAATATGCTTTTATGCATGTTTCGGTGAAATTATATATCCACTTGAAACAATAGTCTTGGGAATAACTAGCTGAACTGAGATTATTAATTTTCACCAAATGTTTGGGCAGCCTACAGCTACCTAACTCAGTGGTTGCCATAGGCTACAAAAAAGGTTATTGTGATAATCTCACTTTGACTAGTGATTTCCAAGAAGATTGTCAAAATGTAATGCTACCTAGCTGTTCAAGCCTTTTCTCAACTTTAGGATGTACAGACCTCTTTAATAAAGCTGAGATCTTTGCATCAGGTCCATAAGGGAATTCCATAAACAGATTTCTAATTAATTGTAACTGCCAATCGGCAGAGTGCACATGCAGATATCAAATAATACTATGTATAATGTGTTGTTGTTGTGTATATATAACAAGAATATTTAATGCTAGCAACCACGGCTGAATGAATTTCCAAGACACAGGTCAAACTACATTACAGTTGTAAAATGAACAATTGCATTTTTTACGCAAACAGCAAATTATGTGCACGCAGTCACTTACGTCCACACAGGTTAGCCCGAACACATTGTCCATCAGCATTGAGCACAGTACCGTCATTACAGAAACATCCGTCCACACATACACCATCAACACCAGTAGGATTGTCACAGGAAGGAGGTACAGGTGGACCACACTTGTATGTCTGACCTCGAGGGCACGTTGGCACTGTGTAGAAAATAGGTGTATATTCCTAAGTATGAACTATTTTGTCATACAGAACAAGTGATTTTAGTTGACAAAACTTGTGGGATGCCTACTCAAATCACTCAGAAGACTCTGCTAAAATGAGGAATCATTACACAAATTTGTTGTAATCCTTCGACGTCTACCCTACCTCAAGATGTGGTTCATCTGATAAATAACACGTACGTCATGCAGTTTACATTTCATAAGGTTATCTTTGTGAGTGTACATGAGGTCTTTCATGAGTTCTTTGAGCATTGTGGTCGATTAAACCAAGCAGAGTTGCACAATGGGTTTAAAATTTTACCAAGTCTGGCACTTAGAATTCTTTGGTAGCCTTAAAACCATTGTTCCATTCTCGTACCTCCGGTCTGTGCAAGATCTGACCTAAAATGCCCCTTGAATACATCACTGATTCCCTGTATTCTTGCAATATTGCCCAACAAGCCTTGATTCTAAACTCTTTATTGCCTGAAGACCACTTTAGTGGTTCTCCTAGTAGTGGCAAATTTGTCAAATTTGCATAGCACTTCGATTAGTTATTTTGTTTGTTAGCTTACTTCAACTGTATTACTAACATATCAATTCTTCACTGATATATGGTAGTACCATGTGAATAAAGCTCTAAAATATATGTGAGGATGAATATGTATGACAAGAAGTGCACATATACAATGATAATACGAAATTATATGCTGAGATAACCACAAAATAAGATGGCCACCCCCTGATGCATAAGAATTGAAGGTGCTCAATTTTATCTTCGTGTGAACAATTTTGCATTAAAATTCTTCAAAAAGCTACCAAAGATGATCGAAAAGGTTTCGACCACAACTGTGGAAGCTAAAGAGTTTAGTCAAAGTCAGGTAGCAAGCCTAGAGATAATAAAGTGGTCTTTAGACAACAACAGGTATGTGAAAATTGTCATGCATGCAGTAAAAGGTAAAAGCTGAATGCAATGATTAATTGTTACTGAGGTTAACACCACACATGCATACAGACTTATTTGATATACTAAATAAACAAATGGCCCAAACACAAACTTCTAAAATACTGGTGAGTATTCTGTAGTAACTCACAGCAAACAGCTGGTAGTGTTCCAGTATCAACTCCCAGTCCTCTACATGTGGCCCCATAGTCCAGAATAACAGAGCAACCACACTCTTCTGGCTCCTGCACACAGAGACAGTGATCCAACACACAGTTATCAAAACTAGCCTGAGGATCAAGGGTTCCATGACAGGCTGCATACGGACCAGAATCAGCATGTATTGGTGCACAGAAGGCTTCAGCAGCTGCTCTTTTCATGGGATCATCACAAGTGGCCTGTTGTGGAGGATCCGCTGTACATGAATCTGTGATTCCGTCAGCTCTGTACTCTGTTTCAAAGGTGAGTAGGTTGTCTGTAACTGTTCCGTCCATGAGTTTAAAATCATCAGTTCCTTCTCCGTTACAGTCACCCAATAAACCGCACAGTTTACCAGCATAGCTACCTGGAGTGCACACACTCAGATACCACTTTCTAAACTGGATAGTTATCCCAAGTGTACGAAGATGCACAGTGATACTCTGAAATTTTCTGGCCACAGAGATAACAGAAGTATCGGGAACATCGCCCTCAAATGAATGGATAACAAAGATCCCTTTGCGGTACAAACGCAGCCTTGAACCAGCAGCATCAATGTAGGCTTCTTCGATACATGTTGGAGCACGTCCTCCTGAACAAGCATCAGATGTGACAGTGTAGACAGTGAATGTATCATCAGCACAGTCCTTAGTGAAGATGTGTGAACATCTGTCCTGGAGATCATATCTGTGTCTGTCGTATGTGGTGTAGTGAGGATCACCGGATGCACTTCCATAACATCTTAAGCTCGAGCATTTACTTGCCAAAATACACTGCCCTTCGTGGAGTGCTGTCCCCGGAGGGCATGCACAGCCAGGGGAGCATGGTTCTGGACAAGTTGGATTTGGAACGTCACAGGTTGCCACACAAGGTGCACACCTTTGGTAGTTTATCTGTCCTTGTACAGGACAGTTTTGAGCTGTAAAGAAAGAGAAAATTTAGGATATTTCATAAGTGACAAGGAGATGTAGGTAATACTGCTGCATCATAACCCTGCATGGTGTTATACAATTTCATTCTGAAATTATGGAAATAATTGATACGTTTAGCAGTAATCAAGTTATTGAATTGACGTCAAGTGAAATTTATATGTAAGATGAAAATATACTACCTCCGAATGATTTCTTTCACAGTGTAATTTATGGAACATATACTGTATACTACTAATAATGATTTATGCAGTTCACAGGGAAGCACAACCAACATGGGGAGATTTAAAATATAAGAAACAAAAAGCAATGGTTGTTATAGCAACTCACGGCATATTAATTTTTCTTGAATACTTGTGGCAAGAGCTTCAAGAGTGTTGAAGTCGGCAGCTGTGATGACATTGTCCGGCTTGCTTAAAGCTATGGTCAGCAGTTCATCTCTGTCAATGTTAGTGGTGATTCCCAAGGCAACAACATCATGCTTGAAGCGTGTGATCAAATTCACTCCATTTTGTATCAGATGGGCATCGGTGGCCCTTCCATCAGTCACAACAAACATTTTGGTTTCACAAGATCTCCGCTTGAACCTGTTCAGCACATTGGCAGCAGTGATCAGTGCCCTTCCAGTTAAGGTTCGACCACGTGTGTAAGGAAGTCTAGTGAGTACAGATCTGATTCTTACAATGTTATTTTGGAGATTCGATCTCAGAACCACTCTGTTAGCAAATTGAACAACACCTACTCTAGTGGTGTGATAATCAAACCGATTGGCCAGATGGATTAGAAATTCCTTTTGTGCTTGAAAATTATCAGCACCGATGCTGCCGGATGAATCAACAACTAACATGACATCTGTACAGGTGCACTGAGCTGTAGGGAAATTAGAATGGGAACAAGTAGTGTACATGTGTGTGTGACACATAGGTTAGTAGTGCTGGTGTGAATACTGACATACTAATGGGGAAATTAGAAGGGGAACAAGTAGAGTATGCATGGCAAATAGGTTAGGTGGTACTGGTACAAATTCAGAGATATTGCTCATTTTGACAAGTGTAATTTACTATGAAACTTATGACCACATTTCGTATGTGGAACATGTCCAAAATCCTCAAGAATCCTGCACAGATGCCTGTACAATAGAAGGAATTTGCACACTTCTCGGGCTACCGCATGTGAGCTTTGCGTGACTAATAGCATTAACCCCTTATCTACCGATGACCACATTTGTGGCGCATACTTTAGACACCCCTGAAATACCGCGAGTATGCAAAAGCGGCCGATTCTCGCGAGTTTGGTACCAATAGATAGCTCTGGTCAATCTGAACGCAGGTAGGTTATGTCAGATTCGTGGTTGCAAAGGGTATCTTGTGGTTTTGACAGGTATGCGATTAAATCGTCACGCCCAATACAAATTATCACGTTCTTACCGTGTGACCATCTCGCTAATATTCAAGATTTGAATGGTTGCACCATCAATAGAAGGGATTCCGGCCGACCAAGTTAGCAAATGGATGGTAGTAAACTCTAAACTTGCAAATTTGCGAGCGATCGAGCTTCAAAAGTTCTGACTTGCCTTCGAAGTTATGATCGTATGTACTGCGTATAAATTAGCCTCTCTACACTCGAGAACACGTGAGGAACATGTGACCAAGGCTAGAGAAGAACTCTTGTCCATAAGAAAGTTATGTCCAAAAACGCGGTCGAGCAAACTTTGGTCTGTATGTTTGAAACTACGTCAGATTATCCCTTAAAGACCGAACTTCAAATGCTGGTTATGGGGCGACTGTAGACCTTTTCGTTCAGTTTATGTCAAGCCGTTTGCTGTTACTACCGTACTTTTAAAGCAGAAATCCGTAGACATAACAGCGGGGGGATGGACTATCGTTCTCCCATAACCAGAAAAGTAAGATAAGGACATGTTGAGTCTTGTGAATTGACTTGTGTGCTCAAACTCGGAGGTTTTCTCGACCGCGTTTTTGAATCTTTACTATTTTTATATGGTGACGGAAAATCGGTCATACAGAAATTTCAGAGCATTGTTGGTTGCTTTATGTACATATGCATAACATATGAAGGTTATACTCGCTGTTTGTGTTGTTTTTTGGGGCTTAGCATCTACAAAAAGTTAAAACAAGGCCTTGAATTCGAGATGTTCGAAAGCGGCCGCCATTTTGTTTTATGGCAAATCTGGACATAACTTACCTGCGAATGTAACGGTCTATTTTGTATGGCCATACTACGTATTATATCAATACAAAAGAGGCTGTTATATAACAGAAAAACGCACATGTTGGCGAAAAAACTCAAGAATACGGAGAGTTTACAATAATTATGCCAACATAAAACGGCTTCGCTTTCTCACAGACACATAAGTGCAGTTTTAAGCTCTTCTTTTGTTGTTTTGCTTAGCCGTATGTTCAGTACGAAAACATGACATGTTGCTGGAAGATATGAGGTTGCTAAAGTACCAATTTCGTTAACATTTAAGGGCACTTTCGGCTTAACCATTGCACGAAGACGAGGTTGGTTCAACTGGTGAAGTTAGTGCCTTTTATTCAAGTTTACTGCAATAAGAGCAACTTTTAAGCCTTTCAGAGCGAAATTTATTCCTTTAGTTAGCATTTTGAATTTGTGCGTACAGAATCTGAGCAGGTTAGAAAAGAACTTAGCGGTTGTGATAGGATTCGTATTGTGCAACGATTAGGATACAGGACAGTATGCCAGGGTGTTGTCTCCACAAAGAGAAGACTAGCGTGTATTGCAACAGCTCATCACGAAGAAACAGACCAATATTGCACTCGTACATGGTTCTTTTACTGAATAAACTTTTGCGCCACAAATGTGGTCATCGGTAGATAAGGGGCTAGCGGTAACAGAAAAACGCGGTAGGTAAAAGGTTAAGGTGCGCAGCCAATGCGTAACGTCATTTTAATCTTATGAGTAATCTTCTTTTATGTCACGTGCTTGTCAAGTGACAAAATGGCGATGAAGAACTTCCAGATTAGTTAGATCTTCACAGGACAGACAAGCCACAAAAGATTGAAAATATTGCATTTAAAGATTGGTTAACAAAATTGTCCAAAAAGGTTTGCTGAGTGTCTGCCTTCATTTAGCTTGTTCAGGAGCAAATAACTTTCTCTTGGTACATCAGGAAGCAGGTGTCGGTATTTTCTTGGTCATATTTTCTTCATAATGAGTCCTAGTTTGATCACATTGTTAATTTATTGATTTTGATAATTTAATCAATTGCAATTTTCTCGCAATTGTGGATTATAATGAGATATATATGATGCGCTAAGGGTAGCTATAGAAAGTAATGGAGAGAATCATGTGGTATGGACGCATAGGGTGCACAGTGACCATGATGCAATTTGATGCAATTTTGGCGCACACGGTACACAGTTGTTAATGTATATACTTTCTTATATTAATTTTGGTGAGAAATATTATGCATTACAATTAGTAAATGGACACATGCCACACAAATTGATTCGCTTAAGCTCACTATTTCCTTCAAAAATAAAGGCGCAAGATATGGGTCCAATAAAATTTTGTTTGGGTCATAATTCGTACACCAAATTTTGTTTTCTTCAACGAAAATGCTAACCCTAAATGGTATTACAATGGCATTAGTGAAGACATGATAAGAGCCCATTATTAACTTTCTCCAATCTCATTTTCATGAGCTAAACGAAATCAAAGTATAAAGAGGCCAGAGGTTGCAGCAAGTATACAATAGAAGATTGTGTGTCTGCTTCATAAATAGCTTACATAGTACTTAATCCCAGAACAGAGACCACAAATGTAAGCAGTAGATCCACTAAAATAGGTCTCTCACACACACTTATATGCACACACACACACACACACACACACACACACACACACACACACACACACACACACACACACACACATACACACACACACACACACACACACACATGCATGCTATTCTAACCATCAAAAATACCTTCCACATGACTGTGTCCGAGAACACAGATCATGAAGATGAGTAACAGACCCACACAATGGGCTTTCATGGTGCCTGAGAGTAATTGGATTGTCTGCTTAAGCTATTGAGGTTCGCATGTGCAGAGGACTTTGGAATCTTCGTTACTTGTTAGATTTGGTTGCTCCTGCAGATCTTGTGACTGCAAGTGCTGTTTTATATGCACTGTCCTTTACTGCAGCTACCATGTTTGGAAATCCTTACTATACAGCCTATTATATGTGGGGCTTGCTTTGCAATTAGTGTATGTCACATACCGGGACTGGTGTCGACTACACTTCATCACCAGGTACACCAGATGTGAAGTTAACTACACAGCATTTGCCACACTTAGGTCTGTGCTAGCTTTGCCAGACGCATATGTTGTTTGGTAGCACTGTATAAGGAGCTCTTAAGCTTAGCACACTTTGCATTGGCCATGGACTGTTTACTTCACATTCCCAGACTGGTGATGAGTGCCGTCATCAGTATTGGAAACAAAAGTATGAACATCAAGTATTCCAATTAAGCTTGTGGTAGTTTGGCCAAACTGTATAGACATGTTAAATCACTAATGTTGGGTCTGTGTGGTCTGCATACCTGCGATGACAATGGCTACATATCATCACTAGGAACTAGAGCTATGAAGATAAGAAAGTCACACTTGCTACACTCAGGTCTGTTTTAGGTTTGTTAGACAAATGTGTGGCCACAAAGTATAATACTTATTCAATAAATATTTGAATTCTTCACATATTGTGTGATATGAAGAGTTTACATCACCATTTGGCTCTTCTGGAATGGGAACTAGAAAAGTCAAGATAACAGTGTAGCAATCACTTCCACATGACCAGGTTAACACTGCTGTTTGGAATGCGCAAGTTTGCTATGATATACGGCAGTAAGCTGTCAATGTGGTAGGTCATTATAGAATTCACAACCTGTATGGGAGAGTAATTTTTGCAAAAATGGCTGCCAAACGTTAGTGAAGAATTGTAAGGCGTACAGCTGCCTTTTATTGTTCCTGGAGCACAGATGTAGCTTGACATTGATGTGATCATTGGCAATCCAAGGGTGGTGAACGATTACAGAGAAATAGACATGCACAGTGAGCTTCAGAAATGACGTGGCTGCCTGCACCCCTCCTGTAAAACTCCTGCATCCCTCCCGCATTCCTCCTGCATCCCTCATGCATCCCTCCCGTATAACTCCCACATCCCTCCCGCATCCCTCCTGCATCCCTCATGCATCCCTTCTGTATAACTCCCGCATCCCTCCCGCATCCCTCCTGCATCCCTCATGCATCCCTCCCGTATAACTCCAGCATCCCTCCTGCATCCCTCCTGCATCCCTCCTTGGTCTTCTGTCAGAAGGTTGAAATGTTTGTTCCAACAGTCCATCATCTTAACTATGTCCATCATAATACATATTGCAAAAACGTGCATGAGAAAAACATCTTTAGTAGACACAACACAACCAAACAACCTTACAAGACTCAACACTCAGGTTATTGTAACATGCTTTCCCCTCAATAGCTATGTTGGCAGCTTCAATTGTATGGAGTAGTTCCAGCAATGCATAACTTGACCATTTATGGCAGGTTTATAGCATATTTTCCCAACTAAAGATAAACTAATCATTATCCACAAATTTGACCATGACAACTTCACTACAAGGGCCATTTTGTTGGTTGTTAGTATTAAAATCAGTGAGGAAAAACACTAATCAAAGTTGGTAACTTCAGTGTAAAGGTAATAATTTCCTTATGGAAGCTGGTGTGGGTTTGAAACTTAGTACACAAACTGACCACATTCTAAGCAACATGTGTATGTTTTAAAAAACAATAATAATTATTTGTGGTCATGGCTCCAATTGTCAATTTTTTTTATGACCAAACACAAAACATCTGTATAGTTCCCTTTCAAGGATATCAATAGTATAATCTACATATAAGCAAATGCTAGCTCAACTGTTTTATCTTGTCCAAATTGCACACAAATTCAGGTGTCCGGAATTGTCTCTTATGTTTCACCGTATAAAATGTAAACAATAATACTGTTACAGGCTATGATACATACCCTGTAGCCTCTAAACTCAGACACACAGTAGGGTTTGGGAAAAATGTTAGATTATGAGGTTGGCAAATTACAGTCTATACCTCACAAGTTAGCCGGATTAGGAGAGAGTTGGATTATATAGGTGGCGGATTACAGAGGTTTCACTGTATTCACAGGTATAACATGTTCAAATTCTGTAAACAGAAGGGCGTTGTGTGGTTTACAAAGGAATTCAATTGAATAATATCACATTTTACTAATGTGCATGTGTTAGACACAAGAATGTTATGAAGTCGCTTGCAATATAGGCCTTCTTGTTGTCAAACAGAGGAGAATTGTATCGAATATAGTAATAATCGGCACATGTAGTGTTTTCAGGAAAGTTCTAATGGTTATTAGTTTGTGTTAGAAGGAGTATCGATTTCACCGATCGTTACCTTTGGTTAGTGACGTCATCATATCACGTGACTACCTTGTGACACATGGTGAGAGAGAGACGTTTTCAATGTCTGAGATTCTTTCAAATACCCTGTCATCTGAACAGTTGTTTAGAGGAGCCACATCACAGGAGTTAGATCACGATGGGTAAAACTAAATTCTCACTGCTGTCGATTTTGATAGCATGCTCCATTCCTGACATGTGCGCAAGTTTGTGGTTTTACTCTGTGTCAAAAACAACATTTTGATGGACATCTCAAGAACGAAAGAGAATGGTAATTTCAACAGCGGTGAAAATTTAGATATTAATATCACAATGCTCTTGACAAAGTATGGCTGCTCTTACGCAGGTGTGTTATGTCCGAATCTAGCCATAAGTGTAACATTATACGGTTTCACTCAATGAATTTCATTATAGCGCTAACTGCATGGGTTTATTATGCGCAGATAGCGAGATTTTCGTAATGACATCATGCGCAAACTGGATGTATACGCGAGAATATGAGAAAGATGTTCGGACTCCTTCGTAGAACATGTGACAACATGTGACTGCAGTCTAAAGAAGAGAAATACTCGAGTGGAAATTTTCTTTCAAAATCGCGGTGGTAAAAATCTCGACTCGAAGCAGCGGCAATAGTGCCATTGGGTTCCCAATAGTCCAAACCGCGGTGAAAGATTCCTGGAGCTTTGTACCTTCTACCGTTCAAGTTATGTCCCGTGTTTTGTGATTGGAGACCTCCAAAAACAATGGAAACCCCTGGACATAACAGCCGTGCTTTGAGCTACCGGGCTCCAGGAATCTTTCAGGGCACTTATGTATCTAAGGAGTCGTTTGAACCTAATGGCCTAATAAGAAGCTGAGATTTTTACCACCGCGATTTTGCTTTTTTGTCTTTTCAACAGTAGCTGAAGAAATTGCATGTAGTGGGACGTTTGACTTGCAGATTGTCTTAAAGAGAACACCAACATCATGTCAATATGTTTGTAATATAGAATAGTAGGTTCATGCCAATATTACCCATTGCAGAAAGCAAAAACTGGAGGTTAAATTTAGTGCCTATGAAGCGTTGGCCATTTTGTGTTATGTCCAAAATCGGACATAACTCACCTGTGTAGCAATGGTTAACATGACCAGGTTATGCAATGAAATTATTTTTAAGATCCAAATCTGTGGTCGTTGTTTTTGGCTTTGCAAAGTATTGAGAACAAAGTTAAGTGAACTGTTGTAGCACTAAATAGTCATATCGATGTGTTGTATGCTTTTTGTGCTCCATAAGTACATTAAACGGACGAAAAGTGGGGGGTGATTTCAGCCAACTTTGGGGCGGCCATTTTGCTAACACAGCACATGTTGCACATGTCACAACTACATTTGCAAAGTATATGTGTGAATACAAACACATTGTATGCAAGCAGCAGCGTGATACTATTAAGCCCTCGTACAAAGTGTGGTTCTTGGTTCACTTAGCCCTGTCTCAGCACAGTAAACCTCATGGGCCAAATTTGATAAAAATCAAAGTGAGCTTTGCTTGACAGCACTTCAAAGGGCTTGTGTATTTACATTCTTTAGAGTGTGGTATTCTTAATGCATTCACAGAATTCTTCATGAGCCCCAGAGTGGCGTGGTAGCAGCCATTCATGTGTCATATTTGTGCGAAACTCTCTACTCCTTAGTAACTTCCACTTCCTTAAGACAAAGGAATCCATTATTCCACTGATCTTTTGTTGCCATGGAAGTGCCATTCCAAGAGTGCTGAAGTATTTACTCGTTCGTCATGCATAGTGTCGTAGGATCTGCTAAGGATCACCTCACATTCTGATATCCATGGACGTGCATAACGCCACATACTGGCTTCATCTGCTGCTTCATTTGCGCATTTCTATCGAGTGTCACAGGCAAAAATGGCTGCCTGAGCACAATCGCAAGGCTAAAATGCAAGTTGATTTTCTTTGCAAAAGGCTGTATTTTTGTGGAGATAGTTCTACAGATGACGTATATATTTTCATATGATGTGATTTAAATTATTATAATGCAAATATTTAATTAGATCATCATTTATGCCACTTTTAACCTTTTAACGGCAGCGTGTTTCTGTCATCGCTAGACCCTTAACGACCCTTAGCCACTACGTTGGCTCAAATATTTAGAAGATTCGTTTGGTTAGGAAAATTGCTGAAATTGTGTTGTTTCCACCGTATTAATCATGTCTGTCCTCAAGACACTCTCTTTTGTCTATTTGAGCATGGATGCTACTACAGTTCGTGATTTTATATAAGGTTCTTTTGTAAGAGCATAAATGTGCATTATTTTCGAGTTGTCTAGTGTTGGGCGCTTGAAACATTTCGAGCGGTGATTGTACGATACGAACCTTAGGTTGATTTTTAAGGTTTAAAGTACACACCTGTCTTCAAGGGAGACACTTCTGTGAAATGAATGAGAAGAAATTTTAGTTCTGTGTGTGACGGAAATGGAAAAGAACAACATATTCGTGCATGAAAAGTTATGAGGGGAGTTTTGTTCCACTCTTTGCTGCACTTTGCTTCGATATTGATCAAACAAAGGCAAAATACGATACTACATCCAAGAAATAATGCATTGTTTCAGTGATCAACTTTTGGCGGAAGCCATTTTTGTTTGTATAACTTAGTAATCTGTTTGTATAACTGCGTACTAGTGTGTACAATTACGTTTCTCGTAAAATATATTTGACTTAATATACACTCGTACAGCTATGTATGACTATACAATTTGGCCTGGCAACTACATAGACAATGCCCATCCTGCCATGCTAACTTTTGTGGCAATTGCGCAACTTTCACAGCCCGCAGTATACTTGTTGTGATAAGCCACTTAACCCTTTATCGTGGATGAGCCACTATAGTGGCTCTCGCGTGACCAATCCCTGTTGTGGGCTAAATGGCGAAATTGCGTAACCGTAGTCGTGGAAAAGCCACTATAGTGGCTCCTTCTTTTTCAAGCATTTTCGAAGCGAATTCCATTGCTTTCGGTACATTTAACAGTTTTAAAGCTCCCCAAGCTTATAAGAAACACAAATGAATACTTAACTAAAGGAAATTGCACACTAACTTGGAATAGATCGAAATCTAAGGATATAAAAGTTCCGTCGACGGGTGAAAATACTCACTGTTCGAACAGCTTACTTTCACCACAGAAAACGTCCAGAAGTAGCGCAAATCCACTGTGGGGTACCAAACAAGCCCTAAACGAGTAGTTCGTCCAATTTCAGCTGAAGGTAAAGCCCTGGCACTTGAGGCAGCGAGTAAGGAAACTATCGTGCGAATTCCGTCGAACGATGGAATTTCTTCCTGATTTTTGGCATCATTTCAAAGGATTACTCTTCAGAGGGTACGAAAAGGTACAGTTGCAAGCAGTAACAAGGTGCAAGAGCTTGTAACTCTTCGTTTCGCCAAGAACCTCATTTCGACGAAACAAATTCTTCGTAAAACATAGCATAATTCCGCATATCATTGTATAATCGCCGCATAACACAGTATTTTAGTTCTTTTTTGTACTATTTTCTATTTGTTATAACTTCGTTGTAATGTGCACCACAGCGCTTGAATTGCTGGCATGTGCCTTTATCACCACACGTAGTCTGCATATAAAATTTGAACTAATTTCGCTAAGATACGCTGATCTCCCACAACTACTAGTTGAGCCACTATAGTGACTTTTCCACGATAACGCGTTTTTTGCGGGCACTTTTGTTCCACGATAATGGGTTAAATGGCTAACAGTCGTTAAAAGGTAATATGCTGTGCTAAGACTTGGTTAAAAGTACGGTTAAACCTCAGTGTGATTAACCTTTTCACGTCCGTAAGCCACTTTAGTGGCTTATGATAACAAGTATACTTCCCGTCCGTGAGATGCGAAAGTTGCGCAATAGCTATGAAACTTATATGGTTGGATAGAGCATTAAAAGTATAGTTAACAGGTCAAGTTTTATGCAGATATACTGTTGTAGAACAACGTACTAATACAAAAAGAAAAGTATTAAAAACGCAATTGCATACACTTACACGCAATTATCCAAATAGTTTACAAAGTTATACAAACAAAAATGGCGACCGCAGAATTAGTTGAGTCTGTAGGTTACTATTTCTTAGCTATATTCTGGCGAGTGTGGTATATTCTGAAGCAAGGAGTGGGACAAAGGGGTATGGGTACCTCAGCGCAGCAGTCACTACAACAGTAGATGGTCCTCCTTCGTTCGGTGCACTCGCGGTATTGGAGCTTGTCGACATTCTTCGATGGGAAGTGTCTTCCTTGGAGGCGGGCGGCAGGTGGTGCCTAAGACACGGCAGGCCTCTTCCTAGAGTTGTGACAGGAGATGAGATGCTGTGCTACGGCGAGAACAAACTCAATATGGGTGAGTTTCTTCGTGTGGGGAGTAGTGTTGTAGATGATATACGCGTTAGTGATTGTTGTGTCCAATAAGAAGTAGTATATCCGCATCCACCACTTGTTTGACTTCCTGCTACATGAGTAGGCTCTTCGTAGTGTGTCAAATGTGTCTACTCCACCCATGAAGCGATTGTAAAGACGAATTGCTTCAGGATAGGGAATTTGAGCTCTTGTGCCATCTTTATTGCACCTAAGCACCGTAGATCGCTTGTTGGGGTCCACTATATTGTTGATGAGGGAAACTCCTTTGTTATCTTTCCAAAGAAGACACTGAATGCCATCTACCACAGTAGATCTGGTATCACCTCTAGCCATCTCCTTACTCAGCTGTTGTACTTTCTTCAATTCCACAGGCCACCCTCTTCTATTTACCCTCATAGTGCCAATCATGTAGGTGCCTTTTCCTGCCAATTTCTTGCACAAATCCAGACTACTGAAAAAAATTGTCCATGTAGACATGGTGGTTTCTCAGGTACAGGGGCTCCATCAAATTCTGCACTACCCTCGAGGAGAGTGAATCCTCTACACTGTGGCTGGTGTCATTGGCTGCGCCTGTGTACATGTTGAAGTTGTACACATAGCCATTGGTTGCATCACAAATGCACCACATCTTGTAGCCATGCTTGACAGGCTTTAAAGGCATGTACTGCTTCATGGAGCTTCGGCCTTTGAAAAGAATCATGGCCTCATCCACCGAGAGCTGTTGATGCGGTTGGTAGCAAATTTGGCTGTTGTTACGAATACGCTCCAGCAAAGGTATAACCTTGTACAGCTTGTCAAACTGTGGTGATGATCGGTCTGGGGCAGCGGAGTTGTCGTTTAGGTGGAGATGGCTCAACAGTGATCGAAACCTGTGCCTCGACATGCCCGAAGTGATGCCTGGGGTATTCAGTAGTGGGTTAGTATTCCAGTAGTCATACATAGATGGTAGATATACTATACCCATAGCCAATTGTATACCTACCAATGACTGTACTTCTTTCTCACTTGTTGTCACCCATTCTGCAGTTTGCTTCTGCTGTGCATAGAGGTTGGATTGATCAGCAATGCGCTGAAAGGTGTTGTCACCCCAGATCTTGCAGAAGAACTCATAGGGATGACTGCTTCCATCAAGTGTGTCTTGGATGATCGGGGTTGGGCCTGGGATAAACTGAAATGGATCAGTTGCAGAACTGATTGGCGAAGACACTGGCATAGTATGGCTGGCACTGGGTTGCAGTAAAGTGGGAGGCTCAGAAGTTGTGCATGTGCTGGTTTGAGGATGTGAACCAACTTGATTGTCAATCTCTTCAGGTGTGTTGCTTTCCTGCATGTTTGCGATGTCACTATTGATGGATGTATTCTCTTGTGTAGGCAATGGAGTGTGTGATGTCTCGTCCACTTGGTCTTCAACATGTGTCTCTAGCTCAAACCTTTCAAGTGGATCCTCAGATGCATGCAGTCTGTGAAAGCTCTCCTGTAGACCTACTTGATCATCATTGAACAAGTCATCATCAGAATCTTCCCAGTCACTGTCCTCAGCCTAACTTTCACCATTGACTACTTTCAAAACTTTATCAAAATTGACTAGTTTTGCCATTTTCGTTGATTGTATTCGTGTCTGTAGTGAAAGGGGAGCATTATTGCGTGGTTTACGTGTTATTGGGGCTGCCAAGTATACGACGAACACCAGGATTCGCATTCGTACGACTATTAACAGATTTACAACGTACGGGCACACGTACAAGCATAGTACGGTCAAAATTTACAACCCACCGTATTGATTTCGGTTCTGGATCAACTAGCAGGCAGAGATTCCCGGTTCAGAACGTGGAGATTAACGACAGCGAGGTCCACAAGACCATCTCCTTGATTTACGGCTACAGGATTGACCTCAAAGGGACATTGCTTGTATTGTTGCATGTCTAACTGTGTCTTTGATATGTGAAAGTGTATTTCAGTAAATTTTGTTACCGCATTTGAAAGTTTACCGTGCATATGTACAGTAGCTAAGTACGCCTACCGTTTTCAAGGCCATTGTGCACAAAAGCCGGAGATGAGTTTCCAATAGCATAATATGCCCTCAAAACACTGATTCTTCTGCAACCCAAGCGAAAGATGTGTAAACACCTGGCAGTGATGTCATTGACTAGCCAGCAGGTCGCTCAAAGAACACGTGATATACCCTCTAAATGTGTCCCAATTGTATTACATTCCTCACAACCGCTTAGATGCCCACTTTACCTTGGATTCAGACATAACATACCTGTGTAGGGCTAGACAGGCATAGGGCTGGATGGGCATAGGGCTAGACAGGCATAGGGCTAGATGGACATAGGGCTAGACAGGCATAGGCTAGACGGGCATATGGCTAGACGGACATAGGGCTATATGGACGGTCATAGGGTTAGGCATACAGGAGGCTAAACTGGCATAGAGCTAGGCAGAATTTTCTTGGACTGGGTGGATGCATCGTGCAATGCACCCAGTCCAACCAATTGCTGTATACCCCAATGTCAGTTCAGCCCTGAGTAGCAACCATCCCTACCTTGTTTCAGTGCTTTTTGTAAAATTTGCAATCATCCCTACGTCCATTTTCTTTTCTACATGTTTGTTTAATAGTAATCTTATTAGTAACAATAACCATACACTTAAGGCCTCCCTATTCTAGCTGAAGCTTCACAGTTGTAAACTGATCCCCACTGCTTGCTTCGATCCTCTTCTGCAACACAATCACAACTCTAAGAATTTGTAAAATGTGGAACGAAACCTGTGAAGGACTAAATGTTTATTTCCTTGTTCTTTTGTTGTCATGGAAGTCCCATTCCTAGACTGCTGAAGTATGTACTTCCTCAGATGTCCATGGTCTAAAGGTGGGCAGGTAAGGATCACACCACTTCACAAAATGGGATGCACGCAAATGTACACGTGTTGAGATGTATGGCTTCAATACTTCAACACTTCACTGCAGGTGGGTACACAACACAGATATGGGTACTCAACACAGATATGGGTAGCATTTTGTAATACACACCCATCCACCCGAATACTGTACACACACATCCACCCACATACTGTACACACCCATCCATGTACACACCCATTCCCATCCATGTACACACCCATTCACCCACATAATGTACACACCCATTCACCCACATACTGTACACACCAATCCACTCAGTTCTGGTACACGTGCACCAATCAACCCATATCTAGTACACACTAATCCACCCACATACTGTACACACCCATCCATGTACACACCCATTCATCCACATACTGTACACACCCATTCACCCACATATTGTACACACCCATCCACCCACATACTGTACACACCCATCCATGTACACATCCATTCACCCACATACTGTACACACCCATTCACCCACATATTGTACACACCCATCCACCCACATACTGTACACACCCATCCATGTACACATCCATTCACCCACATACTGTACACACACATCCACCCACATAATGTACACATCCACCCACATAATGTACACACCCATCCACCCCCTCCAGTACACATCAATCCACCCACATGTAGTACACACCCATCCACCCACATACTGTACACATCTACAGTACATACTTACAATACTCTTAAACAGTACATAACTATAGTGCATACCTACAGTACACACCTACGTACAGTACAGCTCCAGTACACATCTCTAGTTCACACCTCTGGTACACACCTCCAGTACACACCTCCAGTACACACCTCCAGTACACACCTTCAGTACACACCTCCAGTACGCACCTCCGGTACACATCTCCAGTTCACACCTCTGGTACACACCTCTAGTACACACCTCCAGTATATACACACCTCTGATACACACCTCCAGTTCACGCCTCCAGTGCACACCTCCAGTACACACCTCCAGTACACACTTCCAGTACACATCTCCTGTACATAACTCCAGTACACATCTCCAGTGCACACCTCCAGTACACATCTCCTGTACATACCTCCAGTACACATCTCCAGTGCACACCTCCAGTACACACCTCTGGTACACACCTCCAGTACACACCTCCAGTATATACACACCTCCGATACACACATCCAGTTCACGCCTCCAGTGCACACCTCCAGTACATACCTCCAGTGCACATCTCCGGTACACATCTCCAGTGCACACCTCCAGTGCACATCTCCTGTACATACCTCCATTACACACCTCCAGTGCACCCTTCCAGTACACATCTCCTGTACACACCTCCAGTACACATCTCCTGTACACACTTCCAGTACACATCTCCAGTGCACACCTCCAGTACACACCCCTAGTACACACCTCCAGAACACACCTCCAGTACACACCTCCAGTACACGCCTCCAGTACACGCCTCCAGTACACACCTTCAGTAAACACCTCCAGTACATACACACCCACCAGTAGACATCTCCAGTAAACACTTCCGGTACAAACCTACAATACCCACTTCTGGTACACACCTCGAGTACACACCTCCAGTATATGCACACCTCTGGTACACACCTCCAGTACACACCTACATAATATACACACCTCAAGTACACATAACCAATACTTTTTCTCAATCATATGTGACCGTCTATGGGAAAAGGGGTCAATTCGCGGTTATTAAGTAAGCGCAAAACGTGCAAAAATTCATTTTCCTTTGGGTCTGGGCGGATTTTCGTTTATTTCAAAATTCGATAGCAATACACTTGATATATGACTTCACAAAGTTTGAATTGAATTCGCACAGTAGTTTTTGAGAACGAGGGTGATCTTTAACCTTATGCGATGACGCCATCTTGATTTACAGTGCGATTTTGGCATACTACAGAGTCATCACTGATTACTAGAAGTTAGTACAAAACTGCTTGTTTCTCACGCATGACCATTGCATGTGGCTGATAAACAAAACATGCTATCTCCGTGATCTTTTGTGACACGAACATGAACGATCAATCATTGGATTCCTCGCAGAATATGCTTCAAAATGATGTGTAAATCGAGTATTTGACCAAAACCGTGAAGTGCGCCCCTTTCCCCATAAACGGTCACATATTATTATTAAGCCTGTAGGGTTGGAGTTAGCGTTAGGGTTAGGGTAACCGTAGGGTTACTTTTCCTTTTCTTACGCAGTAGTAATGATCAAATGAAAGGAAATGAGAAACCTACAATATATTTTAAAGGATGGCATAACAATGTATGAGTTTGATAATACGCATGTATGTTATCAGTGGTACTTTTTAGTGGCTGCCTGTGGCAGCCCCTATATTGTTTTCATTTGGACTTCCGGTGTGTAACGCTTGTCCGATATATATATATATATATATATATAATATGGACTTGAAGAAAAGCCTTATAATAGAGAATTTATATAATAGTAATAGAGAAGCATGAATTTATACAGGAATGAGTTATAGGAATTGTTTTGAAAACAATTGCCAAATATGGCAATTGTTTTCAAAACAATTGTCCAGTTACAATAAACAGTATGTTCAATGAATGTTCAGCTGTGCACTTACCCTCCAAACCTTTGCAAGTGATTCGAGTGCGTGGGGCGGCAGCCCCCACGAGTTTTTAACTCGAATTACTTGTTGCCATAAAACAAAATAGCTGCCGTTTCCAAATGTCTGGAATCAAATGCCTTTGAGAATTAACAAGCTTGTTAAGAAAGGGTAAGACTAACTTTTCATCGTAGCGCCTCTTAAAAGCTTGTTCCTTTCGTTTTATGTGCACATGTTTGTGAAATATTTTCCTCAAAAGACCAGAAAAACTTGCACATCTTCGGAACAAAGTGGAATTTCTTAAGGCGCTACGGTGAAAAGTTAGCTATCGTTCCAAAGAACTCTTTGCCGTAGATAGCTTGTCTCCATACAATCTTTAAATACAGCACGTTTTGGGAGGAAGTTAAAATCGTATACTTCATATCAGTTCAAAATTTCCCCTTCAATACGTTCTTTTGAAGCCAACAAAGTGGAGAAATAGAGAGTTAAAGAGTTCAAATAGAGTCTTTTTCCTTCGCCTTTCCATATTATTCACTGTGAAAGAAGAAAAAGGGGGTGTATTTGTGACAAACTTTTTGCGGTGGCCATTTTGAAATTTACCTCAATGTATACATAACTCACCTGCGAATGGGGAAAATGACTATCACAAAATTACCAATTTTTTGGTGTTATATTTTGCTGTATATTACCACTTACCTGGAGGGTTTGAAAATTTTCGGCTAAAGACACAAATTGCCTTTCCCGCAATTGGAAATGGCATTCAAATGGGTTGAAACTTACATTGATACTTAGCAAATTCTATGATCTTTCCAGATATTGCTTGCACTTAGCAATATAACTGATCTGAGAACTTTTATAAAGAAAGATAACACTTTGGGAGCCAAATTCGGTGGAAAAATGCAATAAATTATATTGCTTCATGTAAGCAGAAAATCAAACAAGTATGCAAAGTCCAAATATCGAACAAAAGGAACTTTTAGGATGCTTCTAATTCAAGAAAAGTGATTTTCTATCAACCTATTAAAAAGCGGCCATTTTTCGTGATGCAAAATAATTACATAATGGCATTTACCTATTTCCTTGAGCCAATGGTTGGTTTAGGCGAATAAACAGTTGTAAGTTGTTTTTTCAAATTATTTTAGTTGTCGTAAAAGTAGGTATTCCACAATTTAACTCCATACATGCATGCAAGAATTGCTACGTCATAGTAAATCTGTGATGACGTACGATGTTTTGTTTATAGTATAATACAATATAATCCAAAAATAACCCATAGCATACACAAGGACACTACATTAGTGCATGTTTAAATATCGTATGCTCTTTAGTTTCACAGGGTATAATAGTCACGGTATTGGCGGATTGGTACTTGAATTTTGATCAGGCTCTTGTGCAATGGCAAAACATAGCCGTCTGAAAATTAATATAAAAAATGCGAAAATTGATAAAAGCCAAAATCCACGAAATATACACCCTGCGACAATTAGAGTGCATGCGGTACTTGGAGTTTAGCACATCAGCCTAAGGTATGAGGTATAAGGGTATTGATGTCACATGAATTCATATAAGCTCCATGCCAGAGAGACCTGGCTAGCAGTTGTCTAGCAACAGGAAGTTACTTCAAGCATACTGCATTCTTTTCCATTTCTACTCAAACAGCATGTGTACCTGCGTAGTCTCCATGGCAATATACAGCAATAGAACCTTATAATGGCTGATTGCATTCATGTGGAAATGTCATGGCAACCGTATATTTGGTTCATATGTTGTGTATTCACTCCAAGTGCATGACTCCGAGTATCCATGGTAACCTTTAACAGTCACAGGTAAAGAAAGGTGCAAAAAGATTTAATTGGCAGCCCTGTGAAGAAGCCTTCTTGGTTTAGAGGTCTTTAGGTGATAGTATAGGATAGGATAAGCTTATTTACTCAGGGGCACTCAATGGCTGCTACACTAGGCAGTACAAACAACATGGAAAAAGAAGGGAAAAAACAAGTAATTCGAGTTAAAAACTCGTCGGGGCTGCCGCCCCACGCACTCGAATCACTTGCAAAGCATTGGAGTGTAAGTGCACAGCTGAACATTCATTGAACATACTGTTTATTGTAACTGGACGATTGTTTTGAAAACAATTGCCATATTTGGCAATTGTTTTCAAAACAATTCCTATAACTCATTCCTGTATAAATTCATACTTCTCTATTACTATTATATAAATTCTCTATTATAAGACTTTTCTTCAAACCCATATTATATATATATATATATATATATATATATATATATATATATATATATATTATATATATCGGATGAGCGTTACACACCGGAAGTCCAAATGAAAACAATATAGGGGCTGCCACAGGCAGCCCCTAAAAACAATTTGAACAATTACATTTGAACATTTGGTGTGTAACATTAGTCTGACATTACATAATATAGACTTGACGGAAAGTTTTATAATGGAGAATTTGTATTATAATACTGGAGAGGTATGAATGTCCACAGGAGTGTCTAATTATTGTGTCCTATGGATGTTCAGCAGTAGCAGTTACTCTGTTAATGCTTTGCAAGTGATTCAAGAGTGTGGGCAGAAGCTCCCACGAGTTATTAACTCGAATTCCTTGTACAGTTCAATAATGATACAGTATAGTTTAAAGTTAACGCTTCTGTTAACTTACACTGGAAAAATTTACAGGTTATAAGTAAACGGTTAACTGTTAATTGTTAACTTCTAACTGGTACCGTACACGTACAAACTTTTGCGGGATGAAACTTTTGCAGATCTCATGGATGGGAAGCCATGCGCAAAAATTTTAAGCCCATGAAAGTTTGGGTAAAGTGCTTGTGCAGTGACCAAAATGTCCGTCAACAGAACAAAATTGTTCAGAAGCACATCAGCACCTTCATTTGTTTGTTTAGGCTTTAATCCGGAAAAAGAGGGAGTTAAATTAAAGATAAAGAGAGGCAGGACTAAAGGGGGATCTGTGAAAATAAACCGAGAAAAATATGAAAATCAGCCATCCGCGAAAGTTTCATCCTCATCCTGCAAAAGTTTGTACTTGTACGGTATGTAACAACTACTTGTGATGTAGCTGATGATATATGGAATGGAAAGTCACCATTTTGTTTATTCTGGAAAACTTATATATTGTGAAGATTTTGTCAGCGCATTGCAAGCAATGTATCATTATTCTCAATAGTAACTCCTTCACCAACTTGAATGTTCCCACTTGCACCTGCCCTTCTAACCACCTTAGACACTGATTCCAAATACCATATCCTCGCGCTGAACCACTTTCAATGTATCAGATTCAAACTTGCGAAATGTCGACAAAATAAAACTTCGAAGTCAGAAAAAGCACCTTATACTCGCAAAAAGGCTGAAATTCACCTTTGGTGACATATTGTGTAAGAATACAGTTAATTTTTACCCAAAACAAGGTGAGACTATAAAATCGCTTACCTTTCCATGATCCGCACCATACCTGATCCTGATATACCTGATACTGATGATCATAGTACAAGGTAAGATGCATTTGTCTGTACAGTGGTACACCAGCACAATAGCAAACCTACATGCACACACCACGTGCACAAACCCACATACACGCAGCACAAGATCAAACCCACATATACACAGCACATGAGCAAACTAACAACCACAGAGTACATGAACAAACATACATAAACACAGCTCATGAACGAACCCACATATACACGGCACATAAACAAACCCACATGCACACAGCACGCGAACAAACCCACATGCACACAGCACGCGAACAAACCCACACGCACACAGCACGCGAGCCAACCCACACGCACACAGCACGCGAACAAACCCACACGCACACAGCACGCGAACAAACCCACACGCACACAGCACGCGAACAAACCCACACGCACACAGCACGCGAACAAACCCACACGCACACAGCACGCGAACAAACCCACACGTACACAGCACGCGAGCCAACCCACACGCACACAGCACGCGAACAAACCCACACGCACACAGCACGCGAACAAACCCACACGCACACAGCACGCGAACAAACCCACACGCACACAGCACGCGAACAAACCCGCACGCACACAGCACGCGAACAAACCCGCACGCACACAGCACGCGAACAAACCCGCACGCACACAGCACGCGAACAAACCCGCACGCACACAGCACGCGAACAAACCCGCACGCACACAGCACGCGAACAAACCCGCACGCACACAGCACGCGAACAAACCCGCACGCACACAGCACGCGAACAAACCCGCACGCACACAGCACGCGAACAAACCCGCACGCACACAGCACGCGAACAAACCCGCACGCACACAGCACGCGAACAAACCCGCACGCACACAGCACGCGAACAAACCCGCACGCACACAGCACGCGAACAAACCCGCACGCACACAGCACGCGAACAAACCCGCACGCACACAGCACGCAAACAAACCCACACGCACACAGCACGCTAACAAACCCGCACGCACACAGCACGCGAACAAACCCGCACGCACACAGCACGCGAACAAACCCGCACGCACACAGCACGCGAACAAACCCACACGCACACAGCACGCGAACAAACCCAAATGCACACGGCACATGAACTTACCCTCATATGTACTGTATAATGTACGTGCTGCACATGCGGGATGTAGGAATTTGCACAGTGTGCACTCAGTCCAACTAAAATCTGTCTAGCCCTATATATACCCATCTAGCCTCATGTATGTGTAGCCCTATACTCGTCTGGGCCGGCCTATACCTGTCTTGCCCTTTACCCATCTAGTTCTGTACTGATTTTGCAACTTACCCTTGTTCGAAGTGTTTTTGGAAATCCTTTGATAATGGCTTTTTGCACGATCTTGTGTCAATCCTACATCCTTTTACCATTTTTAAATGTTTTTTATATATACACCCTTAAAATTACCTCTGAAGAGTGTAAACGTAGATGTATAACAAACTGTTTTTCAGTCCTCAAAGTGTCTGTGAGAGGTTCCACTGTATACAGTTATTATATTAATATTATTACAATTGTAATTCAATTATAACTATTCTATATCACCTGTACTACTATTACATAATACTATTATACTATCATATATATTATATAATAATCAGTATAATGATATTATAATAATCCCTTACATCCTAACAATTTGTGTAAACACGTTTGGTGTCTGAAAGTAGAATTGAACCACTGGTACAACACAGTGGAATCTTTGTATGTAGCGGGTACTTTGGGACAAGAGAAAATGTTTGTTGTAGAGAGGTTTCCACCATTCAGGTTAAGTCACCTACATAGCAATCTACCATGCAGGACATATGCATATCAGTACAGTCTGTTATAGAGTGGTTTCTACAATTCAGAGGTTATGACACCTGTATACCAATTTACAGAGACCTATCAATACAGTCTGTTATAGAGAGGTTTCAATTAATATGTGAAATAACCTCTGAATAGTGGAAATCCTCACATAACAGACATTATTTCTGTCTTATAGTGTCTGTTATAGACAGGTTCTGTATTGCTACTGTACTACAGTAGTACCTCTTTGGCGCTGGTAGGTTATGTGCACAACAAGCAGAAAGGGGGCGTTTCTGTGGCTTCACACAATGTAATCAATTTGCATCTCATTATAGAGCTGTGATCAGGTGCAGATTGCGTGACTATCAAAGATGCAGTTTGATTATCTAGTAAGGCAAGTAGAATAACCGCATATTTAAGTTCCAAAAGACTTCAGTTCTGTATTTTCATCGACATTTTTACGCACACTTGATCTCTTTTGCCGAATTGCGTTTCAAATTGACCAAAGCCTTTTCCGTATGAAAATTCGTATACTTTCGCTACGATACGTTTACGGATAATAGTCACCTGACGCCCGTGTGACCACGAATGGAAGACAAGTGGTTTAGACGACCGATTTTCTTTCCAAAAGGCGGAGTTGTAAACGGTATTCTTTAGCTTTGTAAGTTTGTACGCTTGTTAACAAAGGGTAAAACTAACTTTTCACCGTGGGGGATTATGATAGCTTCTACCTTTCGTTTTATGTGCACGTGTTCGTAATTTTGTTCCCTCAAAAAACTACAAAAAGCTGTACATCTCAGGAACAAAGAGGTATGTCAAAATCCCCCACGGTGAAAAGTTAGATACGGATCCTAGAAACCTTTCTAGGTAATAATCATAGCACTTTGCCGTCGTTTAGAACTCCGCCTTTTTGACTAAAGTCGAATTTCTATGGTTTGGATATTGTTCTTCTTTACCTTTTGAAAACAAGTTATCAACAAGCGAACTTCGGATAAGTAAAGTAGAAATGCTTCTGTAGCATTCTATCTATTCGTTTTTGTTATTTACG